>CP092089.1:19115125-19262625 GCA_029203775.1 Neoneuromus ignobilis | reverse complement strand
ATATATATATATATATATATATATATTACACACTCAAACAATAATTAATTACATTTCCCAAGCACAAACTAAAGTGAGTAAAAACTATTTTAAAGGTGTATTAAATATTTGTTTCTCAAATTAGTATTTGTTTTAATTATTCTTATTTAATTGAAAGTAAATTATTTAACGAATCTTTTTTATTTTTATACAATCTTTTTATTTTTAAAACAAAATTTGAATTCATATTTTTCGTGTTAGAATAATTTTCATAATCAATAAAAATTTAACGTGTGTAATTTTAAAATAGAACCTTTTGAAATATTAACGTTGTTAAAATATATTGTTAATACATTCAGTGACACGCAAATCCCGTGATTCTATTAAAGCGATTAAAATTATTTATGATATTCAACGCATCCATTAAAAATGAATTTTATATTAAATATTCTGTGCTTTATATATGTTAAGTAACTATGAAACGTATAATTGTATATAAAGTTCCACTAACGAAATTTAAAATACTTTTAATAAATATTTCTTGGTAAATGTTATACAGAAATTATTGAACAATATTTCTCCACACAACGTAGCCATAGCCAATATTTTTTATTAAATTTCACTTTACTCTAAACATAATTATTTAAAAGGAGTTCGTAATTATCATAAAGGCCAGTAAAAGGATCATAAATTTGTAGACACTTAAATCTGTGTCACTTTTCATTAAAAAAACAATCGATATACAGTTTTAAATTTATGTTGTTAAAATATTAAAACCATTGTGTACGAACGTTACTAAACATAATTTGTCAAGAAATCTACTTAAAAATTAATTTAGTATGATATATTTATCAAAAAAGTATCTTTCTTTTGAATATACAGACATTTAATTAAAAAAAATCTTCGTCATCACATTTAATTCAAAATACTAAATGATATATTTTTAAAATTATAACATATTTTTTTAATATAAAATTATAATTAAAGCAACATTCTAAACAAACAGCCATAGAAGCGTTCATTTTGTAAAACACAGTAACAATATTAAATATATATAACGATTCATTAAATATATACACTATTTTATATTAATTATTTATAAATTAATATTTAAATATATTTGAACAACAAATAAAAGAGTATATAATATATAATAAATTTCAGTGTTTTCAATATTTTTTTTAATTTTTATTTATTATTAAATATTTTTCGTATATGTATTTATTTATTCAATCTGCTGTTATAATATTAATATGATCATTAATTTAAAAAAATAAAATTTTATCAAATACACCCTATTTTATGTTGGTGTATTTTACGTATTTGTGATTGTTTTTGTTATTTATGTTGTTTAATATACTTGTTATTTTATAACAATAATATTTTGTATTCAAAGTATATTAATTATAATAAATACAACACACACACATACATACATATATATATATATATATATATATTTAATTATAATACTGTCATCATTGACTCTTATTTAGGTTTAGTCAACTTCTTAAATATTAATATAAATTGAATCATTATATACCATTATAACTGCTTTGATGGAACATGAATGTTGTTCTAATTGAGTATCCAAGCGTAAGTTATTACCATCATTAACTTAGTAATTTAATAATACACACGCTTATCACATAACTAAATCAAATATAATAGTATATATTTTAATTTCAAAATGAATATTAATACTCCATCCAATTATTATTTAAATAAGAGTTCTTATATTAACTTTATTAACCAAGTGGTTTTCGACATTCATTACAAAAAGTTCATATGGTGTTTAAAATAAAGTCAACGTGAAAAGACAATTGATTTCTTTCTTAACGGAAAGTAGACATCGACATATTTTCATACCCCAAATACATTGAAAACACAATAGGAAATTATTTATTTCAATGTCACACTGAAAAATGTGAAGACATCAAAAGGTACTTATTCAATTTTCGTGACTGAAAAATGTTTCAAGTTAATATATATCAGCTGTTTCCTTATTCATGCGAAGCTTTATTGCACATGCCTTTGTGCCATTGTCATAATAATTGTGATTTAGTATTCTTCATAATTCTTTTATACATATTCACTATTGTATTTTACCTCTAGAAAAGAACAAATGAATACACAGATTATTTTAAAAATAATTTTATTTTTGAGATGTAGTAATAAGAAAATTTCTCTCAAACACTTCCGTTGCGTATTTATTTTGTTATAGTTTTCTTTTCACGAATTTTTATATGACTTCTATTGTTTTTATATTTATATTTTTTTTAAAAAAAATAACAATTAACTTTACTATTCTATCTTTCTTCTTTTTTAATATTTGAAAGTGAATCAATTACAAAAAAGTCCTTAATTCACGCATCGTATTATATCTGTAGTTTATTTTCTGATATCTTCTTCGAAACATTCAACACATTGTTTTCTATATTAGAATAATCTCTACAACCCAACCCCACAATGAACAACACATGTATTGATCCCCGTATTTATCAATTACAGCCTTTGTAGCCCACATTACCAAAACTAAAATTCAAAATTATAGGTTTTGAATTCAAAAATCAATTTTATTTCTCAAAAATTAATCTTAAATGGTATATATGTATATCAAGTTATACAAAATATCATATAATGACATTCCTTATATATGAATAGACTAACAAAATATGTGACAATGCTCTTTTCTCTGCTTCTGTAAAATAAAAATTAGTTACTTCTTCATAAATTTTAAATAAATTTTATATATCATTTTTTAACAATATACTCGTTGTCCAAGTCAATCTATTGATGAACTATCAAAACAAATACTAAAAATTAAAAATATGATTACAGTTTGGTGATCTACAACTGATATTGACCATTTAATGATGTACAACTGATTAAAATTGAGTACAATCATAATGACAAGAAAATACTTTAAAGATTTCTACAAATACTTTAAAAAATATACAAGAATCATCGTCGTACAATAGTCAAGAGATATGTTTTAAACTATTGTATTTCATTACTACACTAAGCCATTAGATATTATAAACCACGTTTCAACAATTGCATCATTTCTAAAATATACAAGACTGCTTCTGTGTTCATAAGAACTGTTATCAGTAAATTACCACTTATTCAAAAATATAAACCTTGTCATAGAGAAGAAAACATTAATACTTAAACGTCAATTAAAAATGATTTGAAGTAATCAGTTACAAAAAATATATTTCTATCACATTAACACAAGTTTACTTATCTTTCATTAATAAAACTATTTTAAGTCTTTTAATATTTATTTTAATCAACAATATTCATTTTATACGAAGATGCAATACTTTAATTTTTTCATTTAAAAAATTGAACAATTGATATGGATCGATACACACACATATACATATTATATATATATATATATATATATATATATATATATATATATATATATATATGTATACACACGTATGTATGTACATATATATGTAATATTTTATTTTATGATACAAACACATTTTAAAATCATAAATAGAATTGTAATGTTCATAAAAACTAATCACAATCTATAGATATATATTGTATATTCATATATATGTTTTTTTATATTGTCAACAAAAATTTTGAACATTTTTCGATTATTTTTCATTTAACATGGAAATTGAATATTTTTGTTAAAATTTTATTACGTGGTTGTTTTGTAATTGTAATAAAAATTACATTCAACATTAAATGCGTTAAGATACATTTCCTTCATTCTTTAAATGAATAAACACACTTATAAGTTTTTTTTATCGCGTTGTATTTTTTTAAAAACAAATATTTTTTGAACAGGTTTACTATATCGAATGAAAATTAAAATATATTTTTAAATGTTATTTGTACTTGTTTCATTTTGCTTTTTTGAAATAACTAATAAATAATCAGGTTTGTTTTTTTTAAGTTTAAATTCCCTATTATATCAAATAGTATTGATGTTGTTTTATTAATCCTTAATTAGTGTTTTATATGTTATTTGGTTTTCAATTTCCTTTCGAAAATCACAAAAATATTTTATCCTCTGCATTCCCCAACTTGACCAAATTGAAAAGTAATTTTACCTTTGTTTTTAAATGTTGTTCTTTTCATCGATGGCCGTAAATGTACAATTTTTGTTTTAATTTAATAGTATAACATTTTATTCTTTATCTTTTTAATTTATAATGTTTTATTTATTTATACGAATATTTCAGCTGTATTATTTTAAATTATATCATTTTATTTTTTATTTTTATAGGTTACTTCATCACACCAGATATGTTCAATAAACATTTTAATATACATTAACATAGTTTTTGCATAAATTTTAACACAAATATTACTCCTTCATTTAAACTTCAAAAAAGTTACCTTTCAAATTCGACGTACTTTTAAACATTCAAATAAAACAACAAATAATTTCCCGTTTAAATCCAATGACAAAAAGCAGTATTAAATTATTTTTATTTATATTCACAAGAAATGGTATTTTTTATTTAAAAATAATTGGATTTTTCTTTTTTACGCTCTCAAGTTATTCAGGATTAGACCTCTTCCGGTATTAGTAAGTACCTTAAATTATCTGGTGTGATGTTGAACTGCATCATAGTCTTTAGAACTTAGCATTATTTGTAGTTGTATTTGTTAATTGAAAACACTAGTAATTGTTTAAAATGTCATGTGCAGCATGTTTTGTATATATATATTTTAATTGCTGCATGTTTATTTATTTAGTAGCGTCACTGTTATTATTTATTTTATATCTAATAAAACACAGTCTTTAAACTTATTGAATTATATTAGCGCTTAGCTTCTGCACTTTCAATTTGTAATAAAAACAAATATAAACGGAATGAATACTTTAAAAAATACTGAATAAATGAAATAAAATAATATATCATAACACTTTAAAAAGAAATCAAAATATTTAAATTTATTTTTATTAATATATGAATATTATGTATATATTTTTACTTTATTCCATTTTCTTCATAACTGTAATGCTAGTAAATGTATTTTATATATATATATATATATATATATATATATATATATATATATATATATATATATATATATATATATATCATCTTAATCATCATATCAGCCTACTTCTAGACGAAAACCACAATGAATGTTATCACCATTCACAGATATATGGTCATGCCACACTGACCAGGCAGGTTGGTGAAGATCTTTTGTTCAAGCAAATTGTCTTAACTAAGGCTAAAGAACCCCACCTGCGCTATATCTCCAATCAGGGATCTAACGCACTTCTGCATGACAGGCGGTGATGTAGCCACTACACCACCCCACCTGTCGATTATATATATGCACACTTGTTCGTTATAAAAAACTTACATTTTGAAAATATTTGCTTTTAAATTTAATGTTATCTTGAAAAATAATTTTAAATAACTTTTTTAAATACTCATATTTATAATAATAATATTGGATTTTAGTGACTACATTTTCATTTTAATCTTTTTCTTAATTTAATTATTATAAACTGTTGTTACAATACTAATCTAGTAACTGCATAAGAAAACTAATTCCATGTTTTTGAATATGTATAATAATTAAACATGTATAAATATTGTATTTTTTTTGCATTTCAACGATTAACCAAAGTAGATGTTCCACCTCATTTTTTTATATATAAAATCATTCATAATATGTATTATACATATTATGTATCATCTGTAATATCAACACAACGTGTTGATATATTTTTATTTTGTACAAAAATAAACTGTCAGATTAACATCAAAAAATAACTACTAATTTTATAAAATGCTTTATTCAATTAAACTTTTTATCTTTATAGATATTCGTCAGAGCACAATTTGATTACGATCCATTAGACGACGAACTAATTCCATGTGCCCAAGCAGGAATAGCGTTCAAAACTGGAGATATATTACAAGTAAGTATTTTTTCGTATATTTATAACTAACAATGTTATCAATAAAAATATTTCTATGTATGCGTGTATATATATATATATATATGTGTGTGTGTGTGTGTGTGTGTGTGTGTGTATGTGTGAAGTTACATAGAACACACGAGTTTATCAGAAACTTTATCAAAATGTTTTATATGATCATAAAAAATGTTTCAAAAAATCAAATGATTTTTATAAATATTTTTATCACATAAACATAACATTTAAATTTAACAACAGAGTAATTTCTTAATTATTCATTTATAATTAAATAGTATTTATATACACTCAACATTTCTTTTTCTGACAAAAATTTTATTTTCATCAAACTGTTTTACAATCATATAGGTGCAACTATTTTTTTAAAAAAATATTGTTTCTCGGCAGAAATATCTACAATTATTTACAGATTTTTAGTACTCTTCAATCTTTAATTGATTTTATAATTTTGTGAATTAGTCAAACAGTTGTAATATATAATGTATATTCATGTAATAATTAATTGAAAGAAAATATTATTTTTATATATATATATATATATATATATATATATATATTTGATATTGTATGATTATGTTTATCTCTTCTTGTACGCACAGATAACCCTCGTATATCGAAAGATTTAAATTTCACAAAAATACCACATTGTTAAAATCGTTTTATATTAGATGATTGCAAATGAAATGGTCGTTTTTCAAAATTTAAACTTCCCACCCTTATTCAAATTTTTCCATATGGATGGTGCTGTATGTATATAATCTGAACATTACATATATATATATATATATATATATATATATATATATATATATATATATATATATATATATATATATGTATATATATATATATATATATCACATGAATTAAATTCCACGTGGTTAAAAATCATTTTTCTGGCGACAGAAACAAAAGAAAATAGGATAATTTTCATGTACAAGTTCAAACTCGAGCATAGTGTTGTGACCAAGACAACGCGGAACATTAATAAGGCTTTCGATAAGGATTCTATGAGTAAGCGAACCACAAGGCGTTGATTCGAAAAGTTTTGTTCTAGTAAAATAAACCTTGAAAATTTACCTCCCAGACATACGCCATCCGTCATCAACGACGTTTTTAAAAACATACTCCAAGCAGAACCGTATCTACTGTCTAGGAAGTCCCAGAAAGGTTGAATATTTATTATTCAGCCATTTCCAGACACCCTAATACTTTGTGAAAAGTCAAGAAATTCGACAAACGCACGGCACATGAACTCAGCTAGAAAGACAAGGTACATCGTTTGGAATCTGATTTTCTGTGATTTCCCTGAACGAAAAGAAGATATATTGCTTCGTATTGAAATTTGCAACGTAAATTGATCCTCTACGACAACGGTTAACGTTCTGCGCAATGGCTAGATGCGGAAGAAGTGCCGAAATACATGCCGAAACTATGCCTTCATCCGTGCAAGGTTACAGTGTCTATGTAGTGGTTTACAATGGAGCGTGATCCACTTTTCATTTCTGCGACAAGATGAAATGATTAATACCGAGAAATATTAACATGAAATTAAAACAATATATGACAAACTACATTCAAAAGCTGGCATTAATGAATAAACGCGGTGTGTTATTGCTCCACATATATTGAACTACGAATTCTCCCTCACCCATCTTGTTCTTCAGACCTTTCACCGACGGACTATTACGTTTTTCAAACATCTCGATAATTTTTTGGCATAAAAACTCTTTAACGAAAAAAACACAGTAAAAAGTACATTTTATGACTTTTTAGCCTCTCGTTCTCCTGACTTTTATCAAATTAGCATTATTGCATTTACGAGAATCGTTTGATAAGTATGGTAAATTTATTTATTGTTTAATTTAATTCATAAATTAATTTAATTATTTTTTCAATTTATTTTTCCTTACTTTTTTACCATACTTATCAAACGATTCTCGTATATCACGTTGGAAGAAATATACTCACGTTGATGAAGACTATTTTACTTAAATATATATATACATGTATTAAATTCAATTAATAAACGTTCAAGGTCAAAAATAAAAAACTGCTATTTCATTTGCAACGATCTATGAAACACAGATGACATATAAAATAAGATTAAGTTACAGTAAAATGTATTTCTGTATGTGTGTATATACCATAAATATATATATATATATATATATATATATATATATATATAATGTATGTATGTATGTATACATATATAAGCAAACATATTTTTTTAGATAATCAGTAAAGATGACCATCACTGGTGGCAAGCAAGAAAGGATAATGCAGCAGGCTCAGCCGGACTAATTCCATCGCCAGAACTTCAAGAATGGCGAATAGCATGCATGGCAATGGAGAAATCAAAACAAGAACAAGGTTTGTTTTTTAACCTAAGTTACTGAAAAATAAATCATCTAAATTTATTTAATTTTTGTTATCAACGTACAATTCAGTTTTTTCATACAATTGTGTGTTTTTCTTTATGCATTCGATTAATATATTTTTATAAAAATAAATAATAATTATTTCAATTTTAAGTTAGTGAAATTAATTTTAAATGATTGAACACATAAAGTAAGTAAGGAAATAAATGTAAAAAACAGTTTATTGTAAAGTAAAATACTTCATTAATATAGCAAAATAGTTTACTCGTCCCAACATCATTAGATTTTATAAAAATATTCAGTAATTACTTATTGTACACTTTATTTACTAATACGTAACTCGATGACCATGTCATCATCATCAGAGCGATGCTGATTTTATAACACAGCGAAATAATGAAAAAATAAAATATCCAAAGTCAAATACAGCAAATAAAGTAAACAATGAGTGAATTATTCAACACTTACAAAATCTTATGTTGGAATGAGTAATTCATTTGTGTTAAAGTAAATTTATATATTAATTGATTAATGAGGTACCAAACAAACACTTTATTAATCTTTTAATTACATTTAATAATGAACAAGATATATTAATCAGTACTTCCTGAATTTATATAAAATTCGTAAATATTTCTTATTTTATTAAGAAACCGAATAATTCTAATAATGACATTTGGAAAAAAGAACAAAGTTTAATAAACTTGTCAATAATAATAATAAATTATTACTCATTTTTTCGTTATCATTTTTTATGTTGAATACTCTATCATTAAAATTATTATAATTTAGAATAATCATATATGGTTTTTGATTTATAAATCTATCAATTTAAATAATTAATTTAAAAAATATATCATTATTTCCTTTTATGTATTTATTTAAGGTTCATATTTAATGATGACAGTATGTTCATATTTTTTATTTATAGTATACACATACATAATACCCATCTTTTTCTTTTTATCGAATTGAAAATTTATTTAAAATACGCATTATTAATTTTTATTAACAAAATAAATATTTTTTATTACAAATACATGTTTTCAAGACGTTTTGAACAGAATTTCATTCTATATATATATATATATATATATATATATATATATATATATATATATATATATATATATATAGAGAGAGAGAGAGAGAGAGAGAGAGAGGGTCGTTTGATAACTATGGTAAAAAAGTAAGAAAAACTAAATTGAAAAATTTAATTAATTAATTAAATTAAACAATAAATAAATTTACCATACTTATCAAACGACCCTCGTGTATATATATATATATATATATATATATATATATATATATATATATATATATATATATATATATACATATACACATATATATATATATATACACATATATATATACACACATATATATATATATACACACACAAACACACGCACATTCAGTCACAAAAGTGTTGACTGACCGTCCACATTTTACAAACTGATTAATTTTTTAATTTATTTGAATTTTAATTTGTATATAAAATTAAGATCGACGAATTGAACTCTGTTTATTGTTCTTTTAAATTTATCAACTTAAATTGGTATAAAATTAATAACCTAAAGAAAAATGAAAATAATGTAATTTAAGGTACAAAATTGACACACAAAAGTATTGACTCATCTATCAATATTCTAAAGAAAAGGAAATTCTCCCAGTTATTCTTCTTACATATTGATGCACCACTTATTGTAGAATGCTGCACAGTTCAGTTTGATGTTGGTTACGTTATTATCTTTAAGTTATTTTTTTAAAAATAAAAAATTATAAGCAAAGTAGAGGAATGGACTTTATCGGAAAGAAATTTAGTAGTTTTACTACACAAAACTGTTATTTGCAAAGAAAAATTGAAATAGAATTAAATATAGCACAAAACATAAAAAATACACAATTGAGAAAACTGCGAAAAACAAATCACATACGGGTCGACCGAATTTTTTTTCTGAAGCAGCAGAACGACAAATAATAAGGCGAGTGAAATAAAATCCAAATATTAGTGCTAGATAAATTTGTTTAGATTCAAGAAACAATAAAAAAAATATTAATGTTGAAACCGTTAGACGGACAATCAGAAAGAGTGATCTTAAGTCATTTTACTCGAAAGAAACCATGGATTAATGATGTGAACAAAAACAAAAGAGTGTCATTCGCAATTAATACCGAAATCAACCGGCAGAATTTTGGAATGATGTTCTATTTAGTGACAAATGTAAATTTGAAATATATAATTCATCCACAAAAAACCGTATGTGGAAAAAGCCGGGTCAAGAGTTCAGTCAAGAAAATTTACAGTCTACAGTGAAATTTAGTTGTAGGTGTTTAATGGAGTGGGGCTGCATGACAGGAAATAGTGTTGAAAATCTCCATTTTATAAATGACACAATGAACAAATACGTTTATTTCAATATTTTAAAAATAAGCCTAAAGGTCAGTGCAAAAAATTAGAACTTTCGAACAAGTTTATGTTCCAACAGGACAACAACCACAAGCACTACACAAGAATTATGAAGGAATGGATACTATACAATGTATCCAAACTACTTGTAACGCTACCTCAGTCACTAGGCTTGAACCCTATAAAACATCTGTAGGCGGAACTTAAGTAATCCTTATCAAAACACAATATACAATATAAGAATTTGTTAAAAGGACATTTGCAGGAAGAATGGAGCAAATTAATTGTAATATAACAAAAAATCTAATACACACTATGCCTGAGAGACTCCAAAGTATTAATAAATCCAAAGGTTATCTAACTAAATATTAAAACTTATTAATAGTTTAATTTTCTTGTTGTTATTGATTTTGAGTTAACACTTTGGTGTGTCATTTTTTATACCTTGAATAATATTATTATTTTTACTTAAAATATTTTTGTATGTCACTACAATTTAATAAACTCTAATGAACAATAAACAAAGTTTTAAAGCATAAAAGATTTTTTTAAGACTAATTAAAACTTTTGAAAATTAACTATTTTCTATTCTGTAAAATGTCAACGCTAAGTCAATACTTTTGTGAGTGATTGTATATATATATATATATATATATATATATATATATATATATATATATATATATATATATATATATATATATATATATATATATATATATATATATATATATATATATATATATATATATACATATATATATATATATATATATATATATATATATATATATAGGGTCATCCAAATGCGACGCCTAGATTTGTGTTTTATTAAAAAGAAGCTATACACATGTTTCCCTATACACCACCCCTATACACATGTTTCTTTTTAATAAAACACAAATCTAGGTGTCACATTTTAATGACCATATGTATTTCCACTGGTTATAAATTGGTAGCATAATGGAACAAAAGACAAAAAGAATTAAAATATCAATATCAATATATATATATATATATATATATATAGCATTATTTATAAAATAATCATTACTGTCAGTTTTTCATTCTTAATATTACGAAATTTCAAAAATTTAGCAGTAAGTGATATATAATACGTATTCGATTTATTTTAGTACGATTCTAACATTTATTTATTCACAATGAAACTGTCATTCTATCTTTGGTAATGAATATAAAAATTAATCATTTTATTAATTTTCAAATTAAGTGTGATATTTTATTTGGCGATTTATTCATTATAGTATCTAATTGTATAAATTTAATACAAATGAATATAAAAAAATACTTAGAATCTTCCTTTATAAATAACTAAAACATTATTAATCTTTGATCAAGAACAATTTATAAGTTAAGGTTCAATTCTTTTAACCAAAATTTAATTGTTTGATGCATGTATTTTGCATTAAACTTCAATACATTCCACACTTTATATTATTTCATTTACAATTCATTCTGAAATATGTACAACCATTAATTTCAATTCAACATACTTCATTTACTTTTGTTTGTATTCATAGTTCAATGATTTTATATATAGTTTATTTAACATTGTTTGCTTGTATATATATATATATATATATATATATATATATATATATATATATATATGTGTGTGTGTGTGTGTGTGTGTGTGTGTGTGTGTGAATGTGAGTATAAAATTCACCTAAATATAATATTACTTTTTTATTAATAAATTGACGATATCCATTACAATGCAACATAAATTGAAAAATGCTATGTATTTATTTACATAAATAATATTACGATTTTTCTTTTTGAACAACAATTTTAATTAACAATTTTATTCATTCTTTATATTATATTGCAAATACATACACAACAATCAATTATTTACAATGTTATATCAGTAATGAGCATTTTACTTTCGGTAGTTAACAAAATTACAGTTTAAGTCTGTCAAAAATGTCTGTCAACAACTTAATACATTTTTCAACAAAATTTATAAACTACATTTTAAAGAAATTGTTTACAAAAACATTTTACTCGCACATTATTATCTAATAACATTAATTTGTGTAGACATAAAAACACGCACACGCACAAAACGTCAATCAATAAGTAAACATGTTCATTTGTGCTCTAATAAAAATATCTACAAAAATATGTTTTTAAAATGACTACAAAACATTTTAAATTCGTATACACATATCCAGCAGTTCACAAAACATACATATTAATTCATATTAAACCATTCACACTTACATAAATCAATTGAATAATCTAAATATCTTCAGATTACTAGTCTTCAAAAAAATTCAGTTTTTTCACATTCTTTTATATATATATATATATATATATATATATATATATATATATATATATATATATATATATATATATATATTAATATTCTATATATTTTATTAAACTAGTACACTATTCTTAACATTATTCAGTAGTAGATTATATATACAATACAATAATTAACGAAAAAATGTAAAGAAAGTTTAATTAAAAAAATATGAATTTAAAAAATACTTAATTAATATTTTCTTAATGAAGTGCAAAATTTTCTAATTAATTTAGTATGAAATAATTCATTTATAAGCAAAATATTGTTTTTTAATTGATTTTCTTTTCATTTTCTAAAACAAATTTTTATAGAACTAAATACAAAATTCAAAATTAATAAAAAGTCTTAACAAAATTGTAATTATATATTTCTCATCTATCTTCATTTAATTGATAAAATGAAATGTACATATTTTAAAATAACAATTGTTCCATAATTTAAGATCATATGAATTGTACATTTACTTAATTTATTATTATGGTCATTTGTGTGAATGGTTTTTTATCATAGCGTGTACAATAATAACACAAAAAAACTTTTAAGTGGTCTGTTGCCATATTATTTTTTAAAATATGCGAATTTTTTGCTTTTTATTATTTTATATATTTTTTATTCTCAATTCACTTATCATATTTTATGTTTATATTTTAAATTATTTAAAATGAAAAACAATTTTGACAAGGTATTTTTTTTATTTACTACATTTAAATAATTTTCAATGTAGCAATAAACATTTGCAGACATCAAGACATCAATTAAAAAATACTTACATATGTTTCTTATTAAAACTATATTCTATTGTACAAATTATTTCAAATCAAATTTTTTAAACGCAAAATTTAAAATATTTTTGATTTATATTGAAAAACATTTGATTTATTTAAAATATAACTTTTAAATTCATAAATAATAATTATATTACAATATATATATTGTAATATAATTATTATATATCAAAACATAAGTTATTTCACCCGATATCTGTTTTTATTCTATAATAATTATTTAATGTTAAATTTAATGCAAAAATTTCTTATACACAAGTAATAAGTTTTCGTTTTCAAATATAAAATTTGAATTATTTAAAAGTGTATATTATTCTGTTTTCGTATTATTTTTAATTAAAGATATTTAATTACCTTGTCGTAATTGCTTATTTAATACAACAAAAGATAATAAGAAATTATTAATTTAATTTATTTTTTACCTTTTATAATCTTAAAAATATTTGTACTAATAATGATAATAGGTCAACTTATTGTTGAATGATATTTTCGTAATATTGGCCGACTGTGTAATATTGCATGGGCATTGTATAACTGAAATGTTGTCAATGAAAAGCTCTGTGTAGTAAATTAATTTTTAATATTTATAAATATGGTATATTCACAAAAACTCACTTCTATAATATTTTTTACAATTAAAATGTACTAACATACTAAAGTGAAAAGCAGGATTGTACAATATATAAAATGAAATGAATTGTTTTTTTAAAATATAAAATCCCATATAAAGTTATAAATTTATTATTATTATTTTTTGATAATAAATTAACTAATTTTCATTTCATTTAATATTCACAAATCTGCTCTTCATTTCGTTGCGTGTATTATCATAAAAATTCAATGTATATTTTCAAGCTTGCTTGTACTGACGTTATATGTTGATGTCACTAGCATTAGTGCTCTTGTTCCTATTGCACTTTTCTAAAAGTAAATGTTATTTGAAATTCAAATATATCTTGTGATTTTTTTGTTTAGATTGAGTACACCAGTAAAGTAATATTAACAAATAAAAAATAAAACTGACATTAATTTTAATTTGAACGATTCTGTACATTACATAATAAATCAATTCCCGTTAGTCACTACTCATAGTAATTGTAATCAGTAAGCTCTGTGTTTTTGTAATTTTGTGGTGTTGTTGAATGCGATCAAACAGATGGAGAGGCTGAAGGGTGTTCATCACACACAGATGGATGTGACGGTTCTACAGGTATGCCTCTTCCCTCACGGTAGCCAGTGCTGACCACATTATTACGCATGTTATATTTACATTTAGATTAGATCCAGTGCCGAAACGCGCTAGTAGACATTTAGTATATTATGCATTTTTATTTATTAAAAAGTTGTGCAACTTAATATAGTATTTAAGAAATATAAAAAATATTATTAAACATGCACGAAATTCAATAATAATTTTGGTCTATTATAATTTTATACCCTTGTATCCTTAAGTATCCCAATATACGTAAAATGAATACGTTTATTCCTTACATATTATAATATTCATATATAAAACTTCGCAAAACGATTCATCCCCCAAGTTTTATAATAGTACATTTACTACTTTAAAAACTACATTAAATAAGGTAATCTGTAATAAATTTCCTTACAAATATGCACATTTATACATTATTTATATCAAATATAAACATTCTCAAATCTTTAGAAAATTACTTTCATTCGAAATACAAAAGTATGGTTAAAAACAAATATAAAACATTCTACAAGACTATTCATGCCGAAAAAAAATAATGTGATTTCCATTATTTACGATGTTTCTAGAATTTTTCAATTTTTGTACTATTTTCAGAAATCTTTCTCAATTATTTTGTTTCGTTACGTAAAACTATTGCATTAATTTGAATGATCGGTCATAATATTATAAAAATCACAAAAAATTAAAAATAGTAAATGCAACAAATATGCCTTCTATAAAATATCTCCAGTTTATTAGACATTCCTTTTTAAAACTAAGAAACAACTGCAGATATATGAACTGAAATATTGTAGTTAAGAACCTAAGAAAACTACACATACCAAAAAAGTACTTGTTAAAATCCAAAAGTTTTATAAAACGAAGTGAAATTTGTTTTAAAGTTCTACCTCATTTAGTTAATGGTATGAATAAATTTAACATATTTATAGTTTTTTGATGCTTATGATAAATCATCGAAAAGTTATTTCATTAATTGGTATAAAAATGCTACAAATTTATTAGAAGTATAAATAGTTTTATGGAATGTTGTGTTTATTTTTAATAAAAAAATGTATTTTAAGTAAAAATTGTCTCAGAATTGTTTATTTTTAATAAACATATGTATAAGAGAATTTATTGAATTTCCATTACTTTTAGCATACTTTATATGGTACTAAAAGTTTATGGTACTAAAAGTTTATGGTACTAAAAGTATTAATGCATAAATACAAATAGTTTTGTGCATCACTGTATATTTCAAAACTATTGAACTAACCGTTAATGAAATATTTATAGTATAAATTATTACGCATTAATTTAATAATAATTCTAAAACATCAGCCATCATTTTTTTAAGTCGTTTTGTGTAAAAAATAATAAAATTTTAAATTTAATTTTCGAAAAAAATGGATTTAGAACTAAATAACATACAAAGCATGTTAATATTTAAACGAATTATATTCCTTAAACTATTTATAAGTTTATATAATAATAATTCTGTATTATACAAAACTTATATTCTAAAAAAATAGGAATATCATATAAGAGTCAAATTATGTCGTAAAGTATGTATTTACATTCACATTTTTCTTATAAACTTATTTAAATAAAAAGTAAAATATTATTAATATGTAAAATATATTTTTAAAGAATAAATAAATAATAATGTATTTTTTCTTATAAAAAGTACTCATAAATAATAACGAAAGAGATTCAGATAGTAGCAACTAAATAATTAGAAAAAATGTTACAAAGCCCGTGATAATGACCAATAATTTAGTTGAAATAAAAAAACTATGTTTTTCATAAAACAAATGAATATTTTATTATATTTAATTACCCATTTTAGTACCATGAAAATTTATCAGATTCTACCTGAAAATTAACAAAAATATCGTAAAACAAACGGTAAAAACATAAAATTACTTTATTCAGAAAACCGCTATATATTTTTTATTTTCTTCGGACAATTTCAATTCTAATGCCAATATTTAAGTTCATTTCAATTGAAACTCTGATATTCAACCCCACATTTATGACATAAGATAATACAACAGTCACAAAACAAGCATAATAAAAATATTTATAATGAACGTGTAAAAACAAGTACCTGAATTAAAAATTAAAATTTTATCTAAATTTACAAAAAATTATAAGTTCTCTATCACAAATATTACTTTTATTCTATCAATATTATAACACTTTAAAATAATAGTATATGTTTATTAATTATTCTTAAAAATAAATTAATACTGAATAAAATAAATAATTGTTAGAAATATTAATTCATTATTCATTCCTTAAAATTATTCATTATAGTTATTTTACTAAATATAAAAACTAATATATTTTTATTTAATAATTGAAACACATTGATTTATTTTATTTTAAAAAATCAATTCTCATTTAATATATTATTAAACAAATTTACTGTGATCATTTATTTTGCATGCTTTATTATGTTTCACATTAAATTGTTTCATTTATGAAACTCCTGCATTAAATATTGTTCGTAACTTCATATATATGTATATATATATATATATATATATATATATATATATATATATATATATATATATATATATATATATATATATATATATATATATATATATATATATATATATATATATATATATATATATATATATATATATATATATATATATATGCATACACATACACATACACAAAGGCGAGTCAAAATTATTAAATAAGCCATTTTTAAAACTTTGTGCCACCTTATTATGTATATAAACTTAGTAAGGTACAACACAAAATAATAAAAAGTAAATATAAAGAACTAAAAGCCATTCTTTAATACAATACTAAAAATTATATTTACAAAATAAAAATTAAAAATATTATTAGTGAATAAATGAAAAATGTGTATTGAAAAAATATTATTACATGGTATTGAAAAAAATAAAAATATTTTAACTTATTACTAAATTTTCTATGAAATTATTAATTTTGTCAATGTAATCTTTAAGTAGAAAATTTGATTATTATTACCAAGAAAAAATATCACTTTTTTGTGTTTACTCGCTAAATATACATACATACATATACGTGTATATATATATATATATATATATATATATATATATATATATATATATATATATATATATATATATATATATGTATGTATGTATGTATGTATGTATATGTATATATATATATATATATATATATATATATATATATACACACATACATACATACATACATACACACCCGGCCCTCCATTTACGTGGCACTTTTTTTACGCGAGTCTCTTTTTACGCGATAAATTATAAAACTATTTACGCGATATTTTTTAGACGCGATATCAATTTACGCAATCACCAATCAATTTACGCGTAACACCAAATAAAATTTACTTTTGTTTTCTGAAATGTTATTCTTATTATTTTTTTTGTTAAGCTATGTGAAATAAATATGTATTTCTAAAACTTATACAAGCTTTTCTTCACAATATTTTGTTTTCTTTTGTACTGACAGACTCTATTCACGCGATTTTCATTCGCGTAAAACGAATCCACGTGGAACGGATACTCCGCGTAAATGGAGGGCAGGGTGTATATATATATATATATATATATATATATATGCATACAATTATTTAATGCAAAATTTAGTAATGCACGTAAATGTAACTTCTTTTAATTAATGAAAGGTTCTTTCTATATAAACAAATTTCATTTTTACATTCAATATAACATTGCAAAATTATTTTATTAATAATGAAGTATAATTTCAAATTTATTTCATTTCAATATTTATTTAAAACATAATGCACTTCAGTATGTATTCATTCTGGCAATAATTTTCTTACTCAGTGGCTGTTATAAGAATTTTTCATTTTGTGATCTGCTGGACATTAGTGATAATAAGCTTTTTTTATATTTTTTTCTATTCCTTATCATTTCATTAAAATTTGAATACTAATAATACAAATATTTTTAAATATTATAATATTTATACCATATTAATATGTAATTGATTATACATTGTTTGTGTGGAGTAGTAAATGATATTGATGAAACAATTCTTAATGTATGTACACAATTATTTTTGCAGTAAACTGCTCAATTTTCGGACGTAAGAAGAAACAGTATAAAGACAAATACTTGGCTAAACATAATGCAGTCTTTGACCAATTAGATTTAGTTACATATGAAGAAGTTGTTAAACTACCAAGTAAGTACATCTTTTATTATATTAATTGTACAGCATACTTAAAGTGTGTGTGTATGTATATATGTATAATATTTATATTATATATATATATATATATATATATATATATATATATATATATATATATAAGAGGGTCGTTTCATAAGTATGGTAAAAAAGTAAGGGAAACTAAATTGAAAAATTTATAATATATATACATACATACATAACAAATAAATAGAATAAACAAAGGCGCTATATATGATCTATTCAGAAAATTGAATTGTAGATAAAAAACTCTATGCCAGTGTCCCTTTCATATAAATTAGTTCTAGATTTAATATATATGTTAGTAAAGTAATATATAATATTATATTTACAATTTTGATAATGTATCCAGAAATTAAAATAATTACACATATATATTTTTTTATTATTGTAGTGACAGATCCAGCATTTCAGCGGAAGACATTAGTTTTATTAGGAGCACATGGTGTTGGTCGAAGGCATATCAAAAACACCCTTATTGCGAAACATCCTGATAAATATGCTTATCCAATTCCACGTAAGTTTTCTTTTACTTAATCTTTCATTATTTAATAAATATAAAAAAAAATTTCAGATACTACAAGACCACCAAGAAATGATGAAGATAATGGAAGAAACTATTATTTTGTTAGTCATGATGAAATGATGGCAGATATTGCTGCAAATGAATATTTAGAATATGGTAATATTTATTTTATACACTTCAATATGCCATAATCAATTTTTTTTATTTTAAGGAACTCATGAAGATGCTATGTATGGTACAAAGTTAGAAACTATTAGAAGAATTCATGCTGAACGTAAAATGGCTATATTGGATGTAGAACCACAGGCATTAAAAATTTTACGTACAGCAGAATTTTCTCCATATGTTGTTTTCATTGCTGCGCCTTCTCTTCAAAATATAGCTGATGTATGTTATGAAGTTAATTCTTGTTAATCAGATAATTAAAAAATAATTTGAAATAATTATATTTCTTTATAGTATGATGGCAGCTTAGAACGATTAGCTAAGGAATCAGATATGTTACGTCAAGCATATGGTCACTTTTTTGATTTAACAATCGTTAATAATGACATCGAAGAAACTATTGCTGCCCTAGAAGCTGCAATTGAGCGTGTACATACGACTCCTCAATGGATACCAGTTTCTTGGGTATACTGACAGAGGCAGTCTTTGCACGACTCTACTCAGTCGCTGCTTGAGCAATTGTGAAAAATTGTCATAATCTTTGCTCACGAACCAACAATAGTGTTCATCATAAAATGCCATTACAGAACTGCCCTTTACCGACTACTCATTATGTTTCCTTTTGATGAAATTGTTCTTCCAAAAATATGATCAACATTTTTAGACATGTGTATGCAGAAATAACTTACATACATACACATATGTGTATGTGTGTGTGGGGTGTATATATACATATACATATATATATATATATATACATATATGTATATATATATATATATATATATATATATATATACATATATATGGATATATATATATATATATATATAAACACAAATAAATAAAATTCAAGTATACATGTTCATACATTACACTTATAAACAGCACACACCTTTTTTGCAATACACATGTTTAAAAACAAGTATACTTTTTAAAATAAAATTATTCATTTCGTTAAATATTTGAAATGATTTTAAATAAAAAGGTCATTTATTGGATGAACATTTTTGATACAAGATATCTAAAAAATACATTCATTATTCAATAAAAGTAAAAAAATTGTCAAGAACAACCCAATATAAATGTTTTGAATTGTTTGAGAAATCATGATGAAATAATATATAAGTTATTTGTATCATTTTTAAAGATATATATATTTAACCTTTAAATATATGTATGTTTGTATGTGTGTATGTATGTGAATATATATATATATATATATATATATATATATATATATATATATATATATATATATATATATATATATATATATATATATATATATATATATATATATATACGTATATAAATATAAACACATACATACATACGCACACAGGACATACGTATGTACAAATACACACATGAATACATAAATACATACAAAGTGTAAACATGCAAATAAAAACATCTAAATAAATGTGGCTGAATGTGTGTATATGTTTATTGTGTACATGCATACATTCATATATATATATATATATATATATATATATATATATATATATATATATATATATATATATATATATATATATACATACACCTACACACACACACACATACACATTGAGGATTCTTACAAAATTTTTGCCATTAATTACTTAGAATTAATTTTTATTGTGAATATTTATTGTTTTATGTTCGAGCAGGTCTCAAACACATACTGATATAGATTTAGTTATATTTTCCTGTTTTATTATAAATTATTTAAGTGCATAGAAACACATTTTACTGATATAGTTGTCATATTAGTGTATATCTTCAATCTTTTCACTATTGTATTTTAATTTATTTGCAAACCTAAAAACGCCTCATCTTTAAGAAGAATCCCACTATTACATTTATATGTATATTGAAGTTATATAAATTTGAATAGATTTTTTTATTTCATTCACAGTCATTGACACTGCCATATTTTTCCAACATTATTGTGCAAATAATCATTTAGATATTTTATTAGGCATATTTTCTTTAAGACACTATGTTTTCGTTTGCTTAAACAGAAAAACTGCTATCACCTTTAGGCACATTTACCACAAGCTTTTTATAATTATAGCGTACTACATGTATAGAGTTTCTCAAATGTTTACTTCTTTTGAGAAATATTTTTCACCATGCAAATACATTGTCTTATATAATAAAATAAATATGTATATATATATATATATATATATATATATATATATATATATATATATATACACGTATAACTTAATAAAATTAAATTACTTAAAAAAATATCATCATAATGACAATTTATTTTGTTTCACATATTTAGTGTAATGAATTAAACAATTGTATGAATGTTAATATTTTTCATTAAAATATTATGTAAGTAGCTGCCATATCATTTTTCATTTATTTAAATATATTAAGTAAATAAAAAAATCAAATTTAATGTTTATCTACATCATACTGTGTGTTATCTAATTTTAATTTTTGTATTATTAAAATTTCATTTAACTAAATATTAATTAAAATCCAAGTGCAATGACTAAATATAAATTTTAATAATAAGTGGGATTCAAGCGTGATAACATATATTATTGACAAATAAGAGAATGATCTAATAAATCAATTAATTTGTTAAAACTGTAATAATAAATTATAAAATTTAATTATACATATGTAACTAAGTGATTGCTTCCAAAACTGTTGTATTTGGAAACATCATAACGGACGATTAACTAAAAGGGTATTCCTATATAATAATTTATTATGTATATGATACATTCAATTAGTAAATTTAAATCAAGTTAAATAATTTGTAGGAAAATGGATAACATGTAGGATCAGTATTTCACAAATAAAATGTGTTGAGAAATTAAAAATGTTGTTATTTATTTGTTACTTTACACATTTGATAAAATCATATGATATTTAATCCATGCATATATTTGTATATATATGTGTGTGTGTGTGTGTATATATATATATATATATATATATATATATATATATATATATATATATATATATATACATATATATATATATATATATATATATATATATATATATATATATATATTTATACACACACCAAATGTGAAACCTAGATTTGTGTTTTACTAAAAAGAAATATGGGTATAGGGTAGTGTATAGTTTCTTTTTAATAAATCACAAATTTAGGCATCACATTTGGATGACCATATATATATATATATATATATATATATATATATATATATATATATATATATATATATATATATATATATATATATACGTATATATATATATATATACAGCAATACCTCGCATAGTCTGGCTAATCGGTTCCACCGATTAGCCGGACTAATCGAAACACTAACTACATACAAAAAACGTTAATTGGTTCCAAACAATTTTTTTCCCTGTTTTTCAGTAAATAAAACGAGAGTAATATATTCAAATATTTGTATTTATCAACAAAACAAAATCAGGGGTTTATACATTCATTTTAAATTAATTTTCAAATGGGTTATTAAAATTTAATTATCAAAAAATCGACTTTATTCTAGAGTTGCGAATCGAAAACTAATAGAAAAAAAAAGACCACAAAACTAGAACTGCGCATGCGATGCGCATAATGTGCATATACGATTTCGGTTTTCTTTTTATTGTTTTCATAATAAAGGGAAAACTTGAAAATTTGCGTATGAAAATAATTTTCCGTATTAATTTTTTGGGATTTTTTTTAAGAAAAACTGTTTAGTAGGATTATTTTCAAGTCAAAAATTTTTTTCTGGAAGTTTCAAACAAGACTATAGTGAAACCGGACTAATCGAAGCCGGACTATACGAGGTATTGCTGTATATATAAACGTTCATTCCTCATTAATATAATTTTAATTTTTCAAAAACAATATTGAAAAATGATAGGATCAATTAATTATATATTTTTACAATATTATGATTTCAATTCAATGAAAAATTTGTTTGATATAACAATTATTAATTTACTGTTTTTCTATTTTTTAAAGAAAAAAATACATTGTATAAAAACCAGCAATTTCTAATGATTAAAAAAATCATTAAACGAAAACAAGTGGTATTAACAAAATTATAAAATAAATAAAAGATAAAAATATTACCTATTTAATTAAATTAACCACGACTAACAATGACCGAAAAAATAATAAATATATCAAAATGAAACGTTATATTTACCCAAATCATATTCAAACGAAGTTACCCGACATTGCACGAATAGAAATAAAAATATTGCATTTACAGCACGTACAATCTCACTTCACTTTGTCAGTTGTTGCTAGTCTAGCGAATTCTTTAGTAGAGAAGGTTTCAAAATCTTTTTTATTCATACCTTTTATATCCATTACATTGTTATTTTACATAATCTTTAACAAAATGAGTCGATTATTAAGAACTGGATTAAATATCGTACAACGATCATATTCTTCCTTACCGAAACCAGAAACTGCGCCGGATATACTGTATAGTGGGGTAAGTTAATAAATTGATATATATTACAATATAATATATATTATTAGTAAAATAAAAATAGAAATATTTTATATTTTTGCCTGAGATTTATTTTTTCGTTTGTTTTTCATGTGTTGTGTTTTAAAAACTTGTCTTTTAACTAAATGAAAAAAAATATATTTGTGCATAAAAAATAGAAATAATTATAAGCTCACAGTATTTGTTTATTAAATATACTTTATTTAACGTTTAAATATAATCATTACACGTGATACACTATTTTTGCTCTAGATAATGTATTGATTAGGAAAAGAAATATTCGGTTAGTAATAACTTTATTTATGTTTATATATATATATATATATATATATATATATATATATATATATATATATATATATATATATATATATATATATATGCACACATATTTTGTGTTTATATGTGAATTTATATTCACATATTTTGTCTTTTATATATTCAGTAAAATATTTTTCATTATGTATAAATTCAAATGTTTCCACGAAATAAATAAATTTTTAAAATGTCGGTAAAATTAATTTATATAGATTAGTACATTATTTCTATGTCGAATGTACGAAAAATCCCGATATTCAATAAATTGATAATCATTAGACATTCTGTTTTAAATATGAACATATTTCCTTTTTCCAATGTGTTATACATTCTATTGTTCAACTATTTTTATTTAAAAATGTATATAAAAATATTTGTAGCTTTTTGATTATTACAATTACAATAGTCTTATCAAATACTTTAATCTGTATACTGAATGTATTTTAATCTTTTACATGACCTTGTCTTCTTCGGTAACACTTGCAATAAATTCAATATTGACTTGTAAACAAAAAAATATTTATAATTGACCATTGTTTTTAATTGATATACAATTTATTCTAGACATTAAAAATATTCAATAAAGTATACATATACAGAGGTGTAACCAGATTTTTTTGAAAGGTGCTATTTTAATCAAAATTAAAAACCCGATAATTTTCTATTTATAACAAAAATTATAAATGCATATACATTATTATTCATAAAACATATATAAAAATAACAATAAAAAAATCACGAAAAAAATCGCTGACTAACGAAGCATTGTATTACATAACACCAATTAAAAATATAGAGGTTCTTAATCTCATTGAAGTTCAAGGTTCATTAACAAAACTAAAATGTACCAAAACAATCCTTTTTTAACTATAGAAAGTTACTTTTGAAACAAAAAAAAATTTAAAAACTAACTGTTTTAAACTAAATCTTAAAATTAAATTTAAAAAATATAATGTACATAAACTTTTTAAAAAAATACATAACACATCACCAATTTTTAAAACTTTATATTCGATTAAAATTTCTTGATGAATATTAAGCATTATACAGAAAAAACAACCAAAATCAATTTTCAGAAAAGCTTTCATTTAATTCATTTTTCCAGAATTCAAAAAAATATGTATACAAAATATTTTTAATACCAAAAATTTAACAAATAATATTAATCCAATGACTAAAAATTATAATTATATAAACTATATATGTAGTGTAATATTTTTTTTATAATTTTTTCAGTATTTTGTATGTATCTGTTTATGTACAAGCACATACACACACACATCACTCGCACGCACGCACGCACGCACGCACGCACGCACACACACACACACACACACACACACACACACACACACACACACACGGGTCGTTTGATAAGTATGGTAAAAAATAAGAAAAACTAAATTGAAAAAATTACTTAATTCAATTAAACAATAAATAAATTTACCATACTTATCAAACGACCCTCGTATATAAACAATTTTGTAATTAAAATTTAAATCTCGATCACTACAAATAGAACAGCAAATATCTTTATTATTATTTGAAAATTTTAAATTTCATTACAATTTTTTGTTGAAAAAAATGTATATATTTTATAGATTTTTATTAATAATGAATGGCATAAATCAAAATCAGGAAATACATTCCCTACCATAAACCCCGCAACAGGAAAAGTAATTGCTGAAGTACAGCAAGCACAAAAAGCTGATGTTGATATTGCAGTAGATGCAGCAGTAGAAGCTTTTAAATTTGGTTCTGTATGGCGTACCTTAGATGCGTCTGAAAGAGGACGTCTTCTTTATAAATTAGCAGATTTAATGGAACGAGATTCAGTATATCTTGCTGTAAGTATCTTTTTACAAATAATGTGTTTGAATATACAGTTTTAAATATAATTTGTTTAAAATCTTTTCACATGTCTATGCTTTCAGAGTTTAGAAACTTTAGATAATGGAAAACCATATGCAGTGTCATTAACAGTAGATATACCAGCAAGTATCAAATGTCTTAGATATATGGCTGGCTTTGCAGATAAAAATAATGGATATACAATTCCTATGGATGGAAATTATTTTTGTTATACACGACATGAACCTGTAGGAGTTTGTGGTCAAATTATTCCATGGAATTTTCCATTGTTAATGTTCGCGTGGAAAATAGCCCCTGCCTTAGCTACAGGAAATGTAGTTGTTTTAAAACCAGCTGAACAGACTCCCCTTACTGCACTTTATGTGGCTCAGTTAAGCAAAGAAGCTGGATTTCCACCAGGTGTTTTAAATATTGTTCCTGGTTATGGAGATGCAGGTGCAGCTCTTGTAGAAAATCGAAAAGTTGATAAAATTGCTTTTACTGGCTCAACTCCAGTTGGCATGAAAATTCAACAGGGTTCCGGAATGTATAATTTAAAACGTACTACATTGGAATTAGGTGGAAAAAGTCCAAATATAATTTTTAGTGATACGGATTTGGACTATGCAGTTGAAACTGCTCATTTTGGTTTATTTTTCAATATGGGTCAGTGTTGCTGTGCTGGTTCAAGAACTTATGTTGAAGATTCTATTTATGACGAATTTGTGGAACGTAGTGCTGTTCGTGCTCAAAAACGTATTGTGGGAAATCCATTTGATTTAAGTGTAGAGCAAGGACCTCAAGTTGATGAAGAGCAATTTAAGAAAATTTTAAGTTATATCGATATAGGAAAACAACAAGGAGCTAAATTAGTTGCTGGTGGAGAACGTTGGGGAAAAGAGGGATACTTTATAGAACCGACAGTGTTCGCTGACGTTAAAGATAATATGAAAATAGCAAGAGAAGAAGTAAGTAAAAGTATTATTGTATTAAAAAAATGTGAATATTTATTCTTAAATTAACAATATTTTCTTCTATTGCTTATGTTAACTATATAGTTTTTTCATTTAATTCCTTAGATTTTTGGGCCAGTTCAGCAAATTTTGAGATTTAAAAATCTGAAAGAGCTTATTGATAGAGCTAATGATTCAGATTATGGTTTAGCTGCAGCAATATTTACCAAAGACTTAGATAAAGCAAATTACATGATACAAGGGCTTAAAGCAGGTACTGTATGGGTAAATACTTATAATGCTTTTGGATCACAAGCCACGTTTGGAGGTTATAAAATGTCAGGTCATGGAAGAGAAATGGGGCCATATGGAATCAATCAATATACTGAAGTTAAAAATGTCATTATTAAAGTGCCACAAAAAAATTCTTAAATACCTTAGTGTACTAAGTTTGTTATACATCAAATTTTGGATACTTTTGTCTATTGTTACAGTTTTAATTTTTGTATATTAAAAAATCATACCCTTTAGATTTATTTGTACTAAAATGTAAAGCATAATTAAAATGTAAGTTTTATATTTATAGTTCCAAATTTCTTTCTTATCAAATTGTCAATAATAAAAATATTAGACTATAATTTTTCTAATCTAATATAAAATTTATTTTTTTACATAAATATTATATATTTACACCTAATTGTAACCAATACTATTTTTTCAAATAAATTATTTAAAAAGTATTTTTTTAATTTTATTATACATAAACTATTAAAAGAAAAGTATTTTTTTTCTTTAATATTAAAATATCAATTATTGCATTATAAAAAAAATAATGCTGAATTTTTACTTATCTTTTAACAATAATTATTTATTTGTTAAAATTAATTTATAATAAAAGGATAATAAAAAAAATGAGTTAATATTTACTTGAATATATCAAAAAATATTATTCTAACTCTTAATATAAATACTCATACATAAAGTTTTCTAGGGAATGAAAATATTTTTTTTTTTTTGTTTTATTATGTACTAAAATATTAATTTGTACATTTCTTTAAAAATATACTTTTTATATATTATAAATATACAAAACTACACAACTTATTTAAATTAATTTTCTATGCATTATCTCTACCAAAATATTTAAATAATATGTATTGTTTAATAAATATATACAAAATAAGAGTTTTTTAAAACAATGATTTCATATTTTCAAGAATGTTCATGAAGTATATTTTTTTTGATTATTTTATTTCTCAAAATTGTGATATAATGATACATATGCGTACGTACGTGTGTGTGTGTATTTTTGTGTGTTGACACATGCACAGTACTCAGTTAAAATAAACCAATTGGCCAAAAAGTTTTCGTTTATAAAAATTTAAGGTGAACGAATTATTGATACAAATACAATACTTTTTGATATAAGTTTATAGTTTATTTTCAAACATAAATTAAGCATATTCATTGCCAAATATATCTTTACATCACAGTGAAAGTCCTAATGTACTTACAAATATATATATGTGTGTGTGTGTGTAAGAAAATATAAGCTATATAAGAAAATTATTATATGTTAAGTTTTAATATTTGGCGGGGTTGCCTTTTGCTTTAATGATAAATCTGTATAGTAAAGATTCCACAGATATTCGGATATAATCAGAACTAATTTTATTATATTCCGCCATTAGTACTTTTTTTAACTCGTTTTTTGAAATGATATGATTTTGTATTTTTGTTTCTAATTTTTACCACAAATTTTCAGTTATATTAATGTCTGGCAACTGGAGTGGAGTTTTTATGACTTTAAATACAGTAGTCTTAAATAGACTTAACAATATATGCCAAATATTCTGGATCACTGTCCTGATAAAATTGAAAAGTATCCTCTATGTCAAGTTTTTCGTCGTTAAACTTTAGATTATTTTTCAGTATATTTAAATACATAAGTTTGCCTATGTTATCTTCTATAAAATAAAGATTTGTCTACCTCAGCTGCCGAAACACGGCCCCGTACATTACAATGTTTTATAGTTGGTCTCAAGTACTTAAGATACATTTCTTCATTGGGCTAATGCCATATATTACTCGTACTTCCATTGAACACAAACATATTAAATTTACTTTCATCCGAGAGTAAAACCGTTTTACAGCAATTAAAATCTTTATTTTTATAATAATATGCATACTAATCGAAATGATTTATTTTTTGCCAATGAAAGGTTTTTACGTAAAATTCGCCCATGTAAAATGGCTCTTCACAATATTCTCCAAATTGTTTCAGTGCTTACTTTTTTCTAAGAACTTTGACCATTAAAGTAAATTTGGAAGTACAGGAATACCTCGCCTAGTTCGGCTAATCGGTTCCACTGATATTAGCCTCTCTATTTGAAACCGGACTAACCGAAACATTAACTAAATACAAAAAACGTTAATTGGTTCCAAACAAATTTTGTTTCCTGTTTTCCAGTAAATAAAACGAGGGTAATATATTCAAATGTTTTTATGTATCAACAAATAAAATCAGGGGTTTATACATTCATTTTAAATTCATTTTCAAATGGGTTATTAAAATTTAATTATCAAAAAATCGACTTTATTTTAGAGTTGCAAATCGAAAACTAATAGAAAAAAAGACCACAAAACTAGAACTGCGCATCCGTTGCACATAATTTGCATATAGGATTTCGGTTTTCTTTTTTATTATGTTTTCATAATAAAGGGGAAAACTTGAAAATTTGCATAAAAAATAGTTTTATGTATTAACTTTTTTGAATTTTTTTCAAGAAAAACTTTTTAATAGGATTTTTTCAAGTAAATTTTTCTTTTAAATTTTAAACCAGACTATAGCGAAACCGAATAAACGAAGCCGGACTAATCGAGGTATTACTGTATTTAGTTTCGTATTTGCAAGTGAAGTTCGCACGATCCAATGTTTGTTTATCTTTAGAGGTGAAGATTTTTCATGAATTTTTTTGTTTATTTTGCAACCTATTTTCTCTACTATATCTTTCAATTAAATGTTTTATGATCGAAGTACTATTATTTAGTATTTTACTTATTTCACGTTGACTTTTTATTTTTATAATGAAAAATCAACTAATTCGCGCTCTTTTATGGACCTTTTCCTGAACCTTCTTATATATCAAGGTTCCCAATTAATAACTTCCCTTACCCAAAAGTGGTCTCCTCTTCTTACTATATGATTAGCCTTTTTCCATGTCAATTTTTCCACTTTTACCATAACATCCATAACTACTGTTTTCTATCTGGTCCAATCATTTCTCTTCTTATCTTTTCATTTTATTCCCAACATACATTTTCCATGCTTCTTTGTATTATTCAGAGCCGCTGAATTATTCTGACATTTAAGGCCCATGTTTTATGCAATAGGTGAAAACAGATAAAATGGATTAATCGAAAAAACATTTTTTAAACATCGGGAAATATCCGACTTAAATATTTCATTTTTACTCTCCTATTTACTTCATCCATAAGTATTCCTTTAATGTTATTATGTTGTCCCATACATACATACATAGTTTCCAACTTCTATGTTTTTTCTTTTAATGCGATTCATTTCTGATCTAAAAATTCATTGAACCTTACCTTTATCTTGTCTAGGTTTATCATAAAATTTTCTTTTGATTTATTTGTTGAACTATATTGAACTTTTCTGCCATTTTTGATGTAGATGAAAATGGGTTTTCTCCTAAAATGTTGCGAAAAATATCATCATCGATTATAGGTCTTCCAAAGCTTTAAAGTCATTAAAGTTAAAATCTCCATTCTTAAATTTCTTGAACCATCTTCTGCATGTTCTTTCAGATATTGTGTGTGCTCCAAAAAATTTTAACAAATTTCTATATACTTTTACAGCATTTTTCCTTGCTAATATTCATAAAGTATACAGTGCCGTAAATGAACCTTATCGACAGTTATCTTTGTTTCAACTTTTCCTTGATAAATACTGATGATAAAACATTTATTTCAGATATGTGTTGAAGGAAATCAATGATAAAATATAACTGCAAAAAATAAATCATATACTTTTCATTGAAACATTTTTCTACGTGCTTAAAATAATTATTGTGCGCCAAGAAGACAGATTTTTTCTTAAACCTAATATATTGTATGTGTTTATATATATATATATATATATATATATATATATATATATATATATATATATATATATAATGATGCCATAAATATAAATAATTTCATATGAATGTTGTTCTTGCGTATTTGATCTATATATCTCATAAAGTATAAAAAGTTTATGACCTTTTAAAAGTAAAATGCAAACAAATATACTAAGATCAAGTTAATAATTTATCAAAACTTGTAAACAACTTGGATAAATTTAAATAATTAATATAAACAGAGTTTACAAATCACTTTATAGTTAGTTACTACATTTTTAAACTTTTCAATACCCCTGACTTTGCATATCACTGCCATACGTCAAATATTACATGACAAGTAAACATCGAAAGCAATGGACCACATTGAAGATAAATTTTATTATGTCTATTCATCGTCATTAGATCAAAAAGTGCAAATAAAAATGTACGTTGGTATAAACTTTGACTTGTGCGATTAAAAAAAATATATATGTACAAAAAAATATTTCCTTTATAGAGGAACTTTAGAAGGAAAACGACAAAAGCCAGAATATGATAAGCTATTATCAGATCCTATGCTAAAATTTTCAGGTATGTATCAAGAAAACTGTGCAGAATTTGTAGTAATATGCCAAGTGTATGCAGATAATAGACCTCTTGCATTACCTATTTGGACATCATATAAATCATTTACATCTCGTTGGAAGTAAGTATTTTTTCATATGTATCAATTATATTTAATTTGAACAAATAAAAAAAATATAAAATAATTTACTTATTTTTGAGACTGATAAAGGAACGTTATTTAAAGTAACTAATTATAATAGTAACATATATTAAGTTTTATATATATATATATATATATATATATATATATATATATATATATATGTATGTATGTATGTATGTATGTATGCATGCCTGTGTGTGTCTGTGTATATATTCACATATACACATATATATTTATTGTAACACATGGTGTGTGACCTGTAGCAAGCAATTTATAAGTTTGTTAATGTTTACATTTCTCAAAAGTTTACATAAAGTAAATCAGACATAATGTGTGTGTGTGTGTGACTGTGTGGGTCTAGTGAACAATATATTTTGCATAAGAATATGTAAATATTATAAAAAGTTCAATGAATATAAAAAAGTACTTAATAAATGCTCTAATTAATTTTCCTTATCTAAAATAACTCTAATGTTCTTTAATAATTTAAATTAATAAACAGTAAAAAAAACTGAAAAATAGGTTGATATTTTTATATAAGAAAATTTATATGAATGGACTAGAAGAGAAAGGCATTAATCAGCCAAAGTAAAAAAAATTGGAACAGGTCTTCATCCAATAATAAATAGAAGAAAGGATGATGATATTACATATATATATATATATATATATATATATATATATATATATATATATATATATATATATATATATATATATATATATATATATATATATATATATATATATATATATATATATATATATATATATATATATATATATATATATATATATATATATATATATATATATATATATATATATATATATATATATATATATATATATATGTATATATATAATATTAATGTATGTATGTATCCATCCATGTCTATCTATGTATGATAAAAAAAGGATAAATAGAGTGTAATTATTTAATATTTTAACATAATTAATATTATATGTTGTAGCTGGAATGAATGGATAACATTACCCATTCAATATTGTGATTTACCAAGAAACTCACAATTAGCTCTTACTGTATATGATTGCATTGGACCAAATAAATTGCAACCAGTGGGTGGGACAACAATAACTCTTTTTGGAAAACATGGTATCTTTAGAGAAGTATGCACTTTTATAAAAAAAAAAATCTTTTTTTAATATTAATATGTTTTTCATTCTTAAAGGGAATGTTAGATTTACGTGTTTGGCCTGGTATTGAAGCTGATGGTTTTTATCCTAGTAAAACTCCTGGAAAAATGCATGATTGTGGAAAAGAACAAATGCAAAGACTGGCTAAACTTGCTAAAAAACATCATAATGGTCATATTACAAAGGTTACATACTTTTGTTACATTTCTGCTGCTATTATTTTTTGAATATAAATTAATCATATGATAAACCATACTTGCAGATTGATTGGTTAGATAGATTAACATTTCGTGAAATTGAAATGATTAATGAAAAAGAAAAAAGAAGTTCAGATTATTTATACTTAATGATAGAATTTCCTACAATAATAGTGAATGGAATAAAAAATTCTGTTGTATATTATGAACCAGGTGGAGATGAAGTTTATCCATTTAGATCACAAGCAGATATAGTAACTGTTCCTGATAATGAAATATTACAGGTATTAATTTTATTTGTTCAGGACATTATTTTTGTTGATAATAATAATAATCTTTTAATCAGCAGTTTTACATATTTCTTTATAATTCAAATTACTGAAAAAGGTTAATTAACTAGATTATATATATATATATATATATATATATATATATTATTATTATTATTATTATTATTAACACCACAATAATGCTTTTTTATTGTTTAAAACTGGCTAGCTTTTGAATGTATAATTTGCCTATTTCATTGTTTATGTATATATATATATATATATATATATATATATATATATATATATATATATATTTATATATATTAATATTTTAATTTAAACAAAGAAAATAGAAACTATTTAAAAAATAATTTAAATACTACATTTTAAATTATTTAATGTTTTTTAATTTCCTAATTTATTTTTGAATGGTATAAAATTAAGTATTAAGTGGTAAAAAAATCTATTTTCTGTATATTTTATACTGATTTTTTTAAACATATTATCTCTAATAATGAAAATACTTTTCTAATCCACTTTTATATTTGTAATTGCATGCTATTGCACTACAAGGCTTCTTTGCAAATATATATATATATATATATATATATATATATATATATATATATATATATATATATATATATATATATATATATATATATATATATATAATATTGGTATAGTTGCAATGATTTCATTTTCTTAGTATGATTGTTCTAAAATATTTTTATTATTTAATTAAAAATTTTAAATATATGGCAAAATTAAGAACTGTAGAAATAATAAAAAATCTGCAAGTTTTTAGAAATATTATTTTAAATTTATTATTATGTTGTTATCAGGAAAATTTGGTAGAAAGCAAACATCATAAATTAGCTCGTTCTTTAAGAAGTGGTACTTCGGATAAAGATGCTAAACCAAATGCTGCTGTAAGAGATATGCTCAATGATATAGTGGCGTATACATCTACTGTTCAATTATCAAATGAAGAACAAGACCTTGTATGGAAATTTCGTTTCTATTTAAGTAATCAAAAAAAGGCACTTACAAAATTTCTTAAATGTGTCAATTGGACAGTAGGTGGTGAAGTACGTCAAGCTCTTGCAATATTACATCAATGGGCTCCAATGGATGTAGAAGATGCTTTAGAACTTCTGAGTCCTAATTTTACTCACCCTGCTGTACGAAAATATGCAGTATCAAGATTGAAACAAGCTCCTGATGAAGATTTAATGCTTTATCTTCTCCAACTTGTTCAAGCATTGAAATATGAAAATTTTGAAGACATTAAAGAGGGTTATAAAAGATTGCCTCCTGGACAAGATGGTACACATCATGATGAACATATTTTAGAAAAAAATGATAGTAAAGAAAGTAATAGCACAATTATTAATGAGTCTGTTGTCAAACGATCAACTAGTTATAATCCGTCAAAACAACAATTTTCATCAAATGTAAACAGTGTTATTGAAGTTAATCCTATTCCAGTTAATAACTCAGTTACTGATAATATACCACAAACTTTACAAAATCTGACAAATACAGAATCTGGTAACACAGATACTCTATTAAGTGATGGTTTACATGAAAATGATACTTGTGATTTGGCATCATTTCTTATTCAACGAGCTTCAAAAAATTCAACATTAGCTAATTATTTTTATTGGTATCTTTTAATAGAATGTGAAGATCAAGAACCAGTCGTTGCTAAGCAAGATGGTAAAGTTCGAGAAATGTACCTTACAGTTATGAAAACTTTTTCTCAAACACTTGCAAAAGGAAATTCAGAATGGCAACATAGGCGTGCGTTTTTAACTAGGCAACAAAACTTTATTGATAAACTTGTAAAGTTAATTAAAACTGTAACTAGAGAAAGCGGAAATAGAAAAAAAAAATGTGAACGTTTACAACAATTATTAGCTGATTCAGAAACATTTAAAATAAATTTTGCAAGTTTTGAACCCTTACCATTTCCACTCGATCCTGATATTTATATAAAAGGAATTATTCCTGAAAAAGCAAGCCTTTTTAAATCTGCTTTAATGCCTTCTCGCTTAACTTTTCTTACAACAGATAATAAAGAATATGTTGCTATTTTTAAGCATGGTGATGATTTGCGACAAGATCAATTAATTTTACAAATGATAACTTTAATGGATAAATTATTGCGAAAAGAAAATTTAGATCTAAAATTAACCCCTTATCGGGTACTAGCTACAAGTACTAAACATGGATTTTTACAGTTTATTGAATCTGTTACTGTTGCTGAAGTTTTAGCTGTGGAAGGTAGCATTCAAAATTTTTTTAGAAAACATCACCCTCAAGAATCAGCTCCATATGGAATAGCTCCAGAAATAATGGACACTTATGTTCGTTCTTGTGCTGGATATTGTGTTATAACTTATTTATTAGGAGTTGGTGATCGACATTTAGATAATTTATTATTAACTACTAGCGGAAAACTATTTCACATAGATTTTGGATACATTTTGGGAAGAGATCCCAAGCCATTACCACCTCCTATGAAACTCAGTAAAGAAATGGTTGAAGCAATGGGTGGTGTTAATTCAGAGCACTATCAAGAATTTAAAAAGCAATGCTATACATGTTTTCTTCATTTAAGAAGGTATACTTTTAATTCAATTTATAAACTTATCACTTATATTAATTTATATTTTCAGACATGCCAATTTAATGCTTAACCTTTTTTCATTGATGGTTGATGCTAGTGTACCTGATATTGCACTTGAACCTGATAAAGCTGTTCGCAAAGTTCAAGATAAATTACGTTTAGATTTAGGTGATGAAGAAGCAGTTCATTATATGCAGAATTTATTAGATTTATCAGTCACTGCTGTTATGGCTGCTTTAGTTGAACAATTGCATAAATTTGCTCAATATTGGCGTAAATAAATAAAAATATATATGTAAATTTATATTATATTGAAATTTATCTATTATATATGATTAATTGACATCATTTTACAAAAAAATATTATAATACTAATAACAATAATACTTGGATATCACAAAATAATATTTGCTATTTATATATTACATATCATTTCTTATAAATTTATTACTTAATGAGAATTGTTTAATGACATTAATTTTTAATGACAATTGTTCAGTGACAATGACAAAAACTATTATTTTTCACTTTATAAAGTTAATTAATATTTTCTATATAAACAACAATTTGTAGGCTTAATACTGAACACACATCACTCTCATTTCTTATTCCATTTATTAGTAATATCTATTAAGTTTCATTACAAAATAAATTAATAAAATATTTCACATTTTAAGTTCTTAAAGTATTATATGCTATATTGATGGTTTTAAAAGCAGACAACTATTTTCCAATATGTAACAAATATGAAATGTCATCAATTACATTGTGTACATAATTCATATTTAATTATAAGAAAGTACTTATAAAAAATGTTTAATAGAAATAGAGTGTGAGGTATCTGTGATATATATTTTTTTTCTTAATTTTTTACACATTAATTCTACATACACATTATATATATATATATATATATATATATATGTAGATAAATGAAATGTATATATGTAATATAAAAAAAATGTAAAAAAATATTATGATATATTTTTCATATATATAAAATTAAAATATTTGTAAATAAATATTGTATATATTTTCAGAGAACCAAATATATTCTTTAAATAACCATATAAAGCATTATTTTAAATCTCTATCTGTGTTTACTTTGTGTATATGTATATGTTACAAAAGTAATCCCAAAGTGAACTAATTAAGATTAGGATTTTTTGCACTGTAATAAAAATAATACCATCATGGATAAACTTTTATTAACAGCCAATCAAAATAACTTTGTTTAAATGGACATAAAACTAATTTTACATGAATAAAAATCAAACAAAATGGCATTTTTAATATCAATTGAGAATACAACCGTGAATCTTATTATAATAAATAAATAAGAAACGGTATATTTTTACAAACACACAGAATCAGTGTCTTTTCTACTTTGTAAAAGTAAGACAGGATTGTGATCATTGATAATATTTTAAGATGTGTTTATTAACAAAAAGAGTTCAGTAATAAAAAGAATTGAGAAATATGTAGTGATATATTTTTTTTGATTTGTGTAGTGACACAAATCAAAAAAAATAAAAGTTCATGCCATGAAAATATTTTGAAAAAATACTTTCAAGTCCCCATATTAACCATAAATATAGTTTCAATTAAGAATGGATAACAGTAACCTCTCTAAATATGACATTAACTATTTTAAAAAATAATTATAACATATTGATAAATTATTTAATACACATATAGAAACTTCACAATCTATAAAATTAAAAACAAGAAGTATTTTATGATTTCAAAAAAATAATAATCCAAAATTATTATGACACATCTAACGGACAAATTTAGATGGAGAAAAATATTGACATTTATAATGGTGTTAATTAAATTTTGTTTATTTAACTGACAATACTTCAGTATTATTTTAAAAATTAATTCTATTATTTGTTTTATTAGATTTATTTCTTGTATATATTTAACACATTGTATACGGGCAACGTCTCGACGACGTCTTTCGCGCTCTAGTAATAGTATGCGAAGACGTCGTTGAGACGTTGCCCGCATACAATGTGTTAATATCATTCAAAACTTCATTTGTTCTTTAAAAAAAAAAATTGTAATATTTATAAAAATTCAAATAAATAGGCATAAATCCAATTAATAGATTTAATTTGATTGGAAAGCAGAACAGTTTTCTGACAATAACTTATTCTTCTAATGAATATTAACTGATGTAAAACATTATCAAACATACCTTGATATAAAACTCAAATAAATTTATTCATAAATGAGATTTTACATGACTATAAAATTCTTCAAAACAGTATTTCTAGAACGACTCACTCTAATAACTATAAATTGATATTTAAAATTGAAGTTAATTTTAACGCACATATTTTAATGTAATTAAAACAGACAATTCTCAATATATATATATATATATATATATATATATATATATATATATATATATATATATATATATATATATATATATATATATATATATATATATATATATGACCTGTATAAATTTCTCATGTAAAATTAAGAACATTTATAAAATAATATTTATCTTCACAAAAAAATTATAGATATCCTAACGCTACATTATATTTCATTGAATTATCTTTCTGAATAAAACAAATTAATTTTATTTAATAAAATTGTACATTTTTTATATTTTATTTCTCTAGAAAATACAAAAAGTAAATAAATGTTGTTATATTTTTTCTGTATCTGGATGAAATGTAATCAATGAACAATAGAAAATTTATGCATACCTTTTTAAATCTTCTATTATTTAAACAAATATTTTAAAAATATTTATCAATAAAAAAAATAAAATAGCATAATGTATACATTTGAAAAACTATTTCTTATTAACTTTCTACTAATTTATTAACATTTTTAAGTACTAATATTTTTTATAGGAATTTGACAACAGTGTTAACTTCAAAGACTTATGGGTTAATATAAATCTATCAAAATTTTAACCTCATATGTTAAATAATGACTTCATAAAATATTACATGTGTCAGTTTATTTTTAACATGTTGATTCTGAAGTAACGAAGTCATCTTTTTTTATAAATAACAATTTATTTGTCATAAATATGAAATGTGTTATTCATTATTAATCATTAAATTATTAAATGTAATTTTAATCATAACAAAATAATGACATATATTTAAGTATAACAATTATTTAATATTGTTTAAGACATTTATTTTTTAGTAACTGTATAATGTATTAAATAATTAGGTTATATTATTTGTCAATAATGAACGAAGGAAAAATAGTAAATAATTTTAAAAGTTATTTACATATTGGACCTCAGGATCCTGAGGTAATTATTTTTAATTATAAAATTTACAAGTATAATTCTTTTTTAATTTTTTACAGGCATCATATTTTGATCAAACTGAGGATACAAACTTAAAACCACGTTTATTAGCAGGTTTTTAAATTAATAATTCCATTTTGTATAAATTATAAACACAAAATATTTTTCTAGGAGAAGAAATTGTTGCAGAAGCATCTCGAGTGTTATTATTTACTCCAGTTGTAGAAAAAAATCAAGGGTTATTAGGATTACTGACTGTAACTAATTTTAAATTATCTTTTGTAACTGGTCACAAAAAAAATGAAGAGGTATTATAGTGCATATATATATATATATATATATATATATGTGTGTGTGTGTGTGTATATAATTTATATATTTGTATAGAAGTAAACATTTATATTATATTTTAGGATCAATGTTATCAACAAAATTTACTTCTTGGTGAACAGGAAGTATGTCTTCTTTCTGTTGATAATGTATTTAATGTTGTAGATAAAAAAAAGAGAATACTTTCAAGTCAAAAGATACCTGATAAAATCAAAGAATTAACTGTTGTTTGCAAGGTAAACTATATATAATTATATATATATATATATATATATATATATATATATATATATATATATATATATGTATGTATGTATGTATGAATATATTCAGTTTTTATTATATAGAAGAATAATTTAAATGTAATCTATTTCAGAATTTTCGAGTACTATCTTTTAGTTTCAAATTTTCAGAAGTTGGTAGTGGTAAAAAGATTGCAAGTGCTTTATTGCACTATGCATTGCCTACACAACATCATCTTATATTTGCCTATGAATACAAGTTTGTATATAAATAATTAAAATATTACATTTATATAAACATACATCATTAATTTTTTTATAGAGAACCTTATATTAGAAGCCCAAGCTGTGCAGTGAGAGAATTTCGTGAACGAATAGATTGGGATAGAGAATTAGAACGAACAGGAACTAATCGAAAAAAATGGAGAGTTTCAAAAGTCAATGAAAATTTTGGTTTATCGCCTATATTACCAAAATTTATTGTAATTCCAGCAAGTGTCCTTGATCACAATTTATCTACTGCTGCAAAACATTTTCGGAATGGTTGTCCTCCATATTGGGTAAATTATTTTGATTATAAAATAAATTAAAGTAAATTATTTAAATATTTTTTTTTAGGTTTGGGGTTCTTCCAATGGAGCAGCACTTGTGCGTATGGCAGATATTGCACCTTCGATTAATGATCGTGTACAAGAAAATATCATGCTAGAAAATGTTCGTAAATGCCACCCTAGTATGAAACAACCATTTGTGTTAGATTTAACAAAGGATTGTCCATCTCCTAATGACATATACATGAGTTATACAAGATTGCGAGAACTCTGTACACCAGATTCATTACGACAATATAAAATTCAGGATAGGCATTTTTACGCTTTATTAGATTCTACTAAATGGTTAAATGCTGTATCTGTAAGTCTTCAAAAAGCCTATGAAGCAGCTGAATCAATCACAAACAAAATTATAGTTGTGTTGCAAGAAGGTAAATAATTCATTTGCAAGTAATTGTATTAAATATGTAGTGTTTGTACTACTGAGTTATTTTTTAGGTGATGGCTGTGATATGTGTTGTGTGATATCAAGTCTTACTCAATTGTTACTTGATAGTCATTGGCGAACAATTTCTGGCTTCCAAACTCTCATTCAGAAGGAATGGGTTGCACTTGGTCATCATTTTGCATTAAGATTAGGGCACATTAAAAATTTAAATAACAGTAGATCACCAATATTTCTACTTTTTCTTGATTGTGTATGGCAACTTTTACAGCAATCTCCTGCTGCATTTGAATTTACTGAAACATATTTAACAACTATATGGGATTCTGCACACATGTCTATTTTTGATACATTTCTATTCAATTGTGAAAGTGAACGTATTGATGCTGTGTTAGTGAGTATATAATATTTCTAGGAAATTAAATTTATAATAAATTAAATAAATTTAGAAATATATCTAAAATTTATTTCGTTAAATTAATCACTCTACTCTGTTTTTTTAATACAATAAAAATAATTTCTTTTTCAGGATTCTAATCCAGTTACTTTACGGAGTGTATGGGATTGGGGAGAACAATTTACAGAAAAAGATATTGCATTATTTCGAAATCCTATTTTTGATGCTACTTTTACTCAAAGATTAGTACCTGCATACAAAATATTATTTTTAGAAATTTGGTCCCAATGTTATTTTAGATGGATTCCTCTTCTTGAAATTCCAAATGGAGGAAAACCACAAATTGATTTACATAATCGAACTATAGTTTCAGAAATAAATTATTTACAAAAAAAAATATTAAATCCTGAAATAAATGATATGAATGGTGTTAAAGACTATACAAATGACATTAGATTCAAAATTAATTCTTTTTTTCCTTTTAGTCACAATGATATTAATGCCACAAGTATGAATGGTGTATTCAGTGTAAATGACACTATTCTATCAGGAGATGTAATAACAATTGATAGTCAGTCTTTTACAAATGCACCAGATTAATTTTTAAAAAATGTATTTTTTATGATAATTTAAACATACTAATATTTCCTAAATACTTGACCAATATTTTGGTTTATTTTGTTTTTATTCCAGTTTTAATTAATATGAAATTTTCAAAGGTAAATATATTTGCTATAATATACATATGATTATTAATATAAATGAAATGTATAAAATGATATGATCTTAAAAAAAGCTGAAAAATACTTCACAGTTACCAGACATATGAAAAGTATCCATTTTTTCTAATTAAAATGCTATAATTTTTTGTAAATGTTATATTTTCGATAAGAAAAAAGGAGGAGTATGTTATGCTATTTAGTATAATTTTGTAATTATATTGTTAATTCTTTGTAGTCATTATAATAATGTACAATTTTATAATCCAGATTTATAGTATAAAACAGAAAATTTTCTTCCAATTTTCTCTAAATATTTATGTTACAAGATAATTTGTTTTGTAAAATACAAGATATAATTATTTACTTCAAATATAATAATAGAAAGAATTATTGATAACTGTATTACATATTAAAAATGTCAATAAATGTATTAAAGTCAGTTTTTATTTAAAATTTATCAAAAATGAATTCATAAAATATACTAAAATGTTCATTAACAATTATAATTGTAATGAATTGTAAAATACATTATCCTTTACAGTAATTACTTATAACCAGTATATTTTTTTGTTTTCTCTTAATATTAAAATATAAATGATGAGTAGCATTAGTCCTCTAATACGTTATTAATACTTTCTTTCTATTTTGAAATTAAAAATGTTTTTATTCATTATAAATATGTATATGAATTAATAATAGATTTGTATTTTTTTATATATGCTTATTATAGAAAAGAAAATATTTTTAATGTACATTTAAATTACAAGGTCAGGTACAAGAAAACGATTATGGTGCCATTGCACAGGTACATCATGTTGTAATACCTGTATATAGATTGAAATTTTATGTATTTGAAACAATTTTATACACATATGTATATATATATATGTGTTTATATATATATATATATATATATATATATATATATATATATATATATATATATATAATGTATATAAAATAGTTCACACAAATACAAGCATATATTTTTGTGTGAATAAATTGTGCCTTGTGTGCAAATGTATGTATAAAATGTAATTGTTTTAGAAATAAATACAGTTTTCTTTTATTTATTACATTGTATGAACATAATTTATTTTTAAAATATTTAATTTTAATATTTATAATTTTGGCCTAATAAATTTAAATAAACAAAGATAACAAACCAATTTGATTTTTTTATATATCCAGTCAATTTTGTTTTTTTCCAGATTTTTAATAAATAATTTTAATACAATAATATAAAAATATTTTTAAAAGAATAAATTATTAATTTTCATTAGTTTCATTTTTTTGATAATCACTTTTATATTATTTTTACTATTTAATTAAAAACATTTTACATAAATATTATGTTTCCAAAATAATTATAGTGTTACATGTATTTTCAAAATATTTAATATATATAATTGAATAAACAATAACTTAAATTTATAGAATCATATAAAAATATTTGCTTAAATTATTTTTTTATGACTTTAACTTTTCAAATAAAATTTACTGTTTGTAATATCAGAATTAATTTAAAGTATTAGTAAATATTTTATTAATAATGTATTTTAAAAAAAAATAGAATATGTATATATAAATATATATATATATATATATATATATATATATATATATATATATATATATATAAATAATATATATATACATATATATATATTATTTGTCTCTATTTAATTAACTAATATTTTTAAATGTTTAAAAATAATACCTTCCTATTTTACTGATATAAACTATTTTTCATTTTTGTCGATTTCTTTTTTCATTTTTGAAAATTTTAGTATTAATTTTATTATATTTGTAAATGTGCTATGTTTGTTACAAAATGTTAATATTGCACTTTTTTCATTTATTTATCCAAAAATATAACAATTATTTTTGTATTGTATTACTTTGTGATTTTTGAAACTAATTCATTAATTTAAGTGATTGGTCACATTTTTTTTTTATTTAGTGTGGACATCCCTGAAACATTTCTTGTATGATCATAGTGAAAGCTGTCAAAATTTGGAATTTTGTAGTTATTAAGTAGATTTTAGTTTTTATCACAATATAAAATGCTTAAAAAATTGATTGTAAATGTTAATCTCCTGTAAGTTTAAAAACCATTTATGTATGCACATACACACAGATATATATATATATATATATATATATATATATATATATATATATATATATATATATATATTCGTATTAAATTCACAAAATCAAATATATACTTAAAATAATTTATGATAGATTCATTTATTTTAGGAAGGCTTTTGTAAGATTATAAATAATGTCTGAAATGCAGTATGTCTGGTCAGATCATTTAAATAGTTTGTGGTCAGAAGAAAATTGTGAAATAATAGCAACTCGAGATGGAGTTCAAACATTATATGAAAGATTAGTAACCACCAAAGAAGTTTTTCAATTCAATGTTCCAACAATATTTAATCAAAATAGTCAGATTTTACCAGATTTTGATATAGAAATTCTATCCATGTCAGAACTGGATCATCATGTATCACATTTATTTATTGAACAGCTGAGTTTAGTTCAAAAAGTATGTGCAGAATCTTCTTTTGCCCAAGTTTTAAGACATCGTTTATTAATTTTAAAACGAATATTTTATGCCATATGGAACAAATATCATGAAAAAGATAAAGCACACTTAAAAAATAATCATAATAGTGAAAATAATGCAACTTCTTATGATATTTCAATTGATTCATCCTATTCAGGAACACAAGCTTTAGTTGAATTAGGTGTACATACTGGATTAAGTTTATTATTTGCTCTTTTAAAACAAAATTGGGAAAACAGTTCTATATTAGGAATACCATCTCTTTGTAATGAAGTACTTAGAACAGCAGGCAATGTTTTACGTAGTTTACCACCTCTTTCACTTGCTAATGAAAGTCAGATATCTGCTATTGGTGTGAAAAGTTTACAAGAAATATCAATTTTTTTAAAAACAGCATCCCTTCCGGAATCAGGAGCTGATGAAAATGGACGATTATTAACATCTGAATTATTGTTAAGTATAGCTTTACAAAGAGGATCCTTAAGATACTTATTAGAATGGATTGATATGGCATTAGAAGCAACTGCAAAAGGTGGAGGGCTTATGTTATCTGATGTATTTCCTTCAGCATTATTACAGATGCGTACAAGTGTGTCTAGTGGAACTATCAAAGCTAACAGAACCATGCATCTTTCACCTATTAATGATTCTAAACGAATTTTTCATTTATATGAAGCTGCTTTAATTTTAATGAATGAGGTTAATTATTTTTGTAATTGATATATTTCATTGAAATTTAAAATTTATCATTTTTTAATAATAATTGAAGTTTAAATTTCTAATTTTTTAAAAATTACAGCTTGTTACTCTTGCTTGTGATTATACTCGATCTTGTGTTGGATCAGAAAAGTCCGAAGTACAAAATTCTTCAATTTGTGATACATGTGATGCATATGTTTGGGGCAGTAATTCATCACATCAATTAGCAGAAGGATCACAAGAAAAAATTCTTATACCAAAACAAACAAAACTATTTACTCAAGTTCAACAGGTATTATTTTATTTATATTTGAAATAATTACTTTTTTTAAAAAAGAGAAATAGCAAATAAAATAAATTATTAAATATACATGAAATATTTCCCAATAATTTTAATTATTAAAAAAGTATTTGGAATATAAAATAAATAAAATGTTAATTATCAATTAAAAAACAAATTTCTATTTAGGTTGAAGCGGGACAATACTGCACTTTCATTATACATACAAATGGGACAGTTAGTGCTTGTGGTAAAGGAAGTTATGGTCGTTTAGGTCTTGGCGATTCAAGTAATCAGCTCCAACCTCAACGCTTAAATATTGATGGAAGGGTTAAAAAAATTTCAAGTTCAAAGGGTAGTGATGGGCATACTCTTGCATTAACTGATTCTGGCCTTGTTTATAGCTGGGGAGATGGGGATTACGGAAAGCTTGGCCATGGAAATTGTACAACTCAGAAAGTTCCAAAATTGATAAGAGGCCCATTATTAGGCAAAACAATGGTATGGATTCATGCTGGTTATCGACATAGTGCAGCTGTTTCAGATGAAGGAGAACTTTTCACATGGGGTGAAGGAGATTATGGACGATTAGGACATGGAGATAGTAATGGTAGACATATACCTACATTAGTAAGAGATTTAACTGGAGTAGGATCGGTAGCTTGTGGTAGTTCGCATACTATTGTTTTATCTGCTGATGGAAAAACTGTTTGGTCATTTGGATCTGGTGAAAATGGTAAATTAGGACATGGCGATACTGCTAAAGTATATAGACCAAAAGTTATAGAAGCATTGCAAGGAATGTATATTCGAAAAGTAGCTGCAGGAAGTCAATTTTCAGTAGCATTAACAGCAAGTGGTCAAGTTTATACATGGGGAAGTGGTGGAGCCTTAGGTACAGGCTTAGCAGAAACAGTTTGTTTAACACCGACCTTGGTACATGATCTATCAGCGCATAGAGTAGTTGATATATCTGCTGGTGATACACATTGTCTTGCATTAACATTAGAATGTGAAGTGTATGCTTGGGGTAATAATGCAATGGGACAATGTGGACAAGGACACACCACAAGTCTTGTACTTAAACCAGGAAAAGTTGTTGGATTAGAAGGGGTTTTAATACATCAAATATCAGCAGGTAGAAATAATTAATAATTTTAAAAATAAATTATAATTATATTTATAATGTCAAAAATTGTGTGAATAATTAAAATTAATGATCTTTTTATAGGTACTTCACATTCAGTTGCATGGACTGCTTTTCCATTAGAACAACAATTGGTTATGTGGCATCGACCTTTTTGTATTGATTTACATGAAGGAACATTCAAATTTCTTAGATTATTTTTAGATAAATATGCAGATAATTTTTTTCTTATGGACTCACCAAAACCTTTTCCAAATTCCACAGAGCACCATAAATTTGTTTTACTTTGTCTACGTTTATTAGGAACACATTTGTCTCTGTCATTAACTGGAGGTTTATCCAGTTCAGTTTTAGGAGATGAAGCTAAACTTCTTCGGCATATATTATTTAGGTATTAATTTTATAAAAATAAAAATAATATTTTTTTATGAAATTTATATTTTTTTTTTAGATTAGTAGATATACCAACACCTCCTGAAATTCAGGCAACTGTATGTGAACTTTTAGCAGTTGGTGCTACTTTATTATTACCACCGTTAGCAGAACGAATGGAATTATTACATGCATTATTACCCAAAGGACAAACCCTTACTAAAGGCGAGAAAATGTTATTAGATATTATTTTGACAAGTTTGGAAGAACATGGTCATGTTTCTTCATTATTAGGGTACAGTGGAGTAATTTCACAATCAAGTCAACCTGATCCCCAACTTGCTAAAGCATTAATGGCAACTTTGCTTCAGAATTTAAGTTCATATACGGTAAATATCATTTATCATTTTTATGCTTATTCAAAAAGCATTAGTAATTTGGGTTTTCTTATTCATGATATAATATATTACCTATATATGTACATATAAAATTAAAATTATTTTATAATTGCTTATTGAAAAATATTTTTAAATTAATTTTATGGCAATATTTGCAAATGTACAAGTAAAACATACAGGTATATATAATATTCAAAAGTAGAATATTTTTTACTTTTTTCATATGTATGTATGTGTATATATATATATATATATATATATATATATATATATATATATATAACATTTTTACATTTAACATGTTTTAAACAAAAAGTACTTTACTTTAAAATATTAATTAATAATTATTACAATATAATTTTATTTATTGTAGGAAGAATCACTTAATGATTTATATCAACACTTGTCACATGGTGTTATTGATTCATGGAAACCTCCTGCAAGTAATTCTAATTTACATTTACATGAATTATTATCATCTTTACAAACTCACTTGTTAGCATATTGTAGTGCAGCAACATCTAATATTGTTCTTATTGATCATAGTATAAATTTACTTAAAAAGCATTTTGAAATGTTATTTCCTCTAACAGCAAAGTTATTTAAAAATTCATGTGAGATTTTGAAATTATACCCAAGAAGCATACATTACTTATATGATGTGTTATATAATTCAATAGCCGGTACAATGCTATCAAAAATATTACATTCACTGATTTTATTAAAAGTTTCACAAATACAATATTTTTTGTTTGATTTATTGGAGCTACTGTTCCCTTTAGATTTGTTAACTCAGTTTTTACCATCTGATTTAAATGAAGATACAGAAACTTCTAGAGCAAGTACTCCAACTTTATCAGATATTGCAGAAGAATCTTGGCTTTGGTTAATAGATATGCAACGAACTTGTTCATTATTAATTGGGCGTAGCCTTACAGGAATGCTTGTTGGAGAACCAATTACAAAAGATGAATTTTCATGTCGTAATTGGCTTAACAGTTCACTTTTTTCTCAAGGAATGGAAAAGTATAGCTCTTTTTCTGATTTTTCTTCATTTGTAACTGATGTAAAAAATTTATTCATGTGTTCTAATGTAGATTATGAATTAGCAAAAAACCTCATTTTAAAATTTAATCCAGCTTGTTATATTTATTTACCAACTGATGTTGATTTTAATGAAAATAGTATGGAAAAATATAGGCAGATGGTTTTTACATCTCCAAAAAATGCTTCTGAGTGCTACATTGATATGATAATTTTAGCACAGTTTGAGGATTGGGATACATGGGATTGTACAGATAAAATAATTGACCATATAACAAAACTATTTCTTGGTATACTGATTAAATATACAGGGTTATTAAAGAAAACAGAAATACCAAAAAAGTGTTTATTATATTTATATAGAATAGTTTTTAAATTACGACGAAAAATATTGTCTGCTAAAATACAGAAGTTTCATTTGGATGAAGATTTAGGATCAGATAATAAAGAGACCAATTTAAATAGGGACAATGATATAGAACATTTAGATGAAGATGAAACTCAAGTAGCCATTAAAGATAAAGGTGAAAAACATTTATTTGGAGAAAATGTGTTGGCTGAAACAACATATGAAAATCTCTGTGAAATTGCAATTGAAAGATGTATTTTGTTACTTGTAATTGTTAAAAATTATGAAGATATTTCATTTTATGATTTAAATTTACTAGAAATGAATGGTGAATGGGAAACTAATAAAAATGATTTGAATAATGATAATGTGGATAATGGAAAACAAGTTTCTATTATTAATATATGTAATTCTATACTGCATTTTGTATGTGATGAACAAGATGAATTAAAAATATTAACCAAAGATGATGCTGGTTGGTGTAGTCAACCTAGTGTGGTTATTAAAGCTTTATTAACTCAACAAACAAGGGCATCAGATCGACTTACTGCTTTAAAACAAATGAAAGAGTTATTATCTTGGAATCCTGAAGAAAAAGCAGAAGAAATAGTATCTGTATGTAATGAAGAAATTGGTTTGAGAATTATGCATCAGTATTTACTATGGGGATGTTTTAATTTTTATGATATTAAAAATGAAACAGCCAGTACACATTTAAATCATTATCTGGAAGGAATAGAAACTGCAGCATGCTCAATGCAGTTAGCAATTCGGGATACAGTTCATAGCATTTATACTGTATTAATAAAATCTTTAATTGGAACTATGAATCAAACTAATACACAGTTAAAAATGTTGGCTATATTTACTCTTAGTGCAAAATTTAAATCAGAAGATTTAAGTTTAGTTGTTTCTCAAGGTTTATTAGAAGTATTGGCTGAAATTTGTAAATCTGTAACTACATTTATTCAGTTATCTACAAATCAAACGAAAATTTCACCTGTTATTATAGCAGCTATGAGATTACAACACATATTATCAATGTCATGTGGTATACATGCAAATTACTTAGAACAACATATTGTTGAAAAAGTAGTAGAACGAATGTTCTTTCAACTTGATAGTATATTATCTAATATTCCCTTTGCAACAAATGAAGAAGAAAAAAATAAAAATATATTCAAAATTGGAAAATCTAGATCCTACGAAAGAAATCTTGGGGATTATTTAGTGTTTATTAGAAATGTTGCAAAAACGACAAAAATAAAACAATTATTAGCTACCCACAAGTGGACGCATTTACTGCTTTCAGTGGTTGCTGATGATAATGAAGCATGTATTTTACCTAAAGTAAAAAGTTTACGACCAAAGTTATTAGCATTAGAATTACTTGGTTCTATTTTGCCTACTCTTAAATCATCTGATACAGATATTGAACATCGTGAACAAGTAATTCAAAAACTATTCAGTAATTTAGCTAATCATATGTGGTCTATACCAGAAATAATTGCTGACAATAAATTGAAAGAAAAACAGAAAAAATTGCAACAAAAAGTATTGAGTACAGTTACCTCTACAGATACTTATAATGAAAATGAATTTGATGATGAAAATGTACCAGTTCCTGATACTGGTTTTGATGCAGAACGCAGTGTATCTTGTTCGGTATGTTTTTATTAATAATTATTTTAAATTTTAATCTAATTAGCTTTTAAAAAAACTTTTTTCAATAATATATTGTATTTTTACTTTTTTCATTTTTTAAAAATATGAAAGTAATACATTTTTAATAAATTATAATTTTGAATTTTTATGGATTAGTGATTTTTAAATAATTATTTCTCTGTTCAACTAAAACGTTTGTAAAATTAAATTATTATTTTACATGGATTAAAGCTTATTTTGTAATAAATATTTTTTTACTAGTTTACAAAATAAACTAAAGTTTTTTTAAATATAATGTTTTATCTAAATAAAAAATAAATGATATTTATTTATATTATTATATATCACATTCTTGAAATAATTATTTTTTTATATAAATTTTAAAGGTTGAAGGAGTACAAACATTAGTTCATGGACCTGGAGGTCGTGGATATGGTCTTGGAACAAGAGCTATTACATCAGGTTGTTATCAGTGGAAATTTTTAATTGTAAAAGAAAATAAAGGAAATGAAGGTACCTGTGTGGGAGTATCAAAATTTCCTGTTAAAGATTATAGTCATCGAACCACTGGTGACATGTGGTTATATCGAGCTTACAGTGGTAATCTGTATCATTATGGTGAACAACCAACATGTTTACCAAGTTTTACACAAGGAGACTACATTACAGTTATTCTTGATATGGATGCTAAAACATTGAGTTTTGGAAAAAATGGAGAGGAACCTAGATTTGCATTTGAAGATATTGATGCTGTTGAATTATATCCTTGTGTAGTATTTTATAGTACGAATCCTGGTGAAAAAGTTAAAATTACTGATATGCAGGTAAGTCTCATCTATTAAGTAACATAAATATTTTTTATAATCAATAAAAAGTAGTACTTATTAGAAAATAATTCAGTATTAGAATAATTTTATAGTTGATGCTAAATACTCTTGTGACAAATGTAAATATTTATCACTTATAAATTTTATGAAAAATTATGTAAATAGTTGTTATATTCAAAATATGTTTTATATGATAAAATGTATATTTTATTTATTTTTTTGTAATAGGTACAAGGAAGTCCTCGGGATTTATTACCTGGTGAACCTTTATGTGCACCCTTAACGATAACTTTAGTGGAAGCTCAAATTTGTTTAATCAGAAAACTTTTAAATACTGATACATGGTTTTCACAAGTAAGGCAGTTTTTTATATAGTTATATGTACATCAATAATGTGTGTATATGTTTGTATATATATATATATATATATATATATATATATATATATATATATATATATATATATATATATAAACATATGTATGTATATATCTCTTTGTGAAAAATAGTAATATTTTTTTAATATTTTAGGTCAATACCCGTTTACTAGAAAATTTAAATCGAATTAAAGAATTTCTTCCCACGAGTGTAGAAAATGAATGTGATATTGAAAAAAAAAGTAATGCTCTAAAAGAAAATGATCTCCATTACAAATCTATTGATTCAGAACGATTATGTAAAGAAGTATGGCCAGCTCTTGCAATCATTGGAGGTGTCGATAGAGGATTGAGAATAGGAGGACAATGTATTCATAAACCAACAGGTCAAAAGGGAATAGTTCTTGGTAGTTTAAAGAAAGGTTTATCACCAATTAAAATTCAATTAGAATCAACCGAAAATAGTATTGTTGATTGTGCTTTACGATTGCTTCAACCATATGAATCAGTACAATTTGATATTCATAGAATTGTAGGAATAACAGCAGAAATTTTGAAACAAATAATACGTCTTAGTGGAATCACAAAAGAAATTGATTTTCCTAAGTGTGACTTATCTCCAGAAGAACAAGAATATCTTAAACCTTCATCAAATTGTGTTTGGCAAAATGAAAATAAACGTAGGCATTCTTGGTATTCTACAGAGTCTACAAATAGAACAAATTCAGATTCACAACTTACAACAAAGTCTTTATCTGGAGATTTATTTAAAATGACATCAAGAACTGTAGAAGCATTGACAAATGAAATGGTTCTTAATATAATGGAAGAAGCTACTCGAATAAGTACTGAAAAATTATCTGTAAATCAAATTGAACAAAATGTGAATAATTCAAATAATCAGTTACAAATAGATAAAGATTGCTTAGCTGCACAGGAAGTTCAAAAAAAATTATTAAATTATGAAATTATAAATTTAAGATTAGCTTTTCTACAAATTTCAGCCTTAAAATCATTAAGTGCTATAATCAGTTGTAATAAATTTACAGAATTACTTCTGGTACCTAGTATGGAAGTATCAACATTAGAAAAAGATATGAAGTTAGAAGAATCTTATTCGAATAATATAGAGGATAAAGTCGAAGATGATACCAATTTACGAAATACATTAAAAATTATAGTACAGTTATTGGTAAATAAAAGTGTAGAAAATTGTAAATTAAAATATATGGTAAATATTGAAGAAATCGAAAGAGCTGAAAGCATGCTGCATTCAATGTATACAAAATGTAAATCTGAAGAAGGTGCTGACATTTATGAAATAAAACGTAAAATTGATAAACTACTTAGTGAAGATAATGCAACAGAACCAGAAAGTCCTCAAGATCAACCAGTTGGTAGAAATGGTCCAAATTCAACATTTGTTCGTTTAGTACGTGGTGTTTCTTTAATACCTCCTTCAACTTTAAATGTACCTCAACATGCCTCGTATCCTTCACGTTCTATTTATTCAGACCCTTCTTCACCACAAATAAGTGCTGGACCATCTACAGCAATTGCAATGTGTGTTTCTCAATCACATACTCTCAACTGTCATCGATCTCCATCACCTCCGCCTCCTCCTATAGCAGCACCATTACTTGAAATGGGATTTTCTCTTCGACATATTCAAAGAGCTTTAAATGCTACTAACAGTTCTGGTGATATGTGTGCTCGTACTATAAATTATTTAGCTACTTGGATGATTGAAAATCCTTGCATTGATAGTCAAATTGATAATGATGGATCATCTGTTAGAGAAATAAGAGGGCCATTAACAACAGATTTACCACGTCAACAAAGTTTAGATTGTACGGAATCTGAAGCAACTTTATCAGGTTTCAGAAGAGGATTAGGTCCCCGTAGAAGAGCTTGTTCAGATATAAGAAATTATTTAGCAGATAGAGCATCGAATATTGACCGAGAACGTGAACGTCAACATGTACGAGGAGAAGCACACCCTTTATTTGGAATGCGTTCTTTAGATTTAGACCCTACGTTTGATTTGACATCAAATTCAACTTCAACAGGATCTGATATGATACATATGTTTCCTTTGGAAACTTGTGATGATGTAAGTAGAGTAATTAATGTGTATATACATTATTTTTTTCGGATCATACACACTCATGTATATATGAAAGCAAACAAGAAACTTACATATAAATAATTATTATAGGTAGATAGTGAATCTACTCCAGTGTGTGGAATTTGTCATCAAATATCTACACATTTAGCTGGACATATGTTATCTTCTCATCCAGGATGTGGTCTTCTTTGGGGTGCTGGGTATTGTGGAAATATAATAGGTTAATTTACATTGCTAATTTTCATTATTGCAAATTTTTATTTGTTAAATAACAGTGCAGTTTAATTGTAGGCATAAATTACATTATGTGTAATGAATGTCAAGATAAATATAGTATGCAGTTTCAGTGTTTTCCTAAATCAGCTACAAATATATCTATAAATAATTCAAAATCACACTTTGCAGAATGTACTCAAATAGCTAAAATACTAGCTCCTGATTTATTAGGAAGCATAAAAGATAAAGAAGGTATTTAAACTAAACACTTAAGCAAAGAAATCATAGTTAAATGTTAATATTTTTATACAGATAACGTGGAATCAGATATTCTTTCAATAGCTACAAATAATATTGAAATAGAATCTTTTGAGAAATTAGCTCCTTATTTTGGAATGATAGATAAAACTGCACCAGAACCATTATCTCGACTTGATCAAGATCAACTTGGAGCTTCTACGATTCCAAAAGTCAGTGTTGATTCACAGATATATCAAGAATATGAACCTCGTTTTCTAGGAATGCAAGCAACACTTTTAACTTCACCACAAGATCGTATAGCTGCATTGCAACGTATTACAAATGTGACACAAGTACTTATTGCTCGATCTGTTATTATGGATGTTCTTATTTTTTTGTCATCTATTGGCTCAGCTTGTGATTTTGCAATGAGTTTAAAATCAATAGGTTTATCAGATATTAGAAAGGTAGTTCGTTTGATGAGTCTAACAGCATCTGGTCGTGTTGAGTTAAATAATTTGAAAAAAGAAAATCTCAACTCACCAATAAAATCATCTTTTGCTTTCTCAAAAGGATTTTCACATTTAACTTCCAAACTACCTCCAGCAGTTACATCTTGTTTAAATTCGCTTGGCCTTGCTATTGCAGCACTTGCTCAATCTGATTCTGAAGCTTCAAAATTGGTAGTAAATGTTTGTACTAAAGATCTCATGGCTGCTGCGATGGGATCAATACCAATTCAAAAGAAAAAACGTAGGACTCATGAGCCATCAGGATTTGCAGTTATCCAAGCCCTTGTTAGTTTACTTGCAGCTCACGGAGGTTCATCATTAATAGAGTGTTGTAAAGATGATTATCCATTAACACCTACGGTTGGAAGTCCTGCTAATGCAGAACACCTTCAACTTGCAAATGCTTTATCTGCGTGTGTTTTATCAAACCGTTTAGATGTTTCACATCGACAGTGGGCCTCACAACAATTATTTAAATGCATTTCATCTCGAATACAGTTTTTAACAAATCAAACAATTGAGAATCTTAATTTTGCAGATTTATCCTTTTGTTTACCACAGTGTAGGATATCAGAATTAAATGGTCATGATAACAGAGTTAGTGTTGTAGCATGGCATGAAAATAAAAGTACCCTTGCTACAGCTGGATATGATGGTACTATTCGTATATGGTGTTCAGCTAATAAAGATCAAGCATTTCTTGATCACACATTAGTATTTCATAAGTCAAATAATATTTATGGAAGTGAATTGCAAGGAGAATTAATAGAACAATTAGCTTGGTCATCATCAGGTTGTTATATTGCAGCTTCATTAGAAAACACTTTAAATATTTGGTTAATTTTTAATGGATTAGAAGGTCCTAGTGAATGTGAAAAAAACTGGTTTATCATAGATCAGCCTGCTTTTGTAACTGCTTTAGCTTGGCCATGTGAAGATACTAAAGGAAGTAATGAGTACTTATTAATTGGAAACATAAATGGAACTGTGACATTAATTACAATATCTGAAGGAAATAAAATAATAGATGAATTAGAAAACTGTTCACTTCCTTATGGTAAGAATTATACACACACACGCATGCATTCACATATACATATAGTTGAAAAATATAAAACACATTTTTTTATTTTAATTATTAATATTTTTTATGTATATTTTTTTATTATTTCTATTCAATTATAACGTATTTTTTTTTTAGTTTCTGTTATTAATATTGTATGGCATGATGCTAGCAAAGAATTTGCAGTTGGATTTACAGATGGAACAGTAAAATTAGGTCGAATAAACCCTAATTTTCAAACAATAACATTAAATGCTCATGCTCATAATTTGACTGGAATATGTTGGGATCCTCGAGGTCAGCTTCTCGCTACCAGTTCCATGGATAGTACATGCCGTATTTGGTATGAAATTGAAGGATCATGGAATAATCTTTGTACTTTAAAGCAACCACATGAACCTGCATCCATTGTTTGGTCTCCTATTATAGGAAATAGTGAAACACCTTTACTTTTAGCTGTCGGTACTATGAATGGAAGTATATGTATATGGTGTTTACCAGATATATATCGAAATGATACAAAAACAGAAGTACCTAAATTGATTTGTCATGTACAAGGACATTCTTATAATCCAGTGACTGCTTTAGCTATACATCCAGAAGGATTACTTTTAGCATCAGGCTCTTTTAAGGGTCCTAGTGGTGTTATAAACATTTGGTCTTTACAAGATGGAACTTTATTGTATACAAATACTGGTGTAGGAGGAGTGACAAGTAATGGACTAACATGGTTGGGAGAAAGTGTTTTGGCTGTTGCATTTTCAAGATCAAAAACTGTTAGGATTATTCATTACTCTATGACTAATTTCTTTTCTGATAGAGTGATAGCTTCTACTCGTTGCTCATTAATGAAAAAAGGTATTCGAGGATTAAGAACAGCTCCATGTTTAAAAGCTTTATTAATGTTGTTACCTACAATTTTACAACAGCAGTTTGAATATGAAAAACCAATAACTAATAATGGTGACCAATTATTACATAGCATGTATTTAAAAAATTTAGCAGCATTTGCTTTAGTAATTGATTTAGATAACATTTTGTGTTATAAACCAGTTGCAGCAAATAAATCAAATAGATATGATATTGTTCCAGAATGGAACTGGCTACAAATGTTTGGTATTGGTGTAAGAACTGCAGATACTATTATTAATCGTGCAAAGTTTCCGGATCAGTTTATAGCTTTGAATGCAGATAACAGTGAAGATATAAACATCTCGCCCATTGATAACAACGTATGGAATTTAAAAGCAGATGAACAAATAATGAATTGGTTAACTCAACAACCTCACGATTGGCAATTAGGTGGAAGATGTTATAGTTATTTATGGGGATCAGGAAGACATGGCCAACTTGGTGAAGCAGGGCGAAATGCACTCATACCAACATATGCTGAATCGTTTTCATCTGCCCAAAGTATAATTTGTGGACAAAATTGTACATTTGTCATACAAGCAAATGGTACAGTCCTTGCATGTGGTGAAGGTAGTTATGGTCGTTTAGGACAAGGAAATTCTGATGATTTACATACATTAAGTGTTATTTCAAGCCTTCAAGGTTTTGTTATAATTGCGTTAGCAACTTCTTGTGGCTCTGATGGCCATAGTATGGCACTTGCAGAAAGTGGTGAAGTGTTTTCATGGGGTGATGGTGACTACGGTAAACTTGGACATGGTAACAGTGATCGCCAGCGGAGGCCAAGACAAATAGAAGCTCTCCAAGGAGAAGAAGTTATACAAGTAGCTTGTGGATTTAAACACAGTGCTGTTGTAACATCTGATGGAAAGCTATTCACTTTCGGTAATGGCGATTATGGCAGACTTGGTTTAGGTACTACAGCAAATAAAAAATTACCAGAACGTGTTACTGCTTTAGAAAATGTTTGTATTGGACAAGTTTCTTGTGGATTAAATCATACTGTTTGTGTTTCAACTGATGGAAATACTGTATGGGCATTTGGGGATGGAGATTATGGAAAATTAGGTTTAGGCCATACTGTTACAAAATCATCTCCTCAAAAAGTTGAAGCTATGTGTAATATCGGTGTAAAAAAAGTATCATGTGGAACACAGTTCACAATATTTTTAACAAATGATGGAAAAGTGTTTGTTTGTGGTATGGACAGACTAGCAGAACAAGGACAAACTGACTATAAACCTAAACAAATAATGTCTTTGAGTCAATACAATGTTGGAGATATTGCAGTTGGAGCCGAACATATATTAGTTCTTACAGCAACTGGTGATGTCTTAGGATGGGGAGTAAATTCTGATGGTCAATTAGGAGTTGGACATACTGCAATTGTAAGAGAACCTCAATTAATTCCAAGTTTATCAGGAAAAGGTATTAAACAAATTTCTACAGGAAGAACACATAGTGCTGCATGGACTTGTCCTGCTGTTCCTCGGCAAACACCAAGTGTAACTGCACCACTTAGATTTGGAGTGCCTGCTAACATACCAGCTCAATATGATCATTTACGAGATATTCCATTAAAAACTATTCAAAAAAGGTTGCAATACTTGTATCGATTCTCAGAAGTGTTATATTGTTGTTGGAGATTATTACCTTTAGGCCCTTGCCAAGAAGATTGGTGTACATCACCATTTAAAGCATTTTTATCTGCTGAATTACGTCGTATATTAGCACCTCGTGTATATCTTTTACCTCTTGTACGTAGTATTGGTCGAAGTATGATCCAGGGTCGTAATTATGGACCTCAAGTGACAGTAAGAAGGTTAGCAACAAAAGGACGTAGAAGCAAACCTATTTTTGTTCAGATCGCAAAACAAATTGTAAAAATGCAACCATCTGAATTACGTTTGCCTTCGCGTGCATGGAAAGTTAAATTACTCGATGAAGGTGCAGATGATGCAGGAGGTGTATTTGATGATACAATAACGGAAATGTGCCAAGAAATAATTACTGGCATAGTACCATTATTTACTCCCACACCAAATGCTTTAAATGAACAAGGATATAATAGAGATCGGTATTTGTTAAATCCTGAACTTACATCTTCACAGCATATATCTTGGTTTAAATTTCTTGGAATATTATTTGGCGTTGCTGTTAGAACAAAAAAACCATTAGCTTTACCACTAGCACCCTTAATTTGGAAATTGATAACAGGAGAACCTGCTACTATTGATGATTTGGAGGATACTGATATTTTGTATGTACAAAGTTTACGAGGAATTCGTGACATACATCTATCAGGCGTTACAGAAAATACTTTTCATGAATTTATACCTCTTGAATGTTTTGAAGGTATAAGTTGTACTGGGAAATTAGTTCCAATTATAACTGGTGGTAGAAATATTCCACTTACTTTTTCAAACAGAGATCAATATTTTACACAAGCTGTACAATTTCGATTACATGAAATGGATTTACAAATTGCAGCCATTAGAGAAGGTATGGCTTGGATTATTCCTGTTCCTTTATTAACCCTCGTAACAGCACATCATGTTGAGCAATTAGTATGTGGGTTACCAGACATATCAATAGCTCTTTTAAAAAAAGTTGTGAGGTTAGTATATGTTTACATAAATCACTCCATTTTTAAATTCAAAAGTTATTAACCAAATTGAGAATAGAGTTAACATTAAAATAATTACTATACTTTTATTGTATTAAGCTTTTGTTTATCAAATTATATTTTTTGGATCTATTTTCATTATAGGTATCGAGAATTAGATGATAATCATACACTTGTAAAATGGTTATGGAATATATTAGAAAATTTCACAAATACAGAGCGAGTATCATTTATGCGCTTTGTATCTGGTAGATCTAGATTACCAGCTAACTTAGCCGATCTCTCACAGCGTTTTCAGGTAAAATTTAATTTCAACTACACCAATAACAATATTTCTGTGATTTCAGATAAATTAGTAAAATATTATTGTTTTAAAATGTTCAAATGTGTTTTTATTATGATAGTATTTTATATATATTTTCCTTTCAAGGTAATGAAAGTTGATCGAGCTGCAGATGGTCTTCCTACAGCACAAACTTGTTTTTTTCAACTTCGTTTGCCACCTTATAGTTCTCCAGATATAATGGCTGAACGCTTACGCTATGCAATAAATAACTGTCGATCAATAGATATGGATAATTACATGCTTGCTAGAAATACTGATAGAGGACATGTATCAGATGATGAGTATTGAAATGTGAATTCTTTTCATTAAAGTAGCAGTTTGTAAATTTTTATGTAAAAAAAAAAATATTTAAAATATGTGCATTATAATTTACAATAAATCTTAAATGAATTATCTTATTTATTTGTGCATCTAAAAATGTTTTTATTATTAAGTGCCTAAAACTATTATAAGAAGCTATATAATTTCCGATTTTTAATTAGAAATTTGATACATGTTCAAATGTGATTATTTGTTAAGTTGTATAATATATTTGTAACAAAAATGTTTGAAAATCAACTTTAAAATTTACTACTTTTTGTATAATTGACATTTTTTAACACATTCGTGATATAAAAATATAAATTGATGCTTTTTTATGGATCTAATCAAAGGAAAACTAGAATAAAAATATATTGTTAAGTTACAAGAACAACAATTATTTGAGATAATTTTTATTGTAAATTCAAATTTAAGATATTTCCATGTTTTTTTAAAAACTTGTAATTTTTCAAATTTAAGTATTTGTACATTTTTGATAGCAAGAATTACTTAGTTTATAAGAATACACTTCATTACTAGATATTTCACACTGTTGATATTATTTGTTAATATGTATGTATTTATTAAAAAAGCAATTTTATAAAATAAAAATGTTCAGGTATTGAAATGCATGTATTTATTGAAAAAATTAAATAACATTAAATTTATAAATTTTGAAATTATTACTGTGTGTGTATACAACATATGCATCACGTTTTATTATTTGATATTCACTGATTAAAATATATTTTTTCTTATTAACCTAGCCTGATGTTTTAGATTTACTTTTTGCATTTGCTGCTAATATAGAGCCAGGCGAAGGATATGGCCTCATTTGATATAAAGGTCCAGAAGCAGTAGAATCTACACCTGTTTTGGCATCCATGTGTGTATCTAAGCCAGATGACCAGGTACCACGTGGTATATCTGAATAAGCAGCTGGATCCATTGGATCAAGTGGATTATTATCAGGATTTTTTTTCGAACGTTGGAAAAATTTATTTTTATTTACACCAATATTAGAAAGTTCGTCCTCGCTTGTTTCAGAATCCTCACTATCTGTATCTACTTCTGCATGTTCATCAATTTGAATCATTGACTTTGCTTCTCTAATTTGAGCAGCACTTTGAGTAATTTTTGCTTTTGGATGTAATGGTGGATACCAAGATACTTCATCAGTTTCTGTATTCCAAAAATAATATCTTCCACATCCTCTATCAAATATTTCCTTCCATTTTTCAGGCAATGGATACTGTTTTAATAATTTATATTTTCTACAAACATATTTTTGATCTGGTTGTAAAACACCTATTTTCCATAAAGTAACACAGAAAGTAGTACATTCATGATGTATATTATATTTATTTGGACATCCTTCATGTCCTCTATTTGCTAATAAAAGATCATCCTCATTTTGTTTTGGTAAAAGCTTTTTTTTCTTTTGTACTGGAACGTCATAATTTTCTGCTATTACTTCTTCTAAAATTTTTCTGGGCTTATCTGCTAAAATTCCTCGCTTGGCTAATTTTTCTGCAAGAGCTGCCGGAAGAGGCATTTTTTTCTTTTTTAGTTAATTGAGTTAAATTCAGTTACATTTAACTTTAATTTTGGTATTCTTTACGATGTTATATGAGAAATATTTACAATTATCATAATGCAAAACATAGGATAATAAATGCTTAAGTATATATTATCTATTTTATACTTTTGACAGCTTAAAAAAAATCTTAAATAACCTATAAATTTCAACCGTTTATTAAACTTTTATTGAAAATGTTATTATCATTCAATAATAAAAATATTACACTAAAAACCAAAAAATACCCTAAAGAAAATCCATGCAAGTTAAAATAATTTCTAAAAAGAGAAAATAATATTGAAAAATAAAATTCACTAAAAATTAAAAAAGTTAAACATTCCTGCTTATGTCTATATTTGGACCGGAATTGTGAAAAGGTTAGGAATCGTAAGTCGAATTAGTTCATTATTAATTAAATTTTAAAATATATAAAATATTATGGCTTCGAGTAAAGAAAATAGCTTGGAAAAAGGAACATTCCAGCCGGTATTTTATATTTATTCACACATTAGGGGACTGAATAATTATTATTATTTTTATTTTAATTTAGGACTCTGATGTTCATATTACATTTGAAGATCAACAAAAAATTAATAAATATGCTAGGCATAATGCAAAAATGGAAGATTTAAAAGACGAATTAAAATTAAAAGAAGTAAGTGTTGTAATTTACTTTTTTAAAAATGAATATTTTATATGGTATATATATACAATATCATTCTAGCATTAAAGCATGATTTGAACAATCAAATTTGAACTTAATTTTAAAAGTAGATTATTTGTTGTCTTCAAAATTAACATTGTTGATGTTTCTAACTTAATTATTAAACTTATACTACATTGATTATTATTTTATATAGAATGATTTAAAAAATTTAGAAGATGCTGTGGATGAAATTGTTCTTTTAGATGAAGAAATAGATAAAATTCCCTATCTAATTGGTGAAGTATTTATTTATCAAAGTGTAGAAGAAACACAAGTAAGTAATTTTTAGTGATATATTGATAAATTTCTTATATTTTAGTTACATTGTTTTTAGAAATGTCTGGAAACAGCAAAAGCACAAAAACAAAAAGAAATTGATAGTTTAAAAAATCAATGTGAACAATTAAAAGGTGTAATGAGTGAATTAAAAGCTCATTTATATGGAAAGTTTGGAAATTATATAAACCTTGAAGTAGATGAAGAATAATATAATTTACAACATATTTAATTTGAAATATATTATTAAAATTCATTCATTTTTTTTTTTGTATTATTTATAATTATTTTTGTAATTTGCGAACAGAGGTGTATTAAATTTAAATTTTATAACAATTATTGTTCAAATATTTTTTTGTTTAAAGTATAACGTAAAGCTTAATTAATACATTCGAGACAGTACAGAGATCAGTATTATCAATCAGTTCTAGGACAGCGATTAGGAAAATCATCCAATTACAGGAGTGAAATTTACAATAAAGTGTATAGAAAATAAATTTGTCATTTGTTTTAAGATCAAGTTAAAAATGGATAATTCACAATCAGGACTGTCAGCATATTAAAATATAAGTATTGCTGAGGAAAGTGATGACTATGTTGGAAAGTAACCAAAAAAAAATACAGCCCATTACTGATTACTTCATGACAAAATTAAATAAATATACACAGAACTTTCTATAGATGAGACAATGGTCTCTTGGAAAGATAGATTAGTCTTTTGGCAATATATTGCTGGAAAGAGACAAATATGTTGATAAGTTATATATTCTAACTGAAAGTTCCAGAGTAACTCTTCAAATTAAAGTGTATAAAAAAGTAGTGATATCAACAGAAAAGGATATGCAATAAAAGTGGATTTACATTTATTGGAAGATTTTTTTCATAAAGAACATTCTGTTTATATAGATAATTTTTATAGTAGTTATGAATTAACCAAGCAGCAACTTGATACCAAAACATATTGTACAGGTACTTTATGAAGATTAAGAAAAGAAAATAATGTAAATGTCATCAAGGTAAAGATTGCAAAAGGTGAAATTATACTTTGTCTCAAAAACAATAATATGAGTTTATCTCAAGTGAATTTAAAGCAGATATAATAGAAAATAAAAGAAAAGTAAAACAAAAAGTCCTTAGCATTACATAAATATAATGAATTTATGAATGATAATCATAAAAAGGCCCAGATGTTATTCTATTATACCTACCTTAGAAGAATATTTAAATGGAATATTAAATTATATACTTTTCAATTTCACTTATTCTTTATTATAACTACAAATGTTACATGCTACTGGAGATAATTAAATGACGTCTGTCTCGATTGTGTTAAATGAAAACAAGTATATAAAAAAATGATTGTTAATATTTATAATTTATGTTAATTCAATTATACTAAAATAATTAATTCATAAACATCTTATACAGTTTTTATTAAATATTACAATTTTTCATGTTCATAAAAATTACTTTTACTAAAGAGTGTTTGTTAATTTATATACTTATTGATGTTGATATAAAATGCATGCTTCATATATTTTATATTTTTGTTTTATAAATAAAATGTTCATTTTTGAAAAAGTATGTTCTAAAAATTTAAAAAACACATGAATATGAATATTTTTTAATGAAAAATAAATATAAAAATATTTATATTTTTAAAATAAATACACTTCATCTTATCAAGTCAAAATATTAATTTTAACAGTTGAAATTTATTTTGAATTTCACAAATATATATATATATATATATATATATATATATATATATATATATATATATATATATATATAAAATAATAGTAAAGCTATGACTAACAATTATTGTACTTCATTAAAAACATACAATGGATGACTTTTTTTTTTCTTAACCTTATACTACCTTTTAAGTACGTAGTATATATTACGTTTTTTTCAGATTCTGTTTTGTAATTTGTTTCAAAGGATATGTTTTTTTGTTTAAATATTTTTTTTAGGATAATTGTATAATTTTAAATTGAGATAGTTAATTAAAAAAGTATATAATTTTCATTAGAAAATAATATAAGTAGGTTTTCAATCAAAATATATTCTCTATAAGAGATAAAAATATAATTATTTTTGTTTTCAAATGTCTCTACTTTAAAGTTTTAATAGAAAAATGGGTAAACTCATTAAAGTGCTATTGTAAAAATAGTTTGGTGATAAAATAGAAATAAATTGTAAGTTATAAAATCGTAAATATTGTTTGTTGATAAAAAGTCAAATAATATATAAAAATGGTTTTGTGTAATAATTACACGAAAAACTGTATTTGCTTTGCAACAAGTATCTCCTAACAATCAAATGTGTATATAAATAATCTCTTAGTCTTGCCATTTAGCAAGTTAACGCGAATTATTGTACGACAATAAATCGTAAATGATTTACTGTGTTAATAATATTTATTATTTTTTTAATTATTGTATATTGATTAATGATTGTAATTAAGTACTTATACTTTAATGACTATTCATTATATAGAGTGAATAATAAAATGCTTGTATCAACAATGTAATTCTAAACATTGTTTCAAAATAGGATTAAAAATACTTTGCTGTACATAAAAACTAAAGGGGTCTATTTTTTCAAAAAATTTATTTTTTCAATTTATTTTACATTATATTTAAATACTTTCTAAAATACTACTATAAATTTTAAATACGTGTATATATATATATACATATATATATATATATATATATATATATATATATATATATATATATATATATATATATATATATATATATATATATATATATATATATATATATATATATATATATATATATATATATATATATATATATATATATAGATAGATTAGATATATTATATATCCTAAAATACAACGTTGCATAATGAAGTAAAAAGAATTATTAAAGATTTATTAGAAATATACATTATTTAAACCGATAAATATATAAATAAATATGAATATGTATTTTTCATATTGTAATTTAAATTTTTATGAAAATATAAATTAATAAATATATTTACAGTCATTATATTAATATATATATTATATATATATATATATATATATATATATATATATATATATATATATATATATATATATATATATATATATAAAGTCGTTATATTAAAATATAGTTTGTCATGCTTTAATAAAAATTATAATATTTAATAATTAAGAGTTATGTATATGACAACATCGTTATATTTCCTTTAGAATTGGAATTATTAACGGAAAGTTTTATATGTAAATTTAATAAAAAATTAACATATACAAATATATAAATGTATATATATATATATATATATATATATATATATATATATATATATATATATATATATATATAAATTTGTATATTGAATTGAGCCATTTGAGTGGCCAAGAAAAAGTCAAGGTAACGTGTTAAGGAGGTGCTTACAAATATCGTATGATTTTTGTCATTTAATTTATTTTCTGTTAGTTCATATTTTCTTTTTTTATTTTGAAAATACGTTATTAAATGTGTCTACTATAGTGAATATTATATATTACATAATTGTCGGAATACATTTCTTATATTTATTCAGTCTGAAAAAATCTTTATAAATATTCGTTCTTTATTGATTTAATATTTTTTATTATCAAGATTGTTTTTGTTAATTTTGATTAAAGTTGTACGAATATTTAATAAGAAACAAATATTTTCATACGTAAGAAATCATATATAGGCATTGAGAATTAATATGATTGTTCGAACATTGCGTTACTTATATAAGATATTTAATAATACAATATATAAGAAAAAATCGTAAAAAGTTTTAGGACACTAGTTTTTAGTGATGTAATTTTGTTTTTACAATTATTATAATAAGAAAAGTATTAATTTCTATTTATATGATTTTATTTAAAGAATCATCTTTTCTTTTTATATTTTATTACAACAAAAATACAATTTTTACTTTAATAGAAACCATATATAAAAAGTAGAAGTTTTGTTCAGTAATTTCAATTCAATTAAGTATTTAATAATTATTAACTTCAATTTTTACTTGTAGGAAATTAATAATTTCTTTAGATTTTGTTAATGGTATGTCCAAAGAAATACTTTTAATGACAAAATATACATAGTATAAAAATAGAATAAAATATTTATAATAATTCAGAATATATAAGAAACAAGAATTCATAAACGTCACATTGTACATGCTGAATTTACTAGTCGATTTAAGTAGGCAGTTAAAATAATTATATGTATCTTAAATTTTTTTAGCGAGGATTAAAATATAAAAAATGAACCTTTTTGTGGTAATTTACTAATTCTTTTTTTAATTGTATTTGAATATATATATATATATATATATATATATATATATATATATATATATATATATATATATATATATATATGGGCTTGCGCATATGTATACGTGATTCTTAATTTATTCTAAAGTATAGTTTCTGTCGTTAGAGATGACTGACTAAATTTTTAAGTAAGTTTAATCAGACGCAATAATTTATTAATTTATACCATTAAACAAATTTTATTCATATAAATATTTTCTATTCTAAGACTAAAATACCTAGAAAAATGATAGATAAATTAGTAGTTCCCAATCTAAATTATTTAACTTAGAAATATTATTTTGTATCGGTTTGTAATGTTAAAAAAGACATTACTCTTTGCGTAGAAAAAAAAGGTTGAATATCTCTATCCATATTGTTAAGTTGTTTATAATAGCAAATTAATAATAATGGTTTAAGATGATTTTAAGACTTGCAATACATTTTTTACAGTTTCATCTGCTACACATCGTTAATTTATGTTGATGATTGTTTAGTTTTTTACTGAGAGCGAAATTTCTTCTCCATAAGTATATTTTTTTGTCAGATTTTTGCAAGTTATTAATTTTTAATCCTTGTAATATAGTCGATTCACAAAATGGTTCCTGTTTTTGGTGAGCGGGATTTGAAATTCATATGAAAATTTATTATACGAATTATTAGAACATTTGACATGAAATTCAATTAATGAAGAAAAATAATAATATATTAAACATTGTAAAGAAAAGTCTATTAATTCTAATGTTAGTAATATAAGGTGTTCATTTTTATAAAACCAATATTCATTATTACTATTTGCAAAAAAAGAATTTTATAAGTGATACAGAAAGTGTTTTTTAGATAATATGTTTTTTATTCTTTTAAGTTATAATATTTTAAAAATAAACTAAAGTAAAAAAAAGTAGAAAAAATACATAGAAAATGCATATATATATATATATATATATATATATATATATATATATATATATATATATATATATACACTCGCTCGAAAAGTCTTAGTACCCCTATCAATATGAATATATTTCTCAATAAAACAAACTTATTAATGTAAATTTGAAAACAAACAAATTCTTTATTAATCCTATAAACTACTAGTTATTTATATTGACAATTCAAAACAGTTTAAATTTATAACAAATAAACTAAAAAATAAAAAACACAAAAATTCATACAAACTGAGCAGAAAAAGTCTACGTACAGCAAATGAAAATCAAAAATAATATAAAGAAAAATAAACTTTTCAAGTGAATTAGTAACTGGTTGGATAGTCTCTTCTTGTAAGAACCTCCTATAATCGTTTTTGCATGGAATGGTCCAATTTTTGTGGTTTCCTTAGCACTAATCTTATTCCACTCTTTTTCTATAACTTTCTTCAACATTTCCTTTACAATTATATCATGTTGGCAAATTTACGTTCGAGAAAATGCCACATATGTTTTATAGGGTTTAGGTCTAGAGATTGGAGAGGTGCATGCAACAGTTTTGGAACATTATATAATATCTATAGCTTAACAACTTCTGTCGTGTGCTTCGAATCAATGTCATACAAAAAAATATAATCGGGACCTAGACTTCATTTTTCAGCACTTTGCTTTATATTTCGTTTTAAAATATTTAAGTAAGCATATTTATCCATCGTGAATTCTAAAAACTCCATTTGTCCCACGCCCTTACTTGTTATACACCCCTATACCATTACTCTACCACCCCCGAGTTTCACAGTAGGAACAAGATTTTTTTTATTCAATGATGTACATACAATTTTGAGTCCTTTTATTCCAAAAATGGAATATTTGCTCTCGGTTGAGAAAATCATGTTTTCCCAAAACTGGATTGTTTATTAATGTGGCTCATTTGCATATGCAATCCATTTTTATCTATTGACACGTGAATAAATGATTTCTTACGCGTAAGACGTTCATGATACCCACCCTTTTTTATTATTTTTCGCATAATATCAGCACAGATTTTTTAAAAAATAGTACTTTAATATCTTTTGCAATTTGGGGTGCAGTTATTCCGGGATTTTCTTTCACTGAAACCACAATCTTACGCCTTTATCTAAATGTTAACTTCGACGGCTGGAAGAAAGCGGTTTCAAATGTGGATTTAAAATTGATTACTACCTTTTGAATGAAAGAATGTTGTCTTCCAACACCCTTTCCTATTTCACGAAAACTTTTTCCTTCTTTTCCTCACTTTAAAATAATTTTACATTCACTAAAAGAGATTTTCTTTTTTTGAATTCCATCTTATTTATTTTTTGCAAAAAACTTTACTATTAGTTACTAAAAATAATATTTCAGTGTTTTAATTGCAACATACGAGCTGAGAAATAAAACTGTGATAATTTTAAAATAACAATGAGTGCAAATATTGCAAAAAAAGATGATTTACCGTTTAATGAAATGTATACGGAGACTTTTTCTGCTCAATTTGTATGAACTCTTGTGTTATTTATTTTTTAGTTTATTTGTTATAAATTTAAAATGCTTTGATTTATTATATATAAATAACTAGTAGTTTATAGAATTGATAAAAAATATGTTTGTTTTCAAATTTACATTAATGAGTCTGTTTTATTGTGAAATATATCAATATTGATAGGTGTACTTAGACTTTTTCGAGTGAGTGTTTATAATATATATATATATATATATATATATATATATATATATATATATATATATATATATATATATATTATAGGGTCATCCAAATGTGACGCCTAGATTTGTGTTTTATTAAAAAGAAACGTTTATTTTTTTTGTTTCTTTTTAATAAAACACAAATCTAGGCGTCACATTTAGATGCCATATATATATATATATATATATATATATATATATATATATATATATATATATATATATATATATATATATATATATATATATATATATATATATATATATATATATATATATATATATATATATATATATATAGAGAGAGAGAGAGAGAGAGAGAGAGAGAGAAGTTAGGAAATAAACATATAATTTATGTATTCATAGTAAATATTTATTGTTTGAATATCCGGAAAACGATTTACTGTAATGACCAAATGAGATCAACTAGTAATTATATAAAAATCTGTTAATTTTACGGAAATGAATCAACGATTAACCTTCACTAAATAACATAATAATGCATAAATGTAGCAAGGTTAACAAACATATTCTATATTACATTTTATGCATTAACTTTTGTTCATAAATACTTAATAAAAAATACATGTTTACAAAATAATGTAGAAATATATATATATATATATATATATATATATATATATATATATATACATATACACATATACACACGTACATTCACACACACACATAGTATATATATATATATATATATATATATATATATATATATTTGTATTATCTTATCAAATATGTTATAATTTCATTACTTTTGAATTTATAATACAGAATTGTATTCTAAATATTTTTGAAGAAGGGGAGGTACTAAACAGGAATTGGAACATGATAGGAATTAAAGTGAAACTATTTTATTTTGACCTTCAATCGAAGGTAAAGCGATTTGAGATAAATCTAGAAAAAAATGTACATGTATATCAATATATATACATACATGCATATATATATATATATATATATATATATATATATATAATATTCACGAGTAAAAAAGTAATAAGTTTTACTTAATTTATAATTATTTTTGAAAAGTATGTTTTTATATAATAGATGCTATTTACAGGGAATAATATATAAAAAAGAAAATAGAAATAGAAACATTATTTTATTTCGTATTTAATGTGTCATAAATTATTTTAAATTATAATCCTACTATACCACTACACATATACTGGAGAATTCCATAAGTAATGTGGTATTTTTGTGTTGATCAGAAAATACATAAATTAACGGTAGAAGAATTAGCTGAGCAGCTTTAATCAACCCATTTAGCGGTTTATCGGCATATCAAAACAACTAGGTTTCACGAGAAACATTCCAGAATTTGAGATAGATTGAATGAAAAATTATAACACACCGCTATATTCTCCCGCCTTGGTATCATTAGAATATAATCTGTTCCAAAGTCTCCGAAATACATTAGTGGAAAACAGGTTAATACAGAAACTGATGCCTGAAGGGAACTCGAATAAAATTCTCACTAACATGCCTGGTCAACGTGGTGAGTACTCGTATAAGGAAATACTAACGAATAGTACTTAGTAACATTCATTGAGGTTTATGCCTAGTGGTGAAATAATATAAGTTGATATGATAATCATTATATATATATATAAAATGTGGAAAATTAAATATGAACAATACAATATTTTTTGCCATGTTTTCACTTTTGTGAGTTTTTTTTTTTATAAATAAATATCAACTAAATGATTTTTTTTCTTTTACTTCCCCTTATATGCTTTTGGATGTCTAGTAAGTATTTTGTCCATATCTTCCTATTGCTATTTCTTAAAATGGTCATTTTTTAAGGAATTATATATCTCATAAGAATAAAATGTGATTATTCGATAAACAATTTATATTTATTATGCAAATTAACATTTATTGAAGAAGTGAAGATTGAAAAAATAACTTTCAAGTGATTTTTTTACAATAGATGTTATAGGATATTTAGAAAACAAACTTTTAATTTTTTCAAATCTCAGAGAGTTTGTGTTAATAAAATAATTCAAGTGCAAGGTAATTATAAAAAGAATTATTTTTTTTAAAACAAAATATTAATTTATTAATGGTAAGATCTTTTTTTGATAATAGTATTTGTGAAAATTAAGTTATTAACACTAGGTTTACAGGGCGCGTCATTTTGATGCATTTCGAATTTCATGAGGGAATTTACAGAAACCGTTTACATTTTCCTTCTACCACTTGTACTGACTTTTATCCATTTAACGAGACAAATAAAATAGCGAAATTAATTTTCTTCAAAGTTTTCTAATTTAGAAATTATGTATGTGGTATATCTATCTCTACGATACACGTCAATTTGACGCAATCGTAAAATAAGCATTAATGGTAGTCGGAAATCCCTGATACAGAAAAGGCAATTTGGTATGCTCAGGAAGCATATGAAGCAAAGTCACTAAAAGATTTTTTATTATAGTCGAAGAAATGGGGACCCACTTTCTTTTCGAGCACAATGCCTAGAGATCAATTTACGCAAATTCTTCGATTCATATGCTTTGATAAAAGAACAGAACGATCCGAACGTTTACGTACAGATATATTTGCATTGATATCTGAAATATAGAACAAATTTATACATAATAGTAAATCCTGCTATAAACCTCATGAAAATATTTCGATAGATAAGCAACTGTTCCCTATGAAAGTCCGATGCAGATTCACGCAATATATGCCAAATAAGCCACATAAATTTGGAATAAAGTTTTGGTTGGCAATAGATGTGAATTCAAAATACCTAATAAATGGTTTTCCTAATCTGGGTAAAGATGAAATGCGAACTTCAACACTTTTGGGCGAATTTGTAGTTTTAAAGTTAGCCGAACTATATTTCAATCAAGGCAGGATATAACAACCGATACTTTTTTTTACCAGTATATGTGTAGAAGATACGCGGAATAAATGTAATGTTATATAATGTTAAATATTATAAATTTTATATAAATGTGTATCTTATAGTTTCATTTAACGCGTCAAATTGACGCGTGTCCGTAGAGATAGGTATACATGAAACGTCCGTAAACCTAGTGTTAAACAAAATTCATATATATATATATATATATATATATATATATATATATATTAGGTCTACCGGAAAGTTCTGTCAGTTTTTGAATTAAGAAAAATAATACATTTAAAATATTTATTGACATTTACTGAACAATACAATTTTTCCTTCGTTACTAATGACTTTTTCCCAGCGTGATGGTAATTTGTGAATCCATTTCTGTAGAATGACTCATCTTTGAAACTTGAGATGACATTATCGGACAGAATTTTTTGATTATATATATATATATATATATATATATATATATATATATATATATATATATATATATATATATATATATATATATATATAATACAATGTGAAATGGTTCATTTTTTTATTAATTAATATTGATAATTATTGACTTATGATGAAAAAAAGATTGCAATTTTTTTAAATGTTTAATATTTTTACAAAACAATATTTAACAAATTTAGGTCACAAAGTTCTATCGATTATCAACCTTAGGTTAAATTTATATATAGCAAAATGAAAATAGATATTTATGTCGAAATATACGTCGACACAGTTTGTTTTTTACTTAAAATAAAACATTGTTTTTTTTATTCATACTAATTATAATGAAAATATTCCATTGAAATAAAAAAAACAATATTTAATTACCGTGATAAATATTTTTATATAATTGATATCGTTTTGTAATGTCTGATTAATTAGTGAAATTTGTTTATAACCTCCGCCACTGAAATTTACAGACATAACAGCGATTAAAATGTCGTCTTTAAATTCCAAGAAAATTGTTTACTTTATCAGTGTTCTTTTGGAATCAGCAATTAATTTTGTAATATACGTGTGTCATTACTGTCTTTTTTATTATATATATATATATATATATATATATATATATATATATATATATATATATATATATATATAAGTATAGTGTATATGTATCTAAAGCAATAAATGGCGCTCAAATTCGAACAGTATTGAACAATAAATTTCAGAAATATTTTTCAAATATTTTATTTTTTTACATTTAATATTATATACATTTTCATTAATAAGAAAACGAAAAAGAAATAAACTACGAATAAATTTATAATATAATACACTTACATTTTTATAAAATACTAATTTTATTAAAAATTCTGAAACAATATCTCTGATATTTATTTTCTTCTTGCAATTTCTTGTAAATTATTTGGCGTCGATTAATATACATTTTTAATACTTTTGAAATAGTGTATTCTTATTTAATTAGTACTATATACTCTTCAAATCGTTTATATTAGAAAATTATGCGTGGAATATGTACATTTATATTTATATATATATATATATATATATATATATATATATATATATATATATATATATATATATATATATATATATATATATATATATATATATATATATATATATATATATATATATATCTCCGACTATATGCAATCTATATATATATATATATATATATATATATATATATATATATATATATATATATATATAAATATTTAAATTTCACAAGGAAGAGAATATACAACGGATGTGTATATCACTCAAGCGGTTGAGTAATTGCTGGAATAAGCATTTACCCATCTTTCAATGGATGGAACATCCTTTTATTCTTGGGGCTAGAAATTACCTTTAAAAGCAAACGAACCATCAAAGTTTAGTAGCATAGGATGCAAAGGGCAAATGGGAATCCCTATATTAAAAATCGCTTAGATATTTCAAATTAATAGCTCATTATGGAGGAGTCTTTAACAAAATTCAGTCAATTATAGAGACATGAAAAGAATTGTGTACAATAAGAAACTAAGGCGATTAAAATTAATCAACTGTAAGATTAATGACGAAGAATATATATATATATATATATATATATATATATATATATATATATATATATATATATTGTACATACACATGTATAATGGACATAAATGGTAATTTTTACTAAAAAAAACAAAAATAGTAGGAATGAAAAATTGCGTTATAGATAATTAATTTTAATTAATTATAGATTAGTTGTAATTAAATTATATTATTAGAATAAATTATAGATAATTATTCAACTTTAAGTTATTTAAGTGGGTACTTATGTACATAGTATAGAAAAATGGAAAACGCAGCAAGAAACGGTGAGTAAATATAAAAAGAAATTTATATGTATACAAAAATATATTTCGATTAATATTTTTAAAAAGGTATTTCATGTTATAATAATAACAACAATCCCTAATCGTGTAATTTAGATCTAGAGAGTATAAATAACCAATAAAGAAATTAAGTTAATTATAATGCGATTTCATAAAGAAATTCTAGGTATCAATAAAAAAATATTAAATTCTGTTATTATATGTAGGGGAAACAAAATGAATATAATTTAACAGTTATCTATCTATGGTGTAAAATATGAACAAATAGTATTTAAAACGCCAAATATAAAGAAACAAACAAAATATAAAAAAAATGTTAAAAAATTTAATATTATAATAAATACTATAATCAAAAAAATAAATATTTTATTAAAAAATCAATATAAAAATATAACTGAAAATTACTTTGAATAATTACAATAGGAAAAAATATTAACAAAAATAGAACAAAAAAAGAGTTAAATTACAAAAAATTATATCACTATTAAAGAGGAGAAAGTGTTTAGAATATTTAAATAGAAATAAAAACGATTATTTTACAGTGCACAGAATAGAATGTTTATATTATAAGGTATTACAAGAGTTTAAATGTAAATATAAATATATATTTTATACATTCAAATGCTGAATATAAACCGAATAGAATCAAAAAAATATCATAAAGAAAGTATTCGATAGAGGAACAGAAATACTTTCTAATTAAAAATAATTGCCGTAACAATTATTAAAAAAAAACTAATCCAAAAAAGTATAAAAAGATACAATATTGAAATTGAATTGTATTCATTAAGAATATTGTAATATATTAAGAATATTATATATTCAAGTGATGTTTAAATTAAATATTAGGCGATAGTAAATTAATATTTTGACGGTCGCACATTTTCACATAGAAATTCTTGCATGTTGCCGGCGATTTTCGTGCAGTTCATAAAAAATAATAATATTGAGATGGAATCATTGATCTCACTATTATTTTAATTTTATCATATAATCTTAATTTTTTCATAAAATATATATTAGGTTGGCAAGTATCTCCCTTCCGCTTTTTTTTTTTTGTACATAGCTGCGAAATTCAAAAGACCAGAAGGCGGAAGGGAGATATTTGCCAACCTAATATTTTATTCATTTTTATTGTTTGATTATATTAATTTTTCATTATCAATATCACTACAAGTGTGATAACGCATCAGCTTACTATATTCTTACTGTTACAAGGTCACTTTTCAGAATATTTTACAAATATAAAATATAAAGTTTGAAGTCGAAAACTAACGGATTTAATTTATCACACAAAATAGTATAGAATTATTCGAAACTAAGTAAATCAGAAACAATTTTAAATAATTTTGAAGACAATTGAAAAATGTAACTCTTGTAACAATTGAAAGAGAAGAACACATATAGTTGAAATGCATTAACAGATGAGCATAAAATTCGCGACTTCAAATCATTTAATTAATGTCTTCTGAAATTGACAGTGTGAAGTCAGGTCACGTGACATTGCCTAAAGATAACTTCTGGTTAGCGAAATCACGTATACGTGACAGAGGCCGTTAAAGTGTTAACATTTCTAATGTAAATAAATATATATATGATTAGATACTTTGATATCAGTGTAAAAAAACTGAATGAAAGAATATACGTATTTAGAATTAATTAAATGAATTATGTACATATATACTATTCTACACTACACACTTACACATAAAAACATACATACATACATACATGTCTATATATATATATATATATATATATATATATATATATATATATTGTAGACATCCGTATATTTAAAAATCAAATGATGCAAATTAGTTATAAAAATAACTTAATTTCTTAAATCTTCTATGATCTAAGCTTATATATTTCACATAAAGATTTATTATTATTGAGCTTTATTATTAGGCATTATTAACTGTATACGTGCAAAAATAAAAATCTTTTGAGAGAGTACATTCTGAAGGTCACATTTACAATACTTAACCTTACAATAAAAAATAGTATTTTATTGCCATCGGAGAATGGGTTCAGCTAAAAGTATAAATAAATTATCATAGAATGACAGTTAATGTATCATGTCAAAAATCAAGTGGACATTCATATTCTTATTTAACAATTAATTGTTGACTTAAACTAAACGACACGATGATTGATGCGAATTTTAAATTAATATTTAAAATTTTATATGCTTTTGCATCTGTGAGTTATTTAAACTGTTCATATAATTCAATTCTTTTTTTAATAGCGTTTTAAATTTTATATTGGTTTATTTTAAATATACACCGTATACTTTAAGATCAAAAATATATTTTGATGAAAATGTTAAAGTAATATATTTTATTGGTTAATAATGCACATGTGAATATTATTTTAAATTCATTCGCATTTAGAATTATAATTGCTATTCTTGAATAGTACAATGTTTAAATATCGTAAGAAAATATGGAAAATAATAGATATTAAGTAGTGAAATTGTAATTTATAAGAAGGTCGAAAATGACACATAGAGATATTGAAAAAATGTGTAGTACTGAGAAAACTTAAATGAAAAACAATAATAACATAAATATATATATACGAGAGTCGTTTGATAAGTATGGTAAAAAAGTAAGAAAAACTAAATTGAAAAAATTAACAAAATTAATTAGTTAATTAAATTAAACAATAAATAAATTTACCATACTTATCAAACGATGAATATATATATATATATATATATATATATATATATATATATATATATATATATATATACACACGAGGGTCGTTTGATAAGTATAGTAAATTCATTTATTGTTTAATTTAATTAAATTTTTCAATTTAGTTTTTATTTTTTTTTATCATACTTATCAAACGACCCTCGTATATTTATATAAACAATATTTATTATTGACGCAATCAAAAAAAGAAAATATTTACAAACTAATAATCCTACTGAATAATATATCAAGACGTAATTTTAATATCTGCATACTATCAAATATGTACATATACTATAGAATAAATTGATATATTTTTTCCAACTGTACTATTTGAACAATGAAAGTTTTCTAATATAGTGACCTTAATGAGAGTTAATGATACTAAAGAATAGTAAATTATAGTACGTAAGTAAATGTATGTCTAAGCCCTTTAGTTCCATTTGGGTCATTATATTTAATTCTTTTTTATGTTTTATTTTTTTAGAGTCATTTTGTATTATACCTTTTTATAATTAATTTTGAACGACAGCCATTGTTTCGGTAGTTTTGTTGATACAATTATTTAACATAATAAATTATGCACTTCTTCACCAAAATATTCAGTGTATTCAATAATCATTACAAGTTGTATAACGCAGCATTTTAATAATGATGCATGTGCATTGAAATGCGCATCAGTTAATAAAATGACCAATGTGATTATTGGACATTTATAGAATTTTTTGGTGTTTGGGTGCTTGATTTATTTCTGTAAAAAGGAAATTTGTGACATTATGAAAACGTTAATATAGAATGGCCCAAATTAGACTGAAAGGTTTACATATATATTTACTTGCTTATTATCATTTACTCTTTTTTATTATCCTTTAGTCTCATTTGGACCATCCTATAGGTTTTTAAATTTTGTCACTTTTTAAAATAATAACAAATTAACATATATTTATGTACAATAGTAAAAAATAGATTAAAAATAAAATTTAATGTATACTTTTTAAGAATAGTAACGATGATTCAAATTCATTACATTAATTGCATCCCTTATTTCAATTTGATTTATATATTTACATAATTGAGTACTACAATTACTTTTGTTCATCACTTTATGTACACATGCATGTGTTTATGTTTACATAATTTTAACGATCATAATCTTTTAGATATAAATACTTCATGTTTTTCAGCCTTGTCAATTTTTAATTAAAGTTGCAATAAAAAAATAATCAAGAATTTGTTAATATATTATTAACAATTGCGTGCAGAGAATATTTTATTTACGACGAACTATATTTAATGTATTTGTATGCATGTATATATTTTCTTAATGACCAGATGGCCATAGGTTTGTTAAATCTATCCATTTGTATAATTTAAGATGACCACCGTTCCCTTCATTCCCTTCATGTTAATATTAAAAGCTGATGAAATGTATGTACTATCTTACAACAGATTGAAAACTAATTGTTTCCTAAGTCTGGTGATACAAGGTTTCTGACCTAATTGTTCAAACCAATGACGTATTATGTGAAACTGATCGTTTTTAGATTAGACATGTTTTTTGACATCGATATTTTTGCCCTTGGATCACCAGTTTTACCATTTTTATTTCTTATTTGTAGCATATTGACGTTGTTGCTTTTTGAAAACGTTTACTATAGACATTACACATTTAAACATTTTTTGTATATAAATTAGAAAAATATTGTTATTAATTATTTATTTTAGTGCATATAAATCATAATTAGATTAATTTATTTTATTACAATTATTTATTGTTTGTGTCAACTTCAATATTTTGAATATAAATCACAAATACTTGTTTACTTGTATCAAAGGTACTACAAATGTAATTAAGAATGTTAATAAACACTGCAACTAAGTAAAGTGTAATATTTTTTATAATCGGTTAGTATAAACGATCTTTAATTGCCATCAAAAGTCATTATTGTAAAAAATACACTTCGATTAAGTTCTAAATAAATATAAAATTGATATTATCTATAGTGCTGGATAATAAATAGAGAAAAATATATAAGATGGTCCAAACAACACTGAAGATTAGTAAAGAATAGTAAATGATAGTAAGAAAATAAATGTATGTCTCAACTCTTCAGTCTCATTTGAGTCACCTATACATTTTAAATAAAAAATAATAAGAAAATCATTAAACTTGTTTTATAGAAGTAGAACTTAATGACTGTAACAAATAGTTGTTGAATTATTAATATAAATATTTTATAAATATGTAAAGAAAAATTCAATGAACAGTAATTTATCCCATGATAGATCTAAATTTATTAAGATATTAATTAAGTATCATTTTTGTTTTATTGCACATTAAACTCATTTCAAACATTGCAAGAAGTATTGAAGTAATGGTTTGATAATTGTTTATATATAGTAATAATTATTGTAAATTCAAATAATCAATAATACGAAATATAATAGTATTAATAAATATATATGATAATTCAATTTATTTTAAACATTTTTAACTAAATTTTTTTATCAAAAAAAATTTAATTAAATATCAGATAATTAAAATATAATGTATAAAAATCATAATTGTAATAGTACTTATTTTCACTTTTATGAAAAAATCGTATTTTCAATTTGAAATTATTTTTTTTTAATTTTATTTTGAAATTCAACTAAATTACCTAATATCTGTTAAAAAAATACACAATTATTTAAATATATTTTAAGGTAAATAAATTTTCATTTGATGGTTGTATTTATAAATTAATTTTAAGAACAACATACTAATTTATTTCAAGAGTTTATGTAAAACGTTCAATTACATAATGGACAAAATTAAAATTATCTTGTTGCTAATATTATCTTAATTTTGATAATAAAATCATTCCATAGATTTAAATATATCTTCTAAACCGAAATCAAATTGTTAAAATTGAGACATATTCTCAGATAAAATATCAATAACTTCAGAAATATTTGTAAGTGCAGTGGACTCCCGTATAACGCGCTCCCGTATAACGTGACTTCGTATAATGCGACAATTGCGAAAAAAATGCGACTAGTACTCATACAGCACGATAAACAGTCCCGTATTATGCATAAGATAAATTTAACATTTTCACATAGATTTTGATTTTTTGTTTAGAAAAGCAAATGTATACACTTACCTGTTGTTTATATATGAATAGTGAAGTTGACAGTTTAAAAAATGTAATGGTTTATAAAAAAATAATACATATACACATTTAAAGATATGAGGAAAATATTTTTGAAGTGAAACTTCTTTAGCAGCGTTGGGGTAAAATTTTTACATACAACGGAAGTTACGTATCGAATCTGCACAGCGGAAATCTAGTATACATAGAGCATTAGGGTAGAGGGTTAGTGAGTCCCATTACGCATGCGCTCTTTTAACATAATATAATTGTAAAGCAATAGGCATATGGCTATTGTAAAGCAATAGGTAGCACGTTGTATTTTATTATTTACAATTAGTTTGTGAATTGTGCTTAAATGAGAGTGTTATTCAGTGTGATAACATTATTATTTTTGGTAAGTATATTAATTTATATAATCTCATATTATAATATTAAGCTAAATAATCATACAAATAAGACTACATTAAATCCACGTGGTATTTAAAAATTTATCAAATTAACACGAAATTGAGGTTATGTGCATGTATACCAATATATAGACATAGTATTTTATAACATTATGTATATACATTTAATCTATTTATCAAATAAAAGAAATACTATTGAAAACACGTGGTATTTAAAAATTATCGAAACCTATACAATTTTGAGGTTACCTGTTGTTTTATTTGTAACAATTTCTCACAATAATTTTATTTATAATTATGATCAAATTATTCTACCCTTTATCAAAAAATGTTAAATTAAAATTATTATGAATTCTTTGTTCTTAGGTGTCATTTTGAAGATTTATTGAATTTTACGTGGTGTTGGAAAATTATCAATTATCAATAAATAATATCCAAATAGATGCTGTTTATTGCAGTGATATATTATTTGTGAGTATTTCCTTTAATTGTTTTATTTTCAAAACATTGATCTAATTATATATTATATATACATAATAATATAATAGTAATTAAAAACAATGTTTTTACAGGCTTTAAGATGGCAAAGTCTATTGCGCAAAAATTTTACTCATCATAATTCAATTGTATCGTTTATACCTACTCAATAACCACCGGAGGAAGCAATGAAAATCGAAGAAATTCGAAACGAAGACGAATAAATTTTCATAATTTTATAAAAGTTTTAATTTGAAAATAAATATTAATCTTACTTAATATGAAATAATTGATCATTTTCTACTTAAATTTTTATCCCCTGTATTTACCGCTTCTCTCCCTACTACATTTCTTCATTTTATGACTTGATTTATTCTGACGAATTTGTTTATTTATTTATGAGTTTTAGACATGCGCTTGACCATTTACCTTTTTATTACTTTAGGGAAAAGAAGTTCCACTTCTGGTGTGCGTACATAAGTACACATAATTTTTTTTTATTCAACTTTTAATTAAAATAAAAATATGCACTTTACTATTTAACATTTATTCACTATCGGAAGTATCAACAAATAAGTTCCAAATAATGTTTTAACTTGCATAAACTCGTCCAATAATGCATGTCCTGTATAACACGATTTTCTATTATGCAGAACGTATCCCTCGCGTTGTACGGGAGTCCATTGTAGTGATATTGGTCCTCTTATGTTTATCAGTTTTATAAATGATCTTCCAAATGGAGTTACAAATCCAAATTTTAACTTTTTACTGATGACTACATTTTTATAAGGAAATTGCGTCTTAATTTTATATTTAACACTTATAATTTAATATAAACAAAATTATTAATAGGACATCCCTCAAAAAGTTCCTTCAAAAATCCTCCAAAAGTTGTTTAGTTTAACGGACAAAATTTCATCTATTCATTCTATTCTGCCAATAAAATAAACATTCTGGAATATATCATATCTCGAATTAATTACAGTCATCTTTATTATGAGATGGATATATTTCAATTATTATAAGAAAATTTCATACAAACATAAATTTTGTAAAAAAATAATTAATTAATTTAGTATCGTCGTTATAAAAACGATGTACTTGATTTTGGTAAAGTATTTTCGAGAGTAAATGGTAAATGGTTTTCGAGAGTAATTTTTTTACAACAAAGCCGCGAAACATAAATGAATTCAAAGGTTGCTCGTGTCATCTTAAATAAACAGTTCAGGGTGGATATTTCTAGTAAAATGATTGATCAGCTCAAATAAGAAAATTCAAGAAGTAGAAAGAAGCTTAAGGCTTTAGTTTAGATGTTCAAAGTTTTTATAGAATATTCGACATGAGATTTTTTTTTAAAAAAATAGCTTCTTTTTTAAAGTAGGAAATATAACACGCTAAAAATTAAATTAATTAAAAAATTACGAAAAACTAGTTTGTGAGTTTAATTTTTTACATACTCGTATATGCTTGGAAGTTAGAATTCTTTTAATTCCAGTATTTTTAAAACACCGTTTACCTTAATTTAAACTTTTAAAAATCAAATTAGAAAGAATGAAATGTAATAATATAAAGACTATATCGAAATTGGAATCCCACAACCGGATTTGCAATTCTAAGTATCATTATAATTATTATTAAAAACATAAATATATTATTAACAAAAACATAAATATCTAAAAAGTTCCACATCGACAATAAAAACAATATTTTTCCAAGAAATGATATTTTTAATTTAAAAATAATTTTATTTATAGCAGATTTTTTCATCGTATTAGATAAATATTTTTTTTGATATATATATATATATATATATATATATATATATATATATATATATATATATATATAAGTAAAATATTTATAATCTCCTTCTATCTTATTATGAATATTAATATTAATGTCAATAAATATTATTTTTACAGAAATTTAGATAATTTTTGAATAATAAACAATATAAGATTTGTAATTAATTTTTTTTTAAATATGTATATAACAGTTTTAAATTTATTTTAATATAATTTTATTATTTGCAACAAATATAATAATAGGAAATTTTAATTTTGATAAATATTTTAATAAATAATAAATACATACATATAGGTCATCTAAATGTGACGCGTAGATTTATGTTTTATTAAAAAGAAACATGTGTATAGGGTGGTGTATAGGAAAATATGTGTATAGTTTCTTTTGTTTCTTTTTAATAAAACACAAATCTAGGAGTCATATTTGGATGATCCTATATATATATATATATATATATATATATATATATATATATATATATATATATATATATATATATATATATATATATATATATATATATATATATATATATATATATATATATATATATATATATATATATATATATATATATGCATGTATGTATGTATATTCATTAATAAAAAACTGATAATTAAATGAGAGCATTGTGTTATATTCAAGGACATTATTTTATAAAACCTTAATGATTGATTTAAATGTACATATAATATTTTATTAAGTGTAACTTCCTAATAATTAGTCGATTATTAAGATTTTACATAAAAAAATATTCATTTTATACTTTATTAAGACTAATGATATTTCCATTATTAAATTTGTTTAGCCAAGCACAAACTTATATTCTTTATTTTTCTATAATAATCATAATCGATAATATCGAAATAAATAATTAATTTAATTATAATAACTATTATACGTTTAAAGTAATGTATACATAAAATAATAATTAATAACAGAATATATTATAATTTCTTTATTAAATACATTAAACATACATTTTTGGTCTGAATAAAGTCAATAAATTTTTAGTTAATAATTTAACTTAAGAAATATACGTACATATGTACATATTATATGTAAATGAAACAAAATATTTTCATTACATCTAAAAAATTATTATGAAATATTTTGTTATTGAAATATGCAAATATATATATGTATATATATATATATATATATATATATATATATATATATATATATATATATATATATATATATATATATATATATATATATATATATATATATATATATATATATATATATATATAAATATATATAATTTAATATGAAAACAAGAAATAGTTTTCTATTTTCGAAATTCACATGAATAAATATTTAAAATGTAAATAGTATCATTTGTTTAAAATTGATAAACTATTTTGATGCTTTTGGAACTAGATCAATGAACATTGCAGGGGTCATTATAAGTTCATTTAAACAGATAGAATTCTTTAATGGCGTCATTGTTTTGGTTCCTTTGATTTCAGAAAACATACATTAATTGCGCGCGTGTGTAAAAATATTACGTGTATATATATATATATATATATATATATATATATATATATATATATATATATATATATATATATATATATATATATATATATATATATATATATATATATATATATATATATATGTGTGTGTGTGTGTGTGTGTGTGAGTGTGTGTGTATGTATGAATATTGTATATAATTTACTATCATCGATGATAAATAACTTATTTTTTCTTTTATTTAGAACATGAACTTTGTTTAATATTAATAATTACACAATTTTTATAGTTCATTTTTACGAGTAAGTAACAAGATAATTATGTGCTATTTTAATGCGAAACAAAGACTTTAAATGATAATTCTGAATAATTAAATGAATTAAATATTGGTTCATTATGTTAATTATTGAAATGATTTTAGTCAATTATGCATATAAAGGAAAGAAACGGATTTTAGAGACGACCTTTGAAGATTATGTCGTTATATCTTAGATTAACGAACATGTTGAGTAAAGAAATATAATGAGTCATAGAGAATTTTCCTTGAAAATACATTAAAATAATTATTAAACGGTAATGCATTCTTTTGTTAATAGGAAAATTTACATAATTTAATTACTATTATTTTCCTCATTGTTTTGCTTAATTGTTGCAAGGAATAAAAATGATTTCTCTTCTCTCTCTCTCTCTCTCTCTCTCTCTCTCTCTCTCTATATATATATATATATATATATATATACATTTATATTATACATTTGTTATTATTAATAAATTATTTTTTTAAAAAATAACATCTATTCAATTATCCTCAATAAAATTGACAAACATTTTATATATCTAAATACCTAATATTTATAAATAAGTGTAACGGATTTATAAAATCTTAACACGTACAAATAAGATAATTTTCATTCAAGAATATTTGTACTGAAAATTTTAAATGAATTTATTATAAAATAATTATGTAGTATGTTATCTACGATATTATGTTATGGTTTGAACTGGCTTATTTTTAATGTAAACCAATAAATTTACATTTTTAAAAATAACAATTAAGAAATTTTATTAAATTATAAAACATATTAAATAATTAATATATAACTATATTTACTAAATATATAACGATTTAGTTTATTTTTTTTTTATAGAAATATCTTAAATATTGTCATGTTTATTCAAAGAAATACAATGTTCAAATCATTTTATAAGTTTTTAAACTATTTTGTAATGTTTTTATTTCTTATGATAAAAATGAACTAAATTATTTGAATTATATGATATGTACATAGTCATTTAATCTAAAAAATATGTTATGGTTAAATTAATAATGTGTGTGTGTATTTGTATAATATATATATATATATATATATATATATATATATATATATATATATATATATATATATATATATATATATATATAGGGTCATCCAAATGTGACGTATAGATTTGTGTTTTATTATAAATAAACATGTGTATAGTAAAAATTTTGTTTCTTTTTATGAAACACAAATTTAGGCGTCACATTTGGGTGACCCTATAAATACATATACATTTAAATATATCCAATTGTATATAAAAAAATAATCAAATGTGTTAATAAATTATTTTTTAAAATATTTCTTATACATTTTTTAATTTTATAATTCATATACGTATATAATAAAGCAATCAATAATTTCATTACATTTTCGATTTGAAACTAATTAAACATATATTAAATTAATGGATTTTTCCATATTAGCGAGTTTTTATACACAATAATAAATATCGATAGTATAAACATAATTATTTATTTAATGAGATCGTTTAATCAAACTTCGGATCTTTTAAATGATAATAAGAACAAATTACGAACGACTAAAATCTGACGTATGCATACAAATCTAATAATGGTTTGAGATATGTAGGATTTATAATGCAATTTTTAATGAAATAACATCATTTTTAACGCAAACAACGCACTATAAATATTTGCTTTTCAATAAATATTACTACATTTGATATTTACATGAATTTTTTTATATATCTGAGATAAAATTAATATATATTTTCTAATCAAATGTATATTCATTTTTTATTTGTTTGTATATATACTTTATATATATATATATATATATATATATATATAAATAAATAAATATATATATATATATATATATATATATATATATATATATATATATATATATATATATATATATATATATAAACTCTCATACATATATATATATAAATATATATATATATATATATATAATTTACTTGCTTATTATCATCAATATATATATATATATATATATATATATATATATATATATATATAATATGTATAAACTCTCACAATATATCATAATTATTTATATAAATATAAGCATATATGTAGGATAGTCCAAATGAGGCTGAAGGGTTTAAATATACATTTATTTGCTTATTATCATTCAATCTTATTTGTTATTTGGGTTATATAATATATATATATATATAATTGTGAAGTATAATAGAGGTGAAGGTAGGATGAGATTAGCCATAAACAAGAAAGAATTTTGGGAAAACATTTAAGATAATCCTGTGGCATTCGATGAGGCTTTCAATGATTTTTATGATGATGATGAATTACTTTAAGGAAAATATATTTGGTATAATTTAACACATTACGACTTGCAATATTTCGCGCTAGACTTCATCTAGAGTTCGGCGAATTTCGCAAAAAAAAAATGCACAAAAATAACTTCTTCCTAAAATCGATGTCATTCTTAAACCAATGAACATATTGAAATGAAATTTCATATCTGCCTATAAAAGGGTTCGATGCATACATATATGTAAATATAATAGTGGTTTTCAATCTGTAATGAGTGCACCAGCGTGATAAAGTACACAAAAGAGATGCTTTATAATAAACATAGTTTATTATAAAAAAATACTTTTTAGCGTAAAAAAATATCTAGAAGGGATACAAATATGACAAATTACGTAAAGCACATATTCTATATGCATAAATTATTAGAAAAAAATAAGAGAATCAATTTCGATTTTATTCCAAAAAAATAGAACTTTGCTAGGAATAGAGATTACCTTATTTAAAATATCTGAAATGTTTTTCAAAATTTTTATAATTTACCAATATTTTGAATATATACACCACCATCTTTTGATGGAATTAGAAAAAAATATATCTTGTATATATATATATATATTTTGGTGTCAAAATTTCATACAACGAAGCACGCGTTAACACGTGGATGGACCAACAGTAGTTCAATACAAAACACGCGTTTAGACGTGGCCGGGTGGTAATGTGTTAAGATAATGAAATATATTTAAAATTACCTTATAATAATGTAAAAATCAAACTGATTTTTTTATTTTTAAGTTATTATTGTTTTATAACCATTTATAATTTTCCTAGATTAAACAAAAGTAACAATAATCGATTTTTAATTGCACTTATGAGTTTAGATTTATGTAAGTATGATCCGTTTATTTAAAACATTTAAAAATTAAGTTAATGTGAGAAAAATATCTTTAGGTTTCTAAATATTTCAATTGATTTTTTTGAAATAATGTATTTCTTTTCAAATCAATAAACTAATCTTTAAATATTAAAAAAATCTTTATTCTTGATAGATTTCTTAGTAAGCGAGATGTAAAAGTGATATAAAGAATGTTTGATATGCTCTTAAAAATATCTTATATTCTGAATAATTTATTGATAAATTCTGAGAATTATTGGATAATTTAATAAGTTCTCTTCTAGAGTAGATGTAAAAGATAAAATTGCTAAAAATCTTTGGTTTAAAAATAAGAACTAATAATTGTTTAAAAGTATTTTATAAAATTATTAAAAATTAACAAAAATAAATTAGTCAATAACATATTTTCAATTTTTATTTATAATATTGCCAAACATATTACCTCCAATAAATTAAAACTAAGTTTCAGTATTAAATAAAAATTTAGAAATAAATTAATAAATGAAAAAAATAAATATGTGCGAAATTTTGAAAACGAATTTATTTACACAAAATGAATTTTAAAGGTAAATACATTTTTATTACAAAATAAAAACTATAAAAATTTTTGTAATACTTAAAATAAACAATAAACGTGAAAATGATAATAGTGAATATTTTTAATAATGTTATTACGGTAAAAAATGATATTGTTATGATAAAAAAATATATTAATAACTTATTATTTTTAGTGAAAAAGTTTTATAGTTTTGAACAATTTCGCTTTTTTAGAACCAACACTTTCAGTGGTCTTTTCACTACTCATCGTGTGATATATCTAAGTATTTCAGTGAATATATTTGATCAAATATTTTAAATGCTGCATTCTCTGCTACTGTAAATAAAGTACGACGATTTATTGATAAGTAAGGTCTCGTATCCTATAAAATATGTTTGAAACAAGGTGAAATAATGAAACCGGTACTAAAAGGAAATAAATTTATTTTATTTCAAACATGAACGTTTTTTTTATATAATTATCATTTAGTGTAACACATTTTTCTAAACATTATTCATTTTCTTATTTCATACGCGATTAACTTTTTAATTTACATTTGATCTATTAGATAAAAAAATCGATTTTTCAACATTTCCTTCATTTTTGAGAACAACCAGAAGTTTTAATAACGGTGCCAAACTGAGACTGTACAGAGAATACTAAACAGTTATGAATTTCAGATTTGTCACTGTCTTCGTTGTTTGTTTACTGCAATACGTTATGATGTTGTGACGCAAAAATACCATTTTTGACTTTATGAATAAGTTTCTTAAGCATTTAAAGGATTTAAGTGCAGCTTGTTGAATTAATTATCGTTCTCATGGTAGATATTCAATGCGAATAATGAACATGACTTTTTGTGTTGAAGAAACTCTTGAATTTCCTCGTAAGTAGTTTTTTAAAAATGATGATATTACACGACTGTCTTTTGTTCTTAGAGAAAATAGATATCAAACATTCCACTGTTAGAAATTGTATTAGCCATTGCTACTTAGTATGCAATTTAGAGATGAGCTAATGATGAAATGAAATATTCATGAAATGAAAATATTATATAATGGTGCGATACAGAAAACGGAAACTTTGTATGTTTACATTATATACTTCAAGCTACTAAATACAGGTTACAATTAGCTTAAATCCCTATTATTCAAGATATGATGTTATTGGATACCTTATTTATCAATTAGCTATTGAGATTATTATTATAAAACTTTTTAAATGTTATTTAAGAAGGACCTTACATGTCAATAGATTTTTAGGGGCTCGCATAATCTAAAATATCACTGTAAAAAATATTTTAAAAGGTTAATAATTATTGAAAGAAATTATTAAATATAATAATGTGCATACACACATACATCCATATATATATATATATATATATATATATATATATATATATATATATATATATATATATATATATATATATATATATTAATATATAAGGCCATACATACTGTATGATACAATAATAATTTCTGATCTCATCACAGAAAAAATTGAGTATTTTAAATCAAACGTGGGTTCATGTTTATAGATATTTACTAAAGAAATTAACGTCATTGTATAAAATACATGTTGGTTGTTTAATTCCAATTGTTTGTATATTTGTGTTATGTTTAAGTCAGGTAATTTTTCGGTTTTGTCTACCTACTTGCATATAAACGTGTGTGTGTGTGCATATATATATATATATATATATATATATATATATATATATATATATATATATATATATATATATATATATATATATTAAATATATAAGCACGTGTTAAATGTACATTAAAAATTTAGAAAATTGTTTAAAATAATATACAATTAAATAATAAAATATTGATGTAACTATAAAAAACTATGCATAGAAAGGAATGTATGATAATTTTTTTTTGTACTTTTATATATATATATATATATATATACACCCGTCCCTCAATTTACGCGGGACTTGTTTTACGCGAGTTTTTTTACGCGGAAAATTATACCTCTATTTACACGGGACTTTTTTTACGCGGTATTGATTTACGCGGCACTTTTTATACGCGGTAAGATAGATTTCATTTTATATAATTTTTCATGGTATTTATTATATATCAGAGTGACGCAAAATAATTACTTGAACGTATAAAAGCACGATATAAATATATAGAAGGTTGATTGTTTTGAATTTTAATAGCGAAAGTGACACCGAATAAAATTTATCCTACTTTTGTTTTCTAAAACGTCATTATTTTTTTATTAAGCTATGTGAAATAAATATGTGTATCTACAACTTTACTAGCTTTTATTTCCAATATTTTTTCTATTGTACTGACAGATTCAATTTACGCGATTTTTATTCGCGTAAAACAAATCCACGTGGAACGGATACTCCGCGTAAATTGAGGGACGGGTGTATATATATATAGATATATATATATATAGATATATATATATATTTGTTTGTGTATGTGTGTGTGTTATGAAGTTATAGCTTTGTTAATTCTGACTTACGGTAATTCTATATAAATACAAATCAAGGAAACTAATAACTCATTATAAATGAACGTATTTACCTGTAATTGAGACACGTATACGAAATGACTAAGAGGAAAACAACATTGGATTTACAATAAATAGATTATGAGAAATAATCGTAAAATATTATTAATTACAAAATATATTGTTGTGTATTTTATTTATAATTAAATAATGATTATCCTGTTATAATGAGTAACGATCGTTTTTTATCATATTAAGCGTGCATTACATGCCAATTAAATGAAATACTTATTATTTTATGATTATATATATATATATATATATTAATTTACAACTTCCGATATTTTTAAATGTATCAAAAGTGTAAATAACAAAATAAAATTCATCTGGGCCTCTTTTTGTGCGGATTATTTTAATGCGATTTTGAAGTTATGCGATTCATATTTCTTCTTAGTTTCTTTTTATGCGATTTTTTAAGAACTCTTTTAAGCGATTATTTAATTCAAAGAAATGCTCTTCAGTTTTATGAACAAATGAAGGAATCAGAGCCATTTACTTCCGCTTCTCGAACTGATAAGGAATTTTCGGCTAGCAAAGGATGGTAAACCAGGTTTTTAAGAAGGAATACACTGCATAACGTGAAGATTACGAGCGCGGCTGCATCAGCAGATGAAGAAACTGCCAAAAATTTTCCAAAAGAGTTAGCCAAAATTATTGAGGATGGTGGATATTGTTCACACCGAGTATTTAATGCTGGTGAAACAGGACTGTTTTGGAAAAAATGCCTAGTCGTACTTATATCGCAAAGTCTGAAAAAAGCCAGTGGGTTTAAAGCAAGCAAAGATCGAATAACATTGTTACTTTGTAGCAATGCATCGGGAGATCGGATGCTGAAACCTCTAATGGTAAATCGATCTCTAAGACCACGCGCTCTAAAAGGTGAAGATAAAAAATAACTGCATGTACATTGGATGGTTGATACAAAGGCTTGAGTGACAACTGCAATATTTACTGACTGGTTTAATAATTGCTTTTTACCAGAAATGAAAACGTATATGAAGCAAAAAGGTCTCGATTTCAAAATTTTATTACTTGTTGACAACGCACTAGGTTATCCACATTTAGAATATACAAATGTAAAGGTAATGTTTTTTCCAACCAATACAACAAGCATTATTTAGCCATTAGATCAAAACATAATTGCAACTTTTAAACAATATTACGTTAAACTCACTTTTCAATTTATATTGGATAAACTAGTAAATGAATTAATAGCAGTAACTGACGCTTGGAAAAAAATTTCTATCTTTACCTGTATAAATCATGTTGCATTCGCTATTGCTCTAAAAAAACCATGCACTTTAAATGCTTGTTGGAAAAGAGCTTGGCTTACATGCCTTGAAAACAGTGCAGCTATTCAAACATCGGCATTATCACAAGAAATCATTACTTTGGCACATGGTATTGGTGGAGAAGGTTTTGATTCCTTTAGCCAGAATGATATCGACAAATTGCTTGAGGATAATGCCCTAAGTGACAATGATATTATTGCAATAAGTTTAGATACCGTACAAGATTTAGAAAAAGATAATGAAACAGAAGTAGAACCTGTTCCCTTCACTGCAAAAATGATTCGAGAAGGTCTTCAACTTTGTAATCAATTAAAAAAATCATTTTCTTGTTAATGACACGAATTCTGAACGAGCTTTTAAATTCTAACGAGAGCTAAATAATTATATGTCTGAATATCGCGAGCTTCATAAACAATTAGTAAAATCATCGTCTCAAAGTTTAATCACCGATTCATACATTGTCGTCAGAAAAAAATCAACACAGAACGAGACAAAAATTGGCGCTAATTCTGTTGTTTATGTTTCCTCTAGTGATGAATCTGATTTCACACCATTTTAGAAATGAACCAGCAAATTTTCAAATAGCGCGATGATGATTAAAATATATATGAAAAAATGTAAAATAAATTACACATATGTACATATTGCTTTGAATAAAATGAAATAGTTAATAAAAAAATAAAGTAAAAAATTTTTGTTTTGTATAATTTTTTTTAGATATTTGAATTTTTTTAGGAATTCTTTATTTCTTGATCTTTTGATGCGAATTTTAGAGTAATTTCACTTTGTTGCTTTGGTTTTATGCGGTTTTTGAAAATTACGGAACGTATCCCTAATTTTTCAATATAAGTTAAGTCTTTTTTTGTATGATTTTTTTAATGCGGTTTTCTACTGCATAAAAAGAGACCCAGGTGTATATCAATATAAATAGAAGTTATAAATACATTTTCTGTATGTGTAGATAATAGAAACATGTATAATAGTTATTTATTTTTTTAATTATGTCGTACTTTTATTCTCTTTCTCTCTATAATATATATATATATATATATATATATATATATATATATATATATATATATATATATATATATATATATATATATGTGTGTGTGTATATCGTGAGTTGGATATTGAATTTATTTATTGTATAAAAATATTAAATGAATAAAAGATAACAATAAAATTATTTAAGATATAAAAATTATATTTACGAAAAAAAAGAAAAGCATATATATTAACATTTTAACTGTTATATATTATATGATTTTATTACATAATTGATTCAAAAACTTTCTTTATTAATTTTTTATATATTAATGATATTACTTTGAATTATGATAATTTAATATTCTAATATAAATGTACTATCAAAATGTATTAAAATATTTAAATATGTGTTTATAAATAGATTAACAAATTCAAACATATTTTTTATACAGATTAATTAATTATATAAGAATTAAAATAAAACAGTATTAGAAATACAAAAAAATATTTCTAAAACTTTCTCTCAACTATTAATTGGATTTTTAAGACCTTATTATGATACGGAAATATAAATTACAAAAATGTGATCAATATACATATATATATATATATATATATATATATATATATATATATATTTATGTATTGGTCAATATATTATATACATATATATATATATATATATATATATATATATATATATATATATATATGTGCATATATACATGTAGTAAATAATTTATAAATATAATTTAATTTTTATACGTAAATAAATAATATTTGTAAGATAATTTCTCAAAAAAATATACTAAATGCATTTATAAAATAAACAGAACTGATAACTATAATATATGTATCCCTATTTGAAAAGAAGTTTTTAAATTTTAATAATGTATATTTATGCATAAATAATTCATAAGTATAATCTATTTATTAATATTAACTTGTTTGTAAATTATATAAAGAGCAAAGGCGAAAAAGCCATTTAATTTTTATTGCAATGAAATATATTACAGTACTAAAATTAAGAAAGAAATTAATATTAATTTTATAAAAATCCTCTATGTATAAACATTATGTTTGTTAAAAGAAGTTTATTGAATTTTTTGTATATTTTGTATAAAGGTATCTAAATGTTATAAAAAATTCAAAAAGAATGGAAGAAAAGATGATAACAATTTTAATCAATTTCTTATATCTGAAGAGTAAATATGTGTATATATTTTCATAATAACTGAATAATATGTATTTGGCATATAGTTATAGACTTTATAAAGATGTAATAAATTTATGAGAGTATGAAGAAAAATGGATCAGAAAAATAACTAATGACTATTAAAATCAAGAATGTACATAAAAAATTGTTTTAATTATGTTATTTTTGATCAATTAATAAATAATTATCCATAAACAAATAATTTACTTTTATATTTTAAATTCAAAAATAAAAATTTGATTAAAAGAAATAGTTTGTTAAGTAAGAAGAAGATGAAGAGAAGAATTTTTAAAAGGTTAAAAGATCACACACATCGTTATATTGAAGAAAAAAAGTTATTGTGAAGTAGATAGTAACTTATATATATATATATATATATATATATATATATATATATATATATATTATTATATATATATAATAGGTTGTCAAATATCTTTCCCGCCTTTTTGTCTTTTGAATTTCGCGGCTATGTACAAAGCGTTACAAGCTCGTATCGGGCAACACTATACATCATTTGAAAGGTCTTTACATAACCTACAAAACGATATGCATGATTAGTTTGGATAAAAAAAGACGTGTAAACATTGAGTTTTCCTTCGTTAAAGGCAAATCCGCTAGAGAAACGTTCCGTGAGATTAATAGTGTTTTGGGGGATGGTACTCTATCACTTCGAACCGCGGAGGAATGGTTTCGACGATTCAGAGCCGGTGAAAACGACATATATGGATAAGCCAGTATGACGACGAATACCGATCAAATCATGGAAATCATCGATAAATGTGACATCTCGTGACATCGCCCAGGAGATGGCAGTTAGTCACCAAACCATTTTTAAACCATCTGCAGAAGTTGATACAAAAAAATTTGATGTTTGGGTGCCGCATGAGAACCTTCTGGACCGAATCAACGTCTGCGATATGCTTATACGGAACGAACTAATTTTTGAAGCGGATGGTGAAGAAAAATGGATCACATACGACAATATTAAGCGAAAACGGTCGTGGTCGAAGGCCGGTGAATCGTCCCAAACAGTGGCCAAGCCGGGATTGACGGCCAGGAAGGTTTTACTGTGCGTTTGGTGGGATTATATGCTCCCATATGACCAGACGCTTAATTCTACCATATACTGCGAACAATATGACCGCTTGAAGCAGGCGATCGACCAAAAGCGTCCAGAATTGGCCAAGAGGAAGGGTGTAGTGTTCCACCAGGACACATCTTTGGTGACTCGTCAGAAGCTACGGGAGCTCGGATGGGAGGTTTTATCGCATCCACCATATAGCCCGGACATAGCGCCAATGATTACCAACTGTTCCTGTCCATGGCGAACGCCCTTGGTGGTGTATATCAAAAGAGGCTTGTGAAAATGGCTGTCCGAGTTCTTCGCAAATATATATATTTTATTATCGAATATAAATCCGATCACTGTATATATATATATATGAATAAAGAGCAAAAAAGCGGAAGGGAGATACTTGACAACATAATATATATATAACTTAAAATTCTTTTAGAGATCCAGTTTTTTTGCCAGAGAAATTTATATATTCTGAAAAAAGTTATCCCACATTTTTAATTTTATAGTTAATATATAAAGTTTAAATAGTATATCTGTTTTTTATAATAATATGAAAAAAATTCTAAATAAAAAAAGTGACAAAAAGTAAAAATTTGAAATAAATGATTCAATAATTAAAAATAAAATTATTTTAAATTCTTTAACTTGTGTAATATTTCATATTGAACAACTTGTCAATACACTTCCAAAGACATATGTGAATAAAACCTATTTCAATGAATGATAATAATTAATTTTTATTCGACGTTGATTTAGTTCAATGACTAAATACGAAAAAAAATCTTGTTCGAAATTTCAATGTTATAATCGTTTACTGATTAAATATTGCTTTTAAACCTGATTTATTATTTTGTTTCCGTAAGTTAATAATGATACTCATTTTTTGTAAATATAATTTTTTATGTAATCACTTGTACTTTCTGATTAAGTACTTCAGATAATAAAGTGTTCATGCACAAGTTCAAAATTTCCAAGAATTATTCAATTTTTATTATTATATTAAATTAGGTTAATGTACTTATTTAACATATAATCATAAATTAGTAATACATTAAATGCAAATTTTTCAATATATGTACATAATGTCTTCACGATGAGTTTCAACTTTTCTGCTTTATAAACAACAACAAAATAAAACGTATTTACTGTTTTTAATAAGTCTATGTCACAAAAACAAGTCTATTTACGTTTTTACAAATATTTCGTTTTGGTTTAAGTAAGAAGGTAAATATTTATACCTTTTTCTTTACATTATATATTCAACCTTGCCCAATATTAATTAATTATATTCCTTTACACGTGTAAGTAATGTTTATGGTTTAGTGACGTTCAATAAAAATATGATCATTCGTTATTGAATATTTATTATATGTATGAAACGTACACAATCTATGAATATAATGTATTAATTATTAACATAATATTATTAACTTTACATACATACATACATACACACACATATACACACATAATATAATTAATAGGAATTTAAATTTGGTTAAGAATATGACATATTTGGACATTTTGTTAAGTTTACCTAATTGTGGTTGATATTCAATATTTTTTTGAGTTAAATTGATATAATTAAAAAGAAACCATAACAATAACTTATTTAGTCGTTATATAAAATTTTGTTATTTTTATTAACATAAAAAAATTATAAAAACTAATATAACTAGTTTATTTGTACGAGGTCAGAAATTAGATATGTATTGTATTATAAACGCTACAAAGTATTTTCTAATATGATTAGGATTAGGTTCTCAAAATTATTGAAAGTATATATATAGAGGCCAAAACGAGACTGAAAGATTTAGATATACATTTATTTGCATATTATTATTTACTATTCTTTACTATTTTTCAGTTTCATTTTAGTCACCTATTATAAATATAATATATATATATATATATATATATATATATATATATATATATATATATATATAAGCGATATGTTATTATGCAATTATTTTTAATGAAATATTAAGTTTTTTTTTAAATATTTTTAAAAATAGTTTAATTTCATTTAATCAATGAATTATACGACTTGTAAAATTGACACTACTTGTGATTTTTTCATTTATTTATTGAATTAAATATTTAAATATATCAAATAACAATGAAGAACCATTACAAATGCTTTTATTCATATTTTTATAACATTTTATTTTCATTCGTTTATATATATATATATATATATATATATATATATATATATATATATATATATTTATATATATATAGGGGGGGGGTATGAGTGCTTCAGAAGTTTAAATGGAAATAAAACAAAAAGTATTTATTTCATTAGTTATTATTATTTTTTAAGAATATTCTATGGCATTAATAATGGAACACAATTTCATTCATTTGACCTCCACAACTTCGCTTGACATAGCGTATTCATTAAGTCAAATTTTTAGTTACTCTTTCACATAATTGTGGTCCAATTTCATGAATTACATGTTCAATGTTTATTTTCAATGCTTCTGTTGTTTGTGGTTTATGCATAAACCAATGATTTCACTTATCTCCAAAGAAAATAATCCAATAGAGTTAGATCACATGATCTCGGTGGCCAATTGATGAGTCTATTTTGTGAAATAATGAACTCTAATTCTTATTTTAATAAGTCTATTGAAGTTTTTACAATTTCTAAGCGTTGTTGAAGTGTTAAACGTTCTATAATAATTTGCCAAATTGTACTGAGTTGAAATGTTAAAATGAGCTTAAAAAAATCAAACTCGAAAAATCACCAGCTGTCAAGGTTCTGACATTGTTATTGGAACACTCCGTGTATATATATATATATATATATATATATATATATATATATATATAAATTTGCAAACTTGTTAATGATCTTTTATGTTAATGATTATTTATTAATTAATTAATGTATACATATTTATATGTACGTTATTTTTATACATAATTTACATACAAAATAAATTTATTTATAATGCTTTAAATAAATTATTTACAAAGTAACACATTGTTGTAAATATTGTCTTAAATACCGCTAGAGATAATATTATGGGATAATAAAAACAATACTAAGAAGCATGAGAAGGTGCATGTTAGATATAACATATAAATACAGAAAAAAGAATGGGTTGATTAGAAAAAATCGAAGTTAAGGACATTATAGTAAGAGCGAAAAGTTTAAATAGGACATGGGGTAGTCGTATATTAAGAAGAAAAGACTTCCGATGAACAGGAGAAATTACTGATTAGGATTCTAGAAATATAAAAAGATACAAGAAGAGACCCATTAATAGATGGACAAAGATATAGAGAAATTCATCGGAGTGGAATAGAAAATAAAGACAATGGAACGCTCTAATTGGAAAAGGCTTTTTAGCAATGGATAGAAAAATTGCTACTGCTGCTGATTATATTTATATGCTTTGAAGATGTATAGAAAAGTTGTCTTAGGTCATCCGAATTAGGTGAATTTGGAAAAAGTTATTAAGTATAGACAATATTTACTTTTTATGATTTCTTGGTGATTCTAACATGTTAATGTATAATTTATTACATGAATGTACATTTTTTATATTTACTTCTTTAGAGAATATATTGTTTTCTTAAGTATTTTTAGAAAACAAAATTTGTTTATTGTGTAATATTATTATAATAAATAAATTTTATATAAACAGCAAGGAATTTCAACCATTTCACTAGTCATCTAAACAAACAAATAAATTATATTAGAAATAATCAACGGACAAAATAATACCAAAGTCTATATATTTTCTTATTTAAACATCATTAAAAATCCATAAAACCTATATTGAAGAGTTTTTCTATTTAGATAAATAAAACGAACGTGGCACATGGTGAATATAAATAGCTTAATAAGGGGGCCAAGACGCGGTGACCAATAGAAACGCGCGAGCTTGTCAACGCCCGCTTCGATTCAACTGTGCAAACTACGTCATTAGTAAAATTGCGATTTATGTATGGTTCGTTTGGAGCACATAGCAAATATTAGCAGTTATATAACGTCGCAAAAAACTTAAAAACAGGTTTTGTGGCATTACACTCACGCTATGACCTTCATATATGTTTTCATGATCATGGGCGTACGCACCATTATTGCTAGTCTCGTATTATTGTACGTGTGAACTTGTTGTTATGCCTATGTCGTCGGTATCAAAATGAGAAATTATTTTTTATTGCAAAAAATAATGCCTTTTTAATGTCGGATTTAATCATGACACGTGTAAACAAATAATATGTTTTTAATAATCAATATGATTGCCTTTGTTTTTTTGCATACCTCTTTTTATACGTGCATATGTATAATTTATATATATATATATATATATATATATATATATATATATATATATATATATATAAAGTAATTAGGCACTTTATATTATTTTTTACCAACTGCACATCTAATTTAATATAAGTGTTAGCAATGTACAATTTTTGATACATTTTGTTTAATCCATCTAAGCCAGTGATTCTCAACCTTTTTTACGTCACGGTACACTTTTAATAATTTAAAAATTTGGCGGCACACTAACAATAAGATAAATTTAAAAGAATTTTATTTGGTTAATTGATTGATGAACCTATAATATATTTTGTAAAAATAGCATACGATAATAATTTTCAATGAAATATAAAATGAAATTGCATTACAAAGTAAACAAAATATTTATTTAATGATAAATTATAAATTACATTTAATGCGAAATTTGAGCTTGGTGTTTTTTGATAACTTCATTTATATTTGGGCGTAAAAATGATAATGCTACTCTCATTTCGTGATCCAGATTTAAAAGACTGGATCTTTTTTTCGTTCTTATGTCGGTCAAAGCCAAAAATCCGAATTCGCACAAATAAGATGCAGAAAATTGTAATAACACACTTAAAGCTTTTTGTGATATTATTGGATAATCGTATCTAAGATTAATCCAGAACGAATTAATTGATTCTTATGAATGTTTTGAAATTAAATCTCGGTTATTACACACCGAAATTAGTTCTTCTTCTTTTTTCAAAGTATGGGTATTCGCTTATGTATGGGTATTCGCAGTGGCGGCACACTAAAGTGGCGCGGCACAGTGGTTGAGAATCACTGATCTAAACAGTAATGGCATTAAACTTTATTGACAACGAGAGATACATTTTTATATAAACAAAATTATTAATTGAGAGAAATGTAATTTATTAATTGGAATATAATTGAATTCGTCTAAAATACCTATATTGCATTCACTAATAGATGAAATTTTATCTATTCATCTTGCTTTGTTGATAAAATAAAAATTGCAATACCTGATTCATATAAATATCTCGGGGTAATAGTAAGGTTATCTTTATCATAGGATGGACATATTTTAAATATTTAACTATATTTTATAAAAATCTAAATATTGTAAAAAACAACAACGGAGGAATATAGAGTATAACCCTTAAAGAAAAAAACATATTTGACTTTAGTAAGACCTTTGTTAGAGTATTATTGCAGTAAACGATATCCATACTCAAAAATGAAAATGTGAAACATATGTGTAGAACGAATTCAAAGAAAATTGTTCATTAAAAAAACATTTTAGGATAGATAGTCCTAGTGAAATTATTGAGCAGTTAGTCTAGAAGAATTTGGAAAATAGACGGAAGTTTGGTATTTTAGTTTGTATACTTAAAACTTTTATTAGATATCCGGTCTGGGAGAATTTTAATCAAAGAATAGATTCTCTCCTTTTCTATTACGGGTTAAAAATTTAATTGCGAATTAGAAAAAAAAAGTTGGAAAAATCAACCTTTCACAGATAGATTAAAATACTTTTCATTCAATACACTGCTTTCATCAATTAAAGCTTTTAAAAAGCAAATTAAGAGGAATAAAATGTAAAGATTTGTTCCAAATTTAAAAATTCTGCAATCAGTATTGTTATTGTGATTAGGCGTATTATTGTTAACGAAGATTAAATTCATTTTTCTTTGGTTAAGGGTGATTTTTATTTAATTTATAAATTAAAAAATCAATTTATATAAATGAATTTGCCACAGTTTCAAAACAAACGGTTAAAAATCATTCTTAAAATATTTAAGAGGTAAATAAGAAAACGAATGTAATTTTAAATAGTTAGAAGAGAACAAAATAGAAAAATTAAAATAGAAAAAATATTACATACATCGATATATAGAAGTAAATATAAACTGTTGTATTTGACAGGAACTAGTACTTTATATATTTTTTATAATAAAATTGTTTTAGTCATATTTTGTATGTTTTTTTTCGTAAACCCAATTAAGTTTTGAGATAAAATAATGGTGTTAAAGATGATAATACATAATTAGATAATAAAATTATGACATTTCTAAATAAATATCTTGAAATTAACGTAATATGGGAATTTTTTTTGTGTTGAAATAAAAAATATTTAAACATTTTATCTAAGAAAGATAATATTACAGACAATAGAATATTAGAAACAATATTTGATTATATCAAATGATAAGAAAATTTCAACATATATATATATATATATATATATATATATATATATATATATATATACACACATATGTTTAAATTTAAGAAATTAACAGAAAAAAATTAAAAAAAATTCTAGTTTTACATATTGTACAATATGTTAATCTACACATATTTTTTAAACTAAATCATAATGATATTAGACATTTTATATACCAGTTATAATAACTGAACACATATTTTAAATAATCTTCAAAAAAATGTGAAAGAATTAAATTATTATCTTAAATTCTTTTTTTTTCTTCTAAAAAAAACATTTCAACTATATTTTACTAATTACAGATAATATTATAATTTTGAAGATTATTTAAATCATGCAATAATTGGCTACATTTAATATACAAAATTCATGTTATTATTCTGATTTATTTAATAATAACGAGCATTTAAAATTTGGTAAACAAATGATGAAAATACCATCATGGATATATTTTTTTTAAAAAAATAAAAAAATATATAGTAATTGGAAAATAAATAAAAAAATATGTTTATAGTAGGACAAACAAAAATTAACATCACCAAGAAAATTGAAAAACTAAATAATTTATTTTTCTTTTTAACAATTTTTCTAAATCCATTGTGTATTTATTAACTACAATTCTAAAATAAACTTTTAAATTAATCAGTATCGTTTTTGATAAATTATCCATTTAAAATTGGAATTTATTAAACAACTGAATTTTCAATGACAGCAAGAATATTTTTTGATACATTTTGATTAATATATGTTAATATAATATTTTTTAAATAGTTTAAAAAGATATTTCTAATGTTTTTATAAATTATATACTGTTATAACATTTGATATACATGACAAAACAAATACACTATTGTAAAATATATAAAATATATTTTACAACAGTGTATATTTATATTATTGTTTTGCTGTTTATCTAGTTTTTGTTCAATTTTAAAAATCATTCTATACAAACATACAAACAATAACATAAATTATACAATTCACGAATTTCTAATACGCAAAAAGGAAACAAGCAACACGCTATATTTAACAAATTAAAGGTTCGTTAAGTTGGCCTCTATCTGTTTTTTAACTAAAATATAAAAATAACATATTTGAATGACTTAATTTATAAATATATGAATTGTTTAATATTATTTAGTGTATATATATATATATATATATATATATATATATATATATATATAATTTATAACGGATATTTTACAATATTTTAATTCTATTTTTCATTGACGAATAATTCCATTTTCAATTATTAAAACATTTGAAAAATAGATATAAAAATATTATAATAGATGCAAATGAAATATATAAAAAATGGTATATAAATTTTTGGATAATCTAAAAAACATACTTAATATCATATGACTGAATTTAGAATAAAAATGATAATACCTTTAAAATTATTAACATTTTTTAAATTACTCATTCATTTATGTAGCTTTATCATTTTCCCATAAAAATTAAAAAATAGAAATAATGAGAAAAAATGACTAAGCAATTTAATTATTTAGATGTAAATTAATTGTTTGTTCGAATATAACACTAATATAATTCATTAACAATATTCATTTTTATATTTATAGAAAAATAATCAATTCTTATTATTTTGACTTATTAATGTTATTTTTAATAGGTATTTTGATAAATTATTAGTTTTAATTCATTAAAAATAAATTTAAGTTTGAAATAATTAATAATATTAAGTTAAAGTAGTACTGTAGCAAAGTAGTTTGTTTTACTTTTGAATTATTTTAAGTTTACTTTTAATTTTTTTTAATTACAATTGTATAGTGAACAGGTATGTGTACTGAAGACAACTTATTAATACAAAAGGTACATTTCGAAATGAACATAGGATGATGTCAATTCGGAAAAAAATTCACATTAAGAAGTTGGCTATTTTGTTTAAAAAAAGTCGTTGATTAATATTTTCACTATGGCAGCGAAATGTGGATCTTCAATATCAGAATAATTTATCTACTCCAAACAAACAAACAAAACAAAGAGGTATGTGTATATATATATATTACAATTAATACAAAATACAGAAAGAGAAACGAGTGAATTCGAAAAAAAAACGAAAATGATGGATGTTATAACAAGAGGGAAAAATGTTTGATGAAAATGGACCGGTTATATAGTAAAAAAAGAAGAACAACTGATGAAAAATAGAAATTATTGATTATAAATCCAGAGATATAAAAAGACTCAAAAGAAGAACCATTAATGGATAGAATAAAAACTGAAGAAATTCGTTAGTGTGGAATGAAAAAGAAAAATATTGCTATAAGTTTTAGTATTGGAAAATAGAAAAGTTTTGGAAGAGATATTCATCCAGTAGTGGATAAAAAGAGGTTGATGATGATATTTGTATACTTAAGTGAATATATTACAGCAATGACAGTTAAATACATTATATCATATATTATTTTAATAATTTTCTAGCAGTATTAATAAAATTATATTTGTCCAGAAAAAGTATAATTATTTCTTTAATTTACACGTTCTCTCTACTACCAATATGTAAATTAACGAAAAGGATTTAAACATATATTATATAGTGTCTAAAAACATGATTGTTGTTTTGATAAACAGCACATGTTTTTTAAACCATTTCCGTTATTTTTATCTACAAAATATACATCCGTAATTAATTTCTTTACGTGATATTTTTGGTAGTATTTTTAATATTAAAATATTTGGATGTTTACACATATACACATCATACATACATACACACACACACACACACACACACACACACATATATATATATATATATATATATATATATATATATATATATATATATTTATATATATAATCACAAATACACACACTGCGTAATATTACATATTATTATAGTTCGAGCAAAAATTTGTGAATTTAATAATTGTAAATATGATAGGTATTTATATTAATTTCATTTTATTTTTGTTATTCTAGTAATAAATTTACTTTCACAATATTTTTTTATTACTACAATATGTACACATATTTTCGTATGTGTGTGGATGAGTAGATATTTTAATATAAAAAAGTGTTTCATTTTATTTAGAGGTATTTAAATTGAATAATACGGTTGTAATAATTATAAATTGTAGATAAAAAACTAATCTCTTCGTGAATAGATTGTATTTTGTATTGAAATGTAATTATTTTTAACTAATATAAGTAAGTGGTAAAATCATAAGATAATATTTTTTTATTTAGATATTATTACATTGCATATTTCTTATACATTGTTTGTATTCCTTTATTCATGAATATTTTTTCCACATAAGAAATTAAGTAATATAAATAAATTAATTTCATTAACAAAGTGTTATTAATTTCATTCAGTATCATCAGTGTTATAAATGTTGTAAAATTAATAAATAAATATTATGTATATATATATATGTATATATACTCGTATATATATATAACATAAATGAAATAATTGCATAAAAAATATTGTGCAAAAATAATTTATTCATATTATTTAATTTTATTAATACTAAGGAACGTTTATATCCATTTAAATTTTTGTATTTAATACGGTTATTAATTCTTGAAACAATATTTAATTATAATTTATTCTAATCAATATTATTTTTGATCCAATAATAATTATCGTTCTAGGTCACACTATGATATATATATATATATATATATATATATATATATATATATATATATATATATATATATATATATAGTTTTAATATTTAGTCATAACATTGAAAATAGAGTCGAAAGTACTTCAATGTCTCCAATAGTAAATGACATTAGACAACACCTCAAACCATGTTATTTTTAGTTTGTTTTTAATTTCGTTACAAAACCAATAAGTTTGACATGTAAACACGATGGTTATATTTTCACATTGCCAAATATTTGGTTATTTACAATATTACTGGGCTTTTGTTTGTTTTATACAGTGGTTTTATTGAAGATATCTTTTCTGAACTAGTCAAAATATTATCTTTGTTTTAAAAATATAGTTATTTAATTAATTATAATAATTTTAAATGAATTTTAGTATAACAATATGATACGATTAAATGTATAAAAATCTATGTAGATATAGAATTGTTTAATTATAAATGTTTACTACTACATGTTATATTGATATGTTATTTTCATTTTAAATATTTAAGTTTGTTTATAAAAAAGTTCATTGATGACTTGTCTATTCAATTGTTAGACTGTATAGTTTTCCGAAGATTAAGGAAATTTATTAATATGTTTTAAAATTATTAAACTAAATTACAATATCTTTAAAAACATTGTAGTTTTTTATTTCTTATTTATAAATTAGTTTTCGTATTCATTTCCATTTCGAGTGATAAAAAATATAAACAAATCTTTACTCTGTATGATAATATTTTCAAAAGAAAGAAAACTTCAAGTATTCACAATTGTTAGTAATACTTTATTAAATATAGGTAAAGATTTTTTAATTTTAAAATAGAAAATACCAAGAAATAGATTCATACAAATATTTATAAATGAATAAGTTTAGTGGAACTATTTATATAACACATTTTTATTATAATTTAAGTACATATATGAGTATTAGACCAAAAATTAATATACTTTTTGTTGTTAACAATTAAAAAAAAAACATTTTAGAAAATGTTCCAAGCTACAAATAATATAAAAATGTACTGTAAGTTTTGACGTGTTTTATCATCATACAAAATGTGATATTTTAGTTGATGATAACGATTTAGATATTGTTAGACGTGTGATATTTTATTTTAGTTTTATAGATAATTTGATGACATTTGAATCTGTAACATTGAAAAGTGAGTTTAGAAGTATAATATGGGAATATATAATTATAAAAATGATAAAAATCAATCAGGAAGACATTAAATAAAAAGTATTTTCTTTGCTGTTTACAATAATAATGAAATGTGTAAAGAAGTCATTTGAAACTTCTGAGTGCAATTTGCTTGAAAAAGGCAAAATCTGACAATGTTGTTAACGACAGATCAAATTTCTGTTATCCACAAATGATCGATTCAGCATATGTGTATTGACGAAGGTTAGACTACATCATCTGATATTACTATTATAAGTGTTTCTGACAATTGGTCGAGGTTTGAATTAAACGATTGCTATATTTGACATATTATCTTTAAAATATACTTTTATATTTATGTTTCTAAATAGATTTTTGAAAACGTTCTACTATGTTTATTTTGTAAATGTTTCAGGAAAATAGTTATTTTATTTCTATTTTTTAATATTTTTTTAGAAAAATATTAAAAAATACATAAAATAAAATTATGTATTGGAAATGAAATTTTATGTATTGGAAATACATAAAATTTAAGATTTAGAAAGATCTTAGCTTATATAACATTTATCTATCTAAATAAGGTAGAACAAAGTAAGTAAAATTAATTTGTAAAACAAGATACCACCCATAATCAAATTTTATAAGTTTCGAAAAATACTTTTGTAAAGTTTATTAATTATAACATTTTATATTTTCACGATATTTTGTCGAGAGGGTAGACATAATAATTTTTAATTAGCATAATTTTTAGAATATTGTCACAACTATATTAGTCGTAGTATGATAACATTTACAGTATTGCAACTAAATTCCATAAGAATTTTACCTTTCTAATAACATTTAAGCAGAGTGAATTTGTAATTAAAGAAAAAAATATTTGTTTTTGATGAGAAATTCACTTGAATTATGTTTATTCAATTATGAAAATGAAGAATATAAAACGCATGTTAAAAAAGTTTTTATTTAATATTAAATAAATACTCCAGGATGGATAGTTTAAGTAAAATAATAGATCAACTCAAATGGGCGAATTTAGAAAAAACACTAAAATTTTCCATTTTACAATTTTCAATTGTTCAAGGGTTATCTATTATAAAACGATTCTAATCAAATAATGATTTGTCCAGTTTGTTGACAGAATTATCATATATCAAAAATTAAATTAAAAAGTATACAAAATAGGTTGATGAAAGTTTAATATTTTATAAAAATATTAAAATTAGGAAGATATTTAAATGCAGGTTGAGAAATAAAAACAATAAGAAGTTAAAATTTATTTCTAATTGAAATTTCTATCATCGATGTTGAAAGAAATTGGACGAGAAAAGGTTATAGATGTTTGTGAGACATTCGTCTTGGCGGAATTTTATTCGAATTCTCTATCCTTATTTTTGTGAAAAAATGACTATTATTTTAGAATTATGACGAATTAACTTTTACATAAATGAACTACCACCCAAATACTATAAGATATTGAAAAAGTGAGTGTTCAATAATTATTTATTGTTCACTTTCTTTGTTTATAAACTGATATGCATTTCGACGACAATGCATTTCGATAGCACGAAGCGAAAAATACAACAATAATTTAAAAATTGTTTATTCACTTTTTTATTTTTAAATAACTTGTACATAAATTATTATAGGTTATTAATTAGAAATATGAAGCAAAAGAAAAAAGTTAATATGTAAAATGTATATTAAAGAAAATAATAAAAATATTGTATTGTTTTCAACTAAAGAATAACAATTTAGTGTTTAAACAATATATTGTATTTCAACTAAAAAGAATGCTTAATTAAAGCTTTAAATTTGAAGATATAAAGAATTGAACAAATAATAGAGCAGTGAAAAATAAATAAAACAGGAAAGAATACAAACAGTAAACGGAAGTATTCATATAATTAATGAAATACGAAAAGTAAAAATTGTATTTTATACAAAATAATATACCTAGTTAACAGATTAATAATTTTAAGAATATATGTATACTCGTATTAATTAAAAGAGTTTTAATTCCATAATACACATAAAACTAGAGCATCGACATTTAAATAATAAACATGGAATATAAATTACTGCTATTGTAATTAATGTCGTTGTAATAAATTTTCACAATTCAGAAGTTTCAACAAAGAAATCGACCTTTATTGTTAATCTAGTTGAACATTTATCCATATTTAAATATAGATTATCACTTCATTAAGTCTGTACTTGATTAAGTAAATGGCATAAATGCATATTATTATCATCGTTATATTCCACACAAAATACCGCAATATTATTTTGAATAATGTAGTTTACAATACCTGTTGCAAATGTATCCAATGTCAAGGTCGAGTTTGTTATGATGTGAAGATGAATTGCGTATTGGAAGCACCAGCCAGATGTGGAACGTCAATTTTCTGGAATCAAAATGAATGTCATTTACAGGTTTATGAAAGTTCAAAGACATATTATTTTATCTATTAATTTTATCACAATTGTAAATATGATTGCGAACAATAGAAAATAATATAGTGCATTTAATTATTACTTGTATAAATAATGTCAAGTCTCTTTCCGGCAAGAAAATAAATTATAAGTTTATATATGTTTGTTTAGTCATTCAAATGATATACTAGAAAAGAAATATATTTGAAAACATTATCAAATAATATATATATATATATATATATATATATATATATATTGTATTAAGCAACCAAAAAAATGTGACTTTTTTGTGTGTACTATCATTCAAAGAATTGTTTATGCGTCATATGACTCATTATGCTAGGTACATTAAGTGAATAATAAAGTACATATCTTGTTTCATTCGTTCGCTGCATTTTGATATGTTCACTTTAATTTAAAATATTATATATATAATTTAAACTCTGTAAAATGTTTGTGTAAAATAGTATAAGTGGATGTTTATTTTAAAATTTTAAACTTGGTTTTAACACTGATGAAGTTTCAAGAAAAATTTGTACCATATTTGGAAAAGGAGTAGTTAAATCAAAAATGGTCCTAAGGAGGTTTTAAAAAATTGTTTCAGGAGATGAATCTTTAGAAGGCAAAATCTGATCAGGTAAACCATCAAATATAAATATCGATGAATTAAAGACAATAATTGAAAAAAATCCAATTTAACTTGCCAATAACTTGTAGAAGAGTTGAAAGTAAGTGATGAAAAAATACGGAGTCATTTTTACATAATATAGGGAAGAAGTGCAAATTAAGTAATTGAGAACCGTATGCTTTAACTTATGATATATTAAAGTGTTTTGACGTTTGTGCATCTCTTATTTCACGGATAAAATCGCAAATTTTTTTGAATCAAATTTTCACCTGTGACGAAAAATAAATTCTTTATTTACATAGTTACTACTGGCTATCATCTTTTGATTATCCTTTGCTATAAACATGTAAAGCAAAACTGACTTCAAGAAAAATTATCTATGTTTGCTAAACTTGAAGAGGAGTTATTCATTATGAGTATCTACAAGTTGGTCAAACTCTCACAACGAACATTTACAGTGTATAGTTACGAAGAGTACATAATCCATTACAATAAGAACAACTAGTGGTGGTAAATAGTTAGAAAAACTTAATTTTTTCAAGATAACGCTTGATCACATGTTGCTGTAATAATAAAAGAAAAGATAATGAATTTAGGATGGGAAATTCTCTTTCATCTCCCGCATTCACCAAATTTATCACTATCAGATTTCCATTTATTTTTGTTTCTGGATAACCATTGTATGGTAAAAAAATTAATAGTAACACAGCGTTAAAAAGAGAGGTTTTTCAATGTTTTGAAAATAAAAAAATATGCATTTTATATAAATGAAATTTGTAAATTATCTTTTTCGGAAAAGGGTAGTTTAACGTGAAGGTGGATATTTTGTGAAATAAATTTAAGTAAGAAATACAAGCGTTTTTATTTTAATCTTAGAAGCGAAAGGACTTTCTTGGTATATATATATATATATATATATATATATATATATATATATATATATATATATATATATATATATATATTAGGTGACCGGAAAGTAATGTCGTTTCTGCGCATGTCGATATTCGTTAGTCATTTATCAGCTCATTGTGTACTTCAAAGTCGTGCCAAAGACATTTTAAGGTTAGAATAACTTGTTTACTCGTAAATAATAAAATCTTAAATTTTTTTTGAAATTTATGGTGAAATGACCAGCCAAATACCAGAAGAGGTACATATCCGGCATTGTATGCTTTTTGAGTTTCACAAGTAACACAACGGTTGCTACCAAAAATGGGTCCTCCATGATAATCCAAAACGCAAAAGGCAGTGGCTCTCTCCGAATGAATCGCCACGAAGTACAGCTAAGCCAGGTTTATACCCCAAAAAGGCGCTTTTGTGTGTTTGGTGGAGTATTCGCGGGGTCGTTCATTTTGAAGTGCTGAAACCTAGACAAATTGTGAATGTAGACCTTCACTGTGAACAATTGGATCGAGTAAATTAATCTTTAATTGAAAAGTGCCCAACGATTGTCAACAGAAAAGGTGTTATTCTGCAACACGATAATGCAAGACCGCACAGCGCAAGACGAACCCTGAAAAAAATTAATGAATTGGGATGGGAGGTATTGCCTCACCCACCATACTTGCCCGATATTGCGCCATCGGATTTCCATTTATTCCGATCGCTACAACATTTTCTAAGTGGCAAAAAATTTGAAAATTCGGATGATGTCTAAAATACCATCTCCAGATATTCTGCTCAAAAACCAATTGATTTTTATCGATCCGGCATTGAAAATTTGCACACTAGATGGCAAAAGGTTGTTGATAACGAGGGTAATTACATTATTGATTAAAAATAAAAACTTGGTAAAAATTTATCTGTTTGAATTTAATGTAGAAAAACGACATTACTTTCCGGTCCACCTAATATATATATATATATATATATATATATATATATATATATATATATATATATATTTGTATATATAGGGTCATCCAAATGTGACCCTAGATTTGTGATTTATTAAAAGAAACATATGTATAGTTTCTTTTTATTAAGTCGTGTAATATGAATTGTCGGATTATTATTTAATCCATTATAATAATTCGACATTTTATATTACATAACCTAATAATAAAATACAAATCTAGGCGTCACATTTGGATGTCCCTATACTTGATGAACTATTCTATTTATTTTCAATTTTTTTTACCATTTACTTCTCAAATTATAATTGATATAACAATAACATCTGTTGGTTTTTGGAAAAGCATATTTGAACTTTTTTGCAAAAAGTAAGTTTAACTTAATAATATTTGCATTTTCTTAAGTAATATTATATTTTAATTCAAAAACTGAAATTATTAATGAAATATATTTATATTAAAAATATGTTTTTTAATATTTTAAAAACTGAAAATTATAAAATAAATATAAATTGTTTTTGTGTCCGTTTATAAATATTATATATGTATGTATGTATATATATATATATATATATAAAATAAAAAATCTTTTAAATTATTAACCACATTAAACCCACAATCACATATAATTGAAGAGTACTTGGTAAGATAAATATTTCCCATTCTTTCCTTATATATCAAATAATTCTATAGTACTATAATCGCTTATAGGAATTACCCATTATTTTCAAATGAGGTTAATATGAACATATGTATTTTCCGAAAACGTTTTTATCGAGAAACGCTTTTCACAGGTAAAAACATAAATCTTATGTTATTTCTTCATATATTGCATCATTCTGTATAAAAAAATTTAGTTACGTATTTAAATTTGGAATTTTTTATATTATGGTATTAATTAAAGAAAACACAAAATATCTGCGATCATTAAAATACTAATTAGGTTTTAATTATACTACGAATTTTTACAAATGTTAGTAAAGAATATTTTGCCTGTCTTTTGTATAATATTATGTTTTAAACTTTAAACATTATTTAGTCTTTGGATTTTATTTCAAAATAATATTTAATATTGATACAAAATAATTAAATATCTTTATTATTGTTTAATCTCAATAACCGTACGATAAAAAAATATTTTAATGAAAATAAGAATCACATTTAAAGGGTTTAGTAAGTGTTTAAATTTAATTTGATAATATATATTTTTTTTAAATATTATAAGTTATATTATGGAATTAATAAATAAAAATGACTATCGATCAAGAATATTTAAACTATAAATTTCGATTATTGAATTAAAAATTGATAAAATTATGAAGACAATAATCTTTTTTTATATGAGATAAAATGAGAAGAAATACAATATTAACAAATGCGTGAAGAAGTTTGTATAAATAATGTGGTACATTTTTAAAAAATATAAAATAAATTTTAAAAGTATAAAAATATTAATAAATTAAAGAAACTGTACTTTTTACAATTATTTTTTGTACTATATAAAATTCATTCTTCAACACAAGAAGACTAAAATATTTTATATAAAAATGGTACATAAAACTAATATATAACATTGTAAAATTATTTGTATAGAGAAGTTGCCCTCAGAATACATTGGAGTTCTATAAGTTAAATCTCACAAAGCAATTCCATTGAAGGTTACAAAAATTGTTTTATCACTTAATTTTCTATAAGATCTCTATTATGAGAGCACCAGTTATTTTCTCAAGAGTGATCTTCTGTTGTACTAATCTTCAAGACTATACTCAAAGCATATTGGGGTTTCATCGGACACTGATCAAGAACTTTTTACAAATATACATTTTGATAACTATATTGTTATTTTCAGCGAATGACTACAAATTCCCTAAACCTTAGTGGTATTAAATGAGGAATGATTTTTGTGTTATTTTTTTATATTACATAATATGTCTTTTGATATAATTTAATTCCATTTTTGAAATATATTTTATATATTTATTTTTTCTTAAAATATTTTTCAAGTAAAAAATAGTTTAAATGTGTTTTATAATAAAAATTTAAATCATTTTACTATTAGCACGTTGAATGCCAAGCTGATATTACATGACTTGTCCAAGACGCAAACATTAAATTGTTATTATGCGATACATATGGCATCGCCGGTCACTCGGTGACCCCCCCACGGTGCTACCGACAAATTGAGCGCCGGTTACCAATTACTTCCATGGCGTTCAACGTGTTAATAAATATGTTTTTATTTAATATGTTTTAAACTAACATTTACAAGTTATAGAAAATTATATTTCTATTATCAGTTAAAAAATAATATTTGAAATATTTTTTATATGATTTTATGTTCTTTTATTCATCAAAAAACAAATTGTTACAATTTATAAATATATATATATATATATATATATGTGCGTGTGTGTGTGTGTCTATGTATTATTATTATAATAATCATCGGCTCTACAAATTAATCCAGTCCCAGGCCTCTCTGACAATGCCAGCTAATTAGAGCCTTTCTTGTCACAGTATTTCGACAGTTGTTTTTTTACAATATGAGGTTATCAGTCTCATGCTCAACCCTCGAAAATATGGGACTATCCGACTGGGAATCGAACGCAATTTCTCGCATGACAAGCTACGATGTAAGCCACTATGCTACCCAGTTGGGATGTATATATATATATATATATATATATATATATATATATATATATATATATATATATATATATATTATAATATATATATATATATATATATATATATATATATATATATATATATATATATATAGTGACCCAAATAAGACTGAAGGGTTTAGACATATATTTACTTACTTACTATAATTTACTATTCTTTACTATCCATTAGTTTTATTTATACACACACACACACAATATATATATATACACACACATACACACACACACACCCGTCTCTCAATTTACGCAGGACTTTTTTACGCGAGTATTTTTTATGCGGCAAATATACCTCTATTTACATGGGACTTTTTTACGCGGTATTGATTTATGCGGCACTTTTTATACGCGGTCAGAGAAATTTCATTTTATATAATTTTTCATGGAATTTATTATATATCAGAGTGACGCATATTCTTACTTGAATGTATAAAAGTACGATATAATTATATAAAAGATTGATTGTTTTGAATTACAGTAGCGATAGTGACACCGAATAAAAGGTATCTACTTTTGTTTTCTAAAACGTCATTTTTTTTGATAACCTATGTGAAATAAATATGTGTTTCTACAACTTTATTAGCTTTTATTTCCAATATTTTTTCTATTGTACTGACAGACTCAATTTACGCGATTTTTATTCGCGTAAAACAAATTCACGTGGAACGGATACTCCGCGTAAATTGAGGGACGGGTGTGTGTGTGTGTGTGTATATATATATATATATATTTGAGATTCATTTGATAAGTATAGTAAAAAAGTAAGGAAAACTAAGTTGAAAAATGTAATTTAATTAATTAATTAAATTAAACAATAAATAAATTTACCATACTTATCAAACGACCCTCGTGTGTGTGTGTGTGTGTGTATATATATTTATATATATATATATATATATATATATATATATATATATACGCAAATGTTACTTAAAAGGTCTAATATATAAGTACAATTAACATATAAAATAATTAAAGTTATGGAAAATACGTAAAAAAATATGTCACTATAAAATAAAAAAAATATTGTTTACTAGTTAACATTAAATAAATTAAAAATATTTTTATAATATATTTTATTATGCATATTTTTATATCAGAATTATGAAATAATTATTCACTATAAATCAAATTTCATTAGAAAAAAACCGCAACTGGGATTATAACATAAATAGTTGACGTCTTTTCTGTATGTATATTTAATGTAAACATTAATATATTTTTGAGGATTTCCAAGAATACCTCAATTTTACATTTATAATAAATATATATTTCTGAGAATAGAAAGATATTATTCGATTCATAATTGTATTTTTAAATTTAATATAATAATTATTGAATATTATATTGATATTATATTCAAAATTAAAATCATATTAACACATTGTATGCGGGCAACGTCTTTCGCATACTATTACTAGAGCGCGAAAGGCGTCGTCGAGACGATGTGTTAAGATTAATTTACCCACAATGAGCACTAGTAACTGTAATGTATTAGGTGCCACGATAAATAAACCGGTAGAAAAAATGAATCATTTGATACATATTAAATAAATTTTCAAATTATAACTTTTTAATAGAAAGAATTATCAAAACTGTATTGTAGAATTATTATCGAGATTTATACGTGCCCAAGTTATCTTTTTGCGAATTAGAAGTTGACAACGACATTGAACATAACATTGAAATTTCGATTCCATCCTATCGATTAGTTAATAATTCGTTTCGGCTAACTGCCTTTAAATAAATAAAAAAGATAACATGTTTAAGACGTCATATTAGCATATGTTAGAATTGACACACCTCTTTCTTAAACCTGTTGAGCAAATATTTGCATTAATATTAGTGTACGATATGCATATGAATTATCTTATCTTCAGGTAATATATGAATAAACTGTAGATTACTGATAATTTCTATTTAGACTAAAAAATACGTCTGTCAAAAGTATTTTTTTCTCAAGTATTTTTTGACTTTTATATTTAATGCATTTATATTATAAAATCATGAAATTTCAGATATTTGTTATTGTGCTGTTAATATATCAATTGCTAATGGAAGAAATCTGAACTTATAAAATATTCTAACGTTCAATATGAAAATTTGTTTCACATATTTATTAATGAAGAGATCACACTACACCTCTTATGCAGAACTATGGCCTCTTTGACAAGAAAGACTCTATTGAGCTGGGATTGTTAAAGTTTCATGACAGTTGTTTTTTTACAAGATAAGGTGGTCAACCTCATACTCAATTCTCGAAAATGAGGGATTACATATTTATTAATATTTTATTTTAATAAAAAATGTACTTTTTTAACTGTATACAAAATAAAGGAAAAATTGAAATAAATATATATTTAATTATCATAATTTTTTTTATCACAAAAATGCGTTCATTTATTTATTTTAACTTAAAAAAATATTGGAATTTAATTACATATATATATATATATATATATATATATATATATATATATATATATATTTGATTGTATGTATAATACATTTTTATTGTAAACATATTTTAATTGTAGAATACACTAAATAAAAAATACATAATGAATATAAGGTTCATAAAGTGCTATGTTTAAAGTACGGGAATCTCTTTATGACTCAGAAACGTACACTATTAGAAATTGTGAGACGAATAAATTAGAAGCATTTACAATGTTGTATTGGAGAAGAATGGAAAAAATTTCATATACTGCAAAGTTGACAAATGAAGAGGTTCTGAGAAAAATTAATAAAAGAAGTTTATAGAAAATTATAATGAAAAGACAAGATCAATTTATGATATTTATACATATGGTTTTATAATGAATATTCTGTAAGGTAAGGGAAGGAAAGAAAAATCAAAATAAGACAATGTATTAAAAAAAATTAAATAGAATGTATTGTAGAATCACAAGTTCATGTAATTATGAAGAGATAGATGGAGAACAGAGATGAATAAAGGAGTAGAACCAACCTTTTAATTGAGAATATTATAATTTTTTAATGAAAAAAATTATGAGATTTGTCCAAAAAATAAAAATAGGGTGCCAATGATCTAACTCACCTGAATCGTCATAATAGAGCTGTATAAAGAAATCCTTAAGCTTTAAAATCACTTGGCTGATTACGGTACATTATTCCTTCATTGACTTACACGCACTATTCCGTATCTTTGTCGAGTTTTTAAAAATTAAAACATTAAGGATTTTCAAGAGCAACTTGTTTAAGCGAAATTTTGTTTCAAATTAGAGAAAAAATTAGGAAGATGATGGAAGAATGGAGAAACAAGACCTGAACACTGTATGACACAACGGTGCTTATCGGGTTGATGATCGTTCCTCAACTGTGAGTTTTTGGCAAAGCACAAGATGATTATTATTTTTCAGTCATTCTATTTTCCAGATTTGGTTCTAGTGAACATTTTTTATTCTCAAAGTTAAAATTTATCCTGAAAAGTTGCTGATTTCAAATTATAAATAAGATCAAAGAAAATTCATTAAGGAACTTGTGTGCTAACTTACAGAATGCGTTCCGTGGCGCATTTTAAAGCTATATGTATGTATAATCAATAAAGGAAATTATTTTGAAAGGGACAAAATTTAATAAGTTTTAAGTATTCTAAATAAATTACTATGACAATTTTAGTTTTTCTGGACAAATCTCGTACTCTTCACTGATGACGGTAACTATTTGATATTAATTAATTGATTTAAATAGACAAATATTTATTATTCTAAATATTAACATGAATGGTATGTATAATTCCAGAAGCTGCAAATATATGTTAAACTAATGTAACACAACACATGCATTAATTATCACTGCAAACATTTTGATCACTAATTAATGCCCTTCACTTTGTAACGTTATGTTAAATGATAACGTTTCAGTATTCTGAATGTGCTCATTAATTCCAATAAAAACTAAATTATAGTTTTTATTATTTTATTTATAGAATCGATATTTTAGGAATAGCATATTTTTCGTTACAGGAATTTATTATGTATATAAATAAAATAAAAAAAAACAATGGTTGCAACTGCATGCACATAGATGTTCAATCTGATTTTTTTTTCATTAAAAAAATATATTAATTATGATTCAATTTTCATTTGAAATGTTTAATATAGCTAAAATTAATTTAAATAGTTAAAAATTTAATTTCGTTAAAATATTGATATTATTTTGATAGTTAACCAGAATTTTTTTAACTCAAATAATTATCATTATCAAAATATAAATTACTGTATCAATATTTATGACCCACGAAAATTTTGTATTTTATTAATATCTTCTAATTTATTATTATTATGTGTTTACTGATATTTGTTTGTTATTATTTCTACTATTATAAATATAAAAGGAATATTTAATGAATATAAGGGTTTTTATTTTACTAAGATGTAGCTGTTCGATAGATAAACTAGTTTTAACAAAATTTAATTTAATGCACATTAGTAATATCAAATAAAATTTATTGACCTTCTTGAACTAAAATAAATTATATATTATAGAGGTTTGTTATATTTTTTTATCTACATAAAGAAATGCTATAAAAATGATAAAATATTTTATTAGCAATTATGCGAAAGTTATAATATTTAATTTCTTATTTATCAAATATAAACGACTTTATTTAAAATAGTTGTATTTTTGTGATTTTTGAGTAAGTTTATTATCTTTTTTAATTAAAATTATGAACTGAATGTTTTCATGTTTTATTCCATTTGAAATAATGCAAAATTATTATTTTTATTCAAAAAATCATTTATATTTTTAAATAATATTTTGTTTTCAAAAATTCATTTTAATAAGATATATACAAAACTTTATAAAAGAATAATCAATATTAAATGACGTATACTATTATAGTTGGTTTGGTTTAAATGATACTACTTTGTACTTAATTTCTAGATGAAATAAAAAAATACACATCGTTCATTTCCCTTTATAATTTAATCACATACTTTATTAATATTACAGGGAATATTTTTAATGTCTTTCAGTAAGTTTTTGCGGAAATGTTTATACAATAATGTTTTTTACTTCAATTTACACAAATTACTTTCAAGAATTTTCTTGTCGGCATTTACGTAGACTGTTAGAACTGAATGATGCAATATTATACCGAAATTGCTGCATAATGTTAAGATTCTTAAATAAGTAAACAAAACAATAAGAAGCTATTACGAACAATCACGTAAGGACACTTAAGTATTGACCATGTCAATCACAAAGAAATTGTTTCAAACAATTAAAATGCGTATCAAATATATTAAAAAAACATTAACATAACCTAAAAATTAACATGTGAGTGAATGGCAGAATGATGCAAGATTAGATGAAGTTACACAGTCTATAAAAATGATTTTTTCACAAATTATAGATTCCAACATTTAATGTATATATATATATATATATATATATATATATATATATATATATATATATATATATATATATATATACAAAAAAATATTTCAGTTTTATTCCTAAAAGTTTTTAGTTGATTTTGAAAAATGAAATATATTAAACTTCACACATTTTTTTAATTTATTTTAAATAAAGAATTCACTTTTTTATAACTATTAATTTTTTAAAACATATATAAACTATTTACCTCAAAATTACATGCTTTTTGATTAAAAAACATATTTTTGTTTTGATATTTATGATGATTTTTATTGATTATTCAAAATACATCCCTCCTAGAATACAATATGTCAAACAACTATTTAACTCTTTGAAAGATTGTATTCTAGGAGGGATGTATTTTGAATAATCAATAAAAATCATCAAATTTAACAACTATTTAACTCTTAAAAACATATCTGTTACTTTTATTTCAAAATGACTGTAATAACATCGGTCACAGTTCTAAAATATTGTTAAATTGTTTTCCGTTTAGTTTCATATTAGGTGTTAGAAACAAGAAATAGTCACAGGATATCAAATCAGGAGAATAAGGTGGATAAACTATTATGACACCTTCTAATATTAACATTGATGTACAAATCAAGAGTTAAAAAAAATCCTACTTTATTTCAAGAGATATCACTACTAATCTAATATCGTTTATATCATACTAATAACGTCAGAATAATCAAAGTTCAAATTCTTTTGAATCAGACCGTTTAGTATACACTTTCTTTTTTAAATATATATATATATATATATATATCCATTTTTAAGAAATAAAAGTAATATATGTTTTTATATATGTGAAGTCATATGTTTAAACTTTTTTTAAATTTATTAAATGAAAAATAATCAGAAGAACAAAATATTTATGAAATCAAATAACTAACTAAAATTGAAAAAAAATTAATAATTTATTAAGTAACCATATAAATTTAAGAAAATAAATAAAATGGATAAAAAATAAGTTTATAACTTAAATACGAGTATACTATAAAAATAATCAATGTAAAAATGGTTTTGATGGGTTGTGCAGAAAGATTATTTTATCAAATTTGTTTCAATTTATTTTTTAGATATGGAATACCATTTTAGAGCATCAATAAAAATGAATATAAAATAGTAAATGGGCATGCTGATTCTTCTTCTAAACACGAAATTATGTTTGCTTTTTTTACATTGTTATTTTTTTAAATTCAATATTTTTTTTAAATTTACATATATGTATATATAAATATTAGAGATTCCCATAAGTAATGACATTTAAAATGAAAGATAATATTTAATGTTTCGTTTAAAGAATTCTGGATTTTTTAAAAAGAAAAATGATTTATGGTGATTTTTTAATTTCACAATACTTAATAATTTTTTTCTAGTAAGTGAATTTATCTTAGTAAATGCTTCATAGATCTGAACAGAGGATAATTAAATGAAGGTACGTCCAATGAATTGGGAAAATGCGGTAACATTTCCCATTCCAGCGCCTTAATTTTCTCCTGCGTGATTCTTGCTGTATGTGATTTCGCATTATCGTGCTGCAAGATGGCGCTCTTTTTGTTGATCAAAGGAGAATATTTTTCTGAAAATTTCTGCCACAATTTTTGTAACAGCTGTCAATAGATTTTAGCAATTGTCGTGTCTCCAGGTTTCAGGAATTCAAAGTGAATCACCTCATGAAAATCCTACTAAACGTATAACTAACATTTTTTCAAATTTAAACTGGGCTTTGGTGTTGGAAATGGAATTTTATTTGATAAAAACCATGGCTTAGTTCACTTACAATTGGTTTATAGAAATCATTTTTCATCTCCAGTTAAAATCCTATGGAGAAATATATCTCTTTGTTACACTTCATTAGTAACGAATTACAAATTGTTATCCTCTGTTCCTTGTTGGTCGAAAATAGTTCGTGTGGAATCAATTTCTCTTTTCTGTGAACCTTGCTAATTTCTTCCAGATATTTGTGAATTATTGACCTTGTAGACCCAAGTTATTGTGACAATTCCTCAATGATCCATTTTGAATTGGAATTAATGAGATATTTTAAAGTCTTTTTATGAAATTCAACTGGTCTTCCATTTCATAAAAGAATCAAAAAAATTAATGCCATTTTCTGCAAATTTTTTAAATCAACATGACATTTGAAAACTTCCGACACATTACAATAAATATCACAATTTTTTTAGCTGTAGTAACTGCATTCAATTTACAATGAAAATTGAATAGTATACATTGTTATATGTGTTCCTGTAGAGTTAAAATGTCGCTATTTAATCGCAATGAGGACAGTTTGGAAATTAGCTACGCAAACAAAAAACTGAATGTTGTACGTGCACAACAAAAGTCTGATGTGAAATAATGTACAAGTCAGGTATGGAATATTTTTAAAAATAGCTTAACAGATTCATCATTACTTCTGGAAATCCCCTGTTATAATTATAGTAAGTTTATTTTCTTCTCTATTTTTAAATAGTTACATTGTACGGCATATAAAATATTTATTAAAATGAAAATGTTAATATTTCGTTTTTTTAAATACAAGTATCAAAATTTTTATTTAACTAAAATGAATTGAACCATTTTTAATACTTTCTTATATATTTATATTTCTATTCTGTTCATTTTTTATGATATTTTACTATTAATCTTATTATATAAAATACATTGAATTACATTGAATTTATTACATTTGGATTAATTAAGTATAAAATTCAATTATACTTTATATTAATGAAACCTTGTAAAAAGTAAAGCTCGACAATTATTTGTATAGAATGTATAGTGCATTTTTTACTCATTTTTTATAGTACTAACTATACCGAAGGTTATTAAACGTTCGAAACAATATTTTCTTAATAAAAGAGCATTGTATCGAGATTAAAATAATAGTTTACAATTTGTAAATAGAAGATAAATAATTATTTATATATTTATATATATATATATATATATATATTATATTTATTATTCTTTTCTTTTCATAATATATATATATATATATATATAACATTGATATACATATATAAAAAGATATATATAAAAAACTTTATGATTAAAAAACTTATATGAAATATATTTAATTAAAAAATTGTTCATTTTTTCTTGGAAAAACGTTTTTACTATTGTTTTAGATATTCATTCTGTACGATATTTATTTTAAATGATAATAAAAATATAAAACAGATTGAATTTATTGCAATAAAATCTATAAATTTTACAAAATGACAATGTTTTTTCTTTCAAGATGAATATGTTACTTCATTGTAAATATAATTTTCTTATATGTATGTTAAAGTATTTAATTGTGTAATTAATATCATATAAGGAAAATATACAAATAAATATTTTACTGTAATATATATCTTTTATTGAAATCACACAATAAAAATAACTAATATTAATTTTCTTAAAACTCAGTTACGACATTTTTTTAGATTATTCCTGTTAAATAAAATATTATTTATTTCCTAAGAGTCAGATTTTATCTGTTTAATTTCTTTTTATTTTATTTATTTGTATTTTTTTAAGAAATAATTTTGTAATTATTATATTTTTTTAGTTCTTTTTGTAATATTAATAGAAATTTATTTCAAAATTTGGTAAACATTATTCGTAACGTTAGTAATTAGTAATTCAATTATTTAATTACCTATATAATCTTTGCTAACACTCATATTTTATCTAAAATTATACTTTTTACTGTTACATGTTTGATTTTATAAATAACTGTTTTTATGTACAATGAGCCATTTTTATATTTAAAATTGTTAGTTTACTTATTGTATTAGGTCTACTTAATTTTTTATGTAAGAAAAAAAAGTGGTATTAGATTCAAATAGTGATTTAATATTAATTTTATTAGAACAAAAAATACCTAACCAAAAGATTTTACCATATACATATGTATATATGCAATAAGATATTTTATTGTATACATCATGTAAAGATATTTGAATGGCAAAAAGGTTCAGTAAATAAAAATATATATGATGATTAAAGTCGTTCTATATTATTGACCTTCTACATCGAAGATAAAAACGCAGATAAATTATATCTGCAAAGATGCTGCTATTATAGTAAAAATGACCGTTTTATAAATAGTTGGATTTTGCATCAAAACAATGCATTTCCTTGCAAATTATTTTTGTTGACCTAGTTTTTACTAGTAAATAAATAATTCCGTTGAAACATCCTTCTTATTCACTTGATTTAGTGCCGTGTGATGTTATTTACTATTTAAAATAAAAAGCCCGTTCAATGAAATTAATTTTCAAAAAATTAAAAAGATAGAGAAAAAAGAGTGAACTTTTCAAACGTCAAGAAAGAGTTTTGAAGACGGTTTTAAAAGTAGAAATGTACATATATATATTGTGTGTGTGTGTGTGTGTGTGTGTAAGCGTGCGCGTGCTAGAGCAATTATTGTTAAATGCATTGCATGATATAAATATGTCGGAAATAAGTTTTAAATAGTTCACTCATTAAAAAATTTCATTGTTAACATGCCTTGACACAGATTAGCATCTCTTTTCAATGTGGTATTATATGAAGTAAAGATATATTTTACAGAAATGATCTTTTAGCACCTATAAGTGTCTAGAGAATTTTTAAAATACATCTGGAAATGTCTCGACTGAAATTCCTTAACAAAAAATATTTAGACGTATCAGTGTATTTAGAAAACGAGATGTGCAGGTGCCAAGTGTGTGTTACAATCTAACGACCTCTCTTGTTATCCTAGACCTAATACTAAGCTCTGTTTGTGGGTATTCTTGTCGCAGCCTAGACTTAGCCACATTGCTCAGAGTGAAGTTAACTGAAGTGAGTTTCTATAGGCGAAACGTCATGTTTGAATATTGTATCAGCATAAGCTATTCAAAACCATAAGAAAATTATGGCGCCTATCGTTTGTGATCGCACTATGCTATAACGAAGAAACGTGCGTTTTGTTTGTATATTTTTAAAACAGTGGCGTTGCATATAAATTTGTGATATTTTTAAAAGAAAATCATTGTTCATTTTTATACTTTTTTTAATATCAATTAATAATACATTTTAACGAATATTTATTTTAGAACTGTGGTGAATTCACTTTTACATAAAAACATTATCACCCTAATAATAAAAAGTATTGAAAAAGTGTTCAATAATTATTTATCGTCTACTTTCTTTGTTTATAAGCTGATTTGCATTTCGATGATAATATCATCATCATCATAGCGTTAAATTATATATATATATATATATATATATATATATATATATATATATATATATATATATATATATATATATATATATATATATATATATATATATGATAATGATAGTATTCTGATAATGATAGCATAGCATTGCAATCAAAATCATGTCAGCTTATAAACAAAGAAGGTGAACAATAAATGATTATTGAACATTTTTCAATATTAATTAATGTTCTTAGAATAATAGTTTATTTATATGAAATGTTTCATTAATAGAAGATAATTTTATGTAATACATTTTTATCGAAAAATAAAATTATTATATTATCTAATCAATTGCATGTTAATATTAATTTATGAACATATTAGTATTTTTTAAAAATTATATACATAAAAAATATATAATTGCATGTAGAACCGGAAATAAATTAGAATTATAGAATAGATTAGAATAAATAGAATTATCTATTTGTAAAATATATTAGAATTATATTCACAGTGTAGAAAAGAAACTGAATTTCTTAAATAAAAAAAAAACATTTCTTTTATATTTTGCTAAAAATATAAATGTTTATTTAAAATATGACCCCTTTTCTAACAATAAAATCTTGAAATAACGTTTAAATGGACTTTAATAAGTCTGTTCTTAAGATGATTTCGATAATTATTATCATGACAGCTTATAAGGTTTCAACATCATCGTGCAACGTTTCTTTCATCGCCATTTTCATTTTTGAGAAAAGAAAACAGTCACATGGTGACAAATCTGGCAAACAAGATGGATGCTGGATTCCAGGTGGCATTTAATGTACTATGTTTCGTCCTCAATAACAATAAAATCTAAGTATTTGGGATTTCTTTTGAACGTTTTAATTATGTCCTTGCAATGTTCAAGTGTGCCTTCTCTTGATTTTTTGTTATTTTATGTGACACAAATCGAAAGCAAACATTTTTGTTTGTTTGTTAACATCTCATAAATTGTATCATTGAACATGCAAAACTTTCCGTCAAGTATTTTACATGTCGCATTTGAATTAAAAACAATAATTTCGTGCACATTTTCATAAGTTTTTCAGTAGTTGCGATTTTAGGACAGCATGATCTTGAGTCATTTATAATCTTTAAAGTGTCTCACATGTAAATTTATGTGTATGATAGCCAATCATCACTTGCAAAAATTCAAGTGTTTTTTGAAGTGCTTTTTCAAGTGAATGTTTTAACAATTTGAAAAAAACAACTTAATATTTCCACGTTGTTCCGTTATGTTTTCATAATAATATAATAAATAGTACTATCACAGTAGTAGTATTTGTTATCACAGATAATACAGTCAACCAGTATATTTAAAAAAAAATACTTGTCACATTTTAATCAAATTTTGAGAGTTTGTAGAAGAGATAGGTATGCATAAATTCAGTTTGTTAGATTTTAAACTGTGCTTCAAATTTCGTCGGGCAAATGAAAATTCGGTTTCTCTTTAGACACTCTCTTTATGTATTATATACCATTTATTATGCCATTTAGAACATTTTGCAGAATAATAAATATATTCAAAAATTTACATATTTTTTTTAATTTGATCTGTAAACACTTAGATATTTTCCATAATTGTTTTTAATATTATTAGTTTATCACGTATTACCTTGACATTTATAAAAAATGTTTTTAATATAAGAAAATTGTTTTGACAATAAATAATTCAAATATGATTAGAATAAATTATACTTCTATTATTTACTTTCTTTAAAAATTTAATAATTTATTGAAAAATAAATGTCTCTCTCTCTTTCTCCCTCTCTCTCTACGTATATATATATATATATATATATAAATATAAATATATAACCGACTGGGTAGCGCAATGGTTTGCATCACTGCGTGTTATCGGGAGATTGCGTTCGATTCCCAGTCGGAGAGTCCCTCATTTTCGAGGGCTGAACATGAAGGCCGACAACCTCATCTTGTAAAAAAATAACTGTTGAAAGTTAAGGGAGTAAACCCCGAATAAAAAATCTTCACCAATCAGCATGGTGAATATGACCAAATACCAGTGTATGTTAGCATTCATTGAGGCTTTCGTCCAGGAGTGCATTGATATGGGATTTATGATAATATATATATAAATATGTATATAACATAGAAAAATTATTATTTCTAATTAAAATTTTAAAAGTAAACAATGTTAGAAAATGTATTTACGTTTTTCCTTCTCGGAATTGATATACACTTTGATATTTATTTTTGATTATACTTATCTGTATTGAGTTCTCTTGTTAATTATATTGGGTATGTATGCGAAAATTATATAAAATTAAACACTATTTGTATATTGAAGTTAATTCCAGGAATTGTTAATGGTACATTTTAGATAATATAGAAATAATTTACAAGTATCGAATTAACTATTTTCATTAGATAAAAATAAATAAAAGGGTTTACATTTGGAATTACTTTACTTTTTTTTTAATTAAGTGCATATATTATTCTTATAAATTCTTTAAATATTATATTGAATATTTATGTGTAAATGCTTTTTTTATTTATATGGATTATTTAATTATAAAAAAATGATAAATAACAAATTATTTTATAGCATTACAAGTGATTTTCTGAATTTAAAAAAGTATGTTTTTTTTTTAATATTACCTTTTTTTCATTTTTGGTACGTTATATAAAAAATTTATAAATAGAAATAAAATGTACATATAGAGTGCAAGTTTCTTTTTATTGGCGTCAAAAAGATTTTCTTGCATGCCGATGTCGCGGTTCGATTATATTTTATTACAGCATAACTGACTATTAATGAACATATATGACTAAGTATACATTATTTTGATAAGTTTCAGATTTTCTGCATAAACATAGGAAATTTAATCTATGTATTTCAATTATATTTTTAAATGGTAGAAAACTGATCATAAACATAAATATCAATGGCATTTTGAATTTTTTCATTAAATCGACAAAAAAAATCGATTTTGGATAACATTTTTTAGGAAGGCATTTATATTGTTGAGATCGAGAGATGACTATAATTGTGTATTTTTTTATATAAATGAATTATTTATTTCAACACCGTAAGATATATATTCGCAAATGCAACTTTAATGGTCATGTTATTATTATTTGAATACTACATTGAAACATCTCTAAATTGTATTATTTTTTATGTCTATTATTAATTATACACTTTTTAAAGTGTTTGATACATACATTTGTGAGTTTTATACATGAATATGTCATTCATGAAAGTAAAATGCATGATTTGTGTGCAAATATATTTTTCATATTTTTTAAATATATTTATTACTACTCATTTGTATTTTTTGCTCATGTTTTCTTGGTTATTAAAAACAATTAAATAGATTTTAAATTATGTTACATCATTTTCATATCTAAAAATAAATATGAAATCTATGTATCTTAGACAAAATATTAATTGTAATATATTGTAAATACATATATATGTATTGGATTATTTTGTAACATGTTATTAGTGGTCTTGAATTATTATAAAAAAATACTATTTTCAAATGAAATATTTTTTTAAAAAGCTTTTTAGGTATTAACCCTTATCGGACGTTACCATTTTGTACTTAGCTTTCCGCTAGATCGGAGATATATTTGAGTGCTTATTGTAAGAGAAGAGTAACTAAGGTTAATTGATATAAAAAGATAGTTTTGTGCATAAAAATATTTATATTTACTCTTTAAATGTTTACATTTTAAATGTCTTTGTCATCACTGTCGATTTCAATCTAATCTTCAACACAATCAGGAACAATTTCTCTTTCCACTTTGCTTTCCTCTTCACTTAAATATTGAATAGAGATCATTTTTTCCCTGACTGAAATATAGCACTTGTATCACTGTCTCCTTCATCGCAAGAATTAAAATCACTTGCCGAATATTTAAAATTTTCACATATTTCACTATAACTATCACTGTTACTTTCCATATTGCTATAGTTTTCTTTATTCATTTTTGGAGGAATAAAATATTATAATATAAGTAAAATAATTGCTGAAATATGACAGAACGTGTTGTCTGCTATCGAGTAAAAATTAAACTGTAAAAATATACAGTGTGTTCATTCAGTAATAAGGACGTTGTTACTTGTTCGGTCTTGTCACCTCGCATGTGACATACGACTGATACAGCAAAGTTGTAATGTCACGTTAGAGGTGACATATGACCGATAAGGGTTAATACGTTAAATTGCGATAAAAATAATAATAAAACTATTATTATTTTTATCGCAAATTCTACTTTTTTACTAAATTACATCAAATTTACACACAATATTATCTTTTGTTAACATTATTTTTATGAATTATGTAATAAATATATTTTTTCAGAAAAGATAAAAAAGGTTCTAGTGAAAAATAATGTTTCAGAAATATTTTTAGCAAATTATCATTAATTCTTTTTAAGTAAAAAATGAATGAAAAATAACCAAGCTTTACATATATTTGTATATATAAAATTGATATGTCTATTTAAAAGAACGCTACTGATAAAAGTACTAAACAAGAATGAGTGTGTGAGTGCGGTCTAGTGTGTATACAAAAGTTAAAAGATTAGTGGTTGTGTCGTACATGCATGAACTGATACGTTTGAGCCAGTGTGTGTTTCGCCTTGGCCCCCGGTGGAAAAATAGTGGAAGTGGTTGAGGTCGTCATTCAAATACCGTAACGCGGGTATTTCGATTTTCATTATAGTTTAATAAAAACGCGCTAGCAGACACGCTGCACCTAATAACAAGAAATATTAATTAAGCTGTCTATAAGTTTGCTGAATTGTATTCAGTCTTAGCTTATAGATTATTATATTATTATTGAACAGATTATGTGCGCGTGTGGCAAAATAAATACATTATGAATTGTCATCAATTTGCAATATATGATTTGAGGTTATTTTAGATCATTTTTGTTAGTTGATGCACTTTGCAACGATTTAACTTATATATAGATCGTTGTTGAAGAATCTGTCTTAAAAGAACTTGATAAATTGTATTTTATACATACAGATAATAATAGTATATGTTAATTTTTAACAATCATTTATAAATATTATAATAAGATTAATAAGAGAGCAAAGGTGTCTAGTAGTTTTGTGAAAGCTTAGTGATTTCAATTGTGGTTCTACGTTGATATGTTAAAAAATCTATATAAAAATAACATTTTAACAAAATTTAAACAGTAAATAAGTCTGTGAAAATTTTATTAAATATATAAAATATTTTTCAATAAACATATACATTGAAGTAAATAAGTATAGAAGAATATTTAATAAAGGTAAGATTATATTTTATTCCACAAATATATATATATATATATATATTTACTTTTTAATAAAGTATGTTGTTATTTTAATTTACTAATACTTTTTGGGATTATAAATTTAAAAAAAAATTCAAAAAATTCTAACAAATAATTGTATGGTATAAATAATTAGTAGTATATAAAAACTACTTAGTGTTTTTAAATGTAATTAAATTCTAAATTTCTTTATAATAGATTTAAATTAAAAATATAACTTTTTATATATCTTTAAAAAAAATATTAAAGTTTAAAATTAAATCTTTATGATATTTTTTGTTGAATGAGTCTAAAAAATAACAGAATGTACAGGATTTGCAGAAATAATTATTACAACATTGCATATGTTATTTATATACTTAAACAGAAATATATAAATAAATAAAGTAGTATATACATATATAAAAAAGGAAAAATATACTGCATTAATTTCTGATATAAATTAATGCAGTATAAATTTTATAATTGCATTAGTATGTTATAAAACGAAGAAAATGTTTTTAAATTACAATATTAATAATAATATATATATATATATATATATATATATATATATATATATATATATATATAAACTGGTAAATAATGCATTTTGTGACGAAGTAGTAAAAATTAAAATACATTTTGGATATAAAATTAATAATTATTTTAACGTCATTATCACATTTTTAAATGCATTAGAGTTATTAGTTCGTTATGAAATTAAGGAAATTACAAAAATTATCATAATACCGACTATGAGCCGGATTCGAATGAACGTCCTTCTTAATAGAAAGTGGCCATATTAATTAAATGCATTTATATGAGTTTTAAAGTACTAATATGTATACAAATAAATGCATACATATAAACATAAATACACACATGTTTATATACATACATACATACATACATACATACATATATATATATATATATATATATATATATATATATATATATATATATATATATGTTAATGAACTTAATATAAAATTCCAATAGTTATTTTAAAATATATTCGAACTCTGATTACTGAATATTGCATGCTTGTACAATACATTCAGTTGAATATGTCATAAGGAATTATTAATTTTTTATTCTGAAATTCATATTAAGTTTTGTTTGTATAAATGAAAACAATATTTATAACAAGTTTTTTTATTCCTTTGTTATAAATGATATTATTAAAACTTTTAAGAAAAATATATTCTTTGTATTAATACGAAATTGTATATTTAATAATATTTGTATATGACTAAAACTATTTGATAGACATTAAATAATTATAATTTTTATAACTATGAGAATAGTTGTATGAAAATTTATTAAAAGTGATATTATTGTCCAAAATTTTTAATAAAAACTTAAATTTCATAACTTAATATTCTTTTTATATGATATTATAAAATGTAAACATTATATTTTGAGTATAAATTAATTGTTTTATGACATCTTAATAACCTTTAATTAAATGTGTTTAAATTTGTAGTCAGTTAGACTGTATTTAATAGATATTTGCAAAATCAACGTTATTATATATATATATATATATATATATATATATATATCTTGTTTTACATTTTTTAAAAAAATATATCAAGGTTAATATTATTAATAAGGAATATCTTTTATTATTTTTCATATATAAAAAACATGACATTAACCGTTATGTAAATAATATTATATCATAAAGTAAACAAAGTTGGGTATTGATTCTATATGTTTAAATTTTATAAAAAAATATGATTAGTTATTTTACTGAAGAAATACAAATTTATATGAATTATTGATTTCATAAATAATCACACGTGATTTAAATAAGAATAAATTGTTTATATACATCTTTATAAATTTAATTTGTAATCGTTAGTTCTCACGTGTTGTTCATATATAAACATACATGTACTCATACACAACATAAATATATATATATATATATATATATATATATATATATATATATATATAATACATAGATATGTAATAGATAATGTTGTGGCGAAATAAAAGTATGTGATAAATCTTGTATAAAACTTAATATAAAAAGTATGTAAAACAACTATAAGTAGAAAATAATTATAATGTGTACAGGTCTATAAAAAATTAAAAGTATTTTTAAATATTTCTAATGGTAAATGTTTTATTCCATGAAATAATAGTAAAATAATAATCATTTTATTCAAAAGTATTATGTTTTACAGCATTATGTATTATATTTTTAACCTATCCTCAACGTAATAGAAATGCATTAATACATAAAAAATTATACATTGATAAAACTTACAAATATATAATTACTATTTTTTTCATTCTTAATTTTTTTAACTGTTTGTTTATAATTACATAAAATATTCGAAATATTATTTGATGGAATTGTAAAAAACATAAGAAAGTGGTCAAGATTAAACAGTAACAACAAATAATTTGAATGAATTTAATTGAATTGTATACGATTAATTATATCATGCATGTAATTGTAAAAAAAATATAGGGGTATCCAAATGTGACGCCTAGATTTGTGTTTTATTAAAAAGAAACAAAATAAACTATACACATGTTTCTCTTTAACAAAATACAAATCTAGACGTCTCATTTGGATGATCCTATATATTAAAAAAATATTGTCAAGAATGTAATTATCTATATAAAATTTTATAAATTCATTTTTTTTTTATAATTTACATTTACAGTTGTAATAATTTTAGATAAATAATAGATAATAATTTTAAATATCTAAAAATAATTTTAAATGCACTAAATTATTTTATAACATTCAAAGTAAATTATTGTTTAATTTCTTTTTAATTTCGAGGAAAAAATTCTTTGGCAATTATAGAACACATATTTTTTTAATAGATTAACACATTCCAATATATAAAAATCATATATAAAATTAAATATTTTAAGTGAAATGGTTTTTACCAGGTAAATACTGAAAGAAAATTTTACACGAAATAATCGTAAATAAGTTTATTTAGTATTTAACAGATAAAGTGTTAATTTTATTTATAAATTCACTGGAAATAATTATCAATAATATTTATACAAAATTAACGTTTTTACTTTTTTTATAACTTGCTACAATATATTTCTTATCGTTTTTTCAATACAGTGTAAATTAGTGATAATGATTGTCGTCATATGTATATTATATAAAAAATATATTTACATAAATAATTGTATAAAAACTTTGACGCGACTGCAATTAAATAAACATAAAATATTTTAGCATATCAATGAATTTTTTGACAATCATTCATATTTCAACAATAGAATCATGAATATGAATTTAAAATGTTATTTTAATTTTGCGAATATTAATTATGATCATACATACGATTTTTTTCAATATTCTCGATTCTTTAAAATGTTTAAATTTATCGATCACAGAAAAAAACATTTTTTTTCTTTTTCTTTTTGATAATTATAAATGTTTTCTCAAGATAATAAAATTTATTTACTAATATTTCAAAAGAACTGTTTATTCTAAATATGATAATGAAAATAATATACATACTTAGATACTTTCTTTTTTTAAAAAAACGTGAAAAATATTAAAATTATAACAATACTGCTTGTATTGATTATAAAATAAAAATTATAGATACATTAATTTTAATGACAATATATATTATATATAATAAAAATTATATATACAATTATTCATATATATATATATACAATTTAAAGAGAATTTTATTATAAGTTTGAAGGAAATTTGGTAAAAATGTTAAGTCAATCAAAAATTATTTTAAGTAACTAAAAATCAATTATATATATATATATATATATATATATATATATATATATATATATATATATATATATATATATATATATATATATATATATATACACATATACACATCTTTAGGCATACATAATCTACATATATGTTTACATACGTATATCTAATAGATAATTTTTTTAGGAATACTATTTTAAAAGTAAACATTTTATAAGATTCACATCAAAATAAATGTTTTATAAGTTACTGTATATTTTTATTTTAGAATTAAGACATTTCTTAAAAACAACTAAATTTAATTCTCTAAATATATATTTCTAAAAAAATATGAAATTGATTATTATGTTATTAAATACGTTTAGTAATTTTATGAGATCGTTCACATTTTAATATTTAAAATTTATATTTTCATTTAATTGATATATATATATATATATATATATATATATATATATATATATATATATATATATATATACATAGTATATATATTTATATATATATATATATATATATATATATATATATATATACATAGTATTTTTCTTTGTGTGTGTGTTGTAACATTTTATTCGCGTGTTTGAAAAATTTTACAATAATATTTATTGTTAAAAATAATTGGCACAATATTATAAGTAAGAAATATAATAGTAAATTTTGTAATAAAATTAAAGGGTGTAATTTCATAATAAGAAATAAACTTGTGTTTTTAATGAGACTATTATTTATATATTAAAGAAGTATTTGGACGTATACTATATTACGAATTATAATCAAATTACACTTTGTTTTATAAAATCGTACAATAAATTAAATTATAAATAAGTAATATGAAAATTATAATATAAATTTTAATTTAAAAATTATCAAAAAAATCTGACGAATATTCACTATTTTATACAGATAATTGATTCCACATGAGCATTCATTATGTTAAAATTATATTATTTTTAATATACACCCTTAAAAAATATTTTTTACCGAAACCTTAGTTACTAGGTTTTATTTTTCAATTATATATATAATTGTTATCACTAAACCAAGGTAAATAATTAAGCAATAAAAACAACTTCCTCTAATATAATACGTTTTTTGACCTTTAGTACCTATGGAGAAATACATTGAAATGAAATTCACTAATACAATAATCACGACCTACCGCAATATGAACTTTGGACCACTGATTATCTCACGAGATGCGAATATAAAAACATATACTCGTATAAAAAAAATTATAGTATTTAATTAGTATATAAGATACGGCTCATAAAGTTATTTTAGAATTACACACACCTGTACTTATAATTCATTATAAAATTAATAGAATGTTCTACTAAAAGACATAATGAATAATCATTGTTTCTTAGAAATTGTATTTAATCAAATTATTCTAGTGATTATTTATACAGGTTGTTTAGAAAATACCTATTATTCAAATACGTCAATGACATTTTTAAATAAATGAGTTTTAGGAATTGAAATTTTATATATATCGCGCTTTAAATTCCTTATTTAGCGTATCAAGATTTTAACTGGAAATTTGTATAAAATTATGTATTTTATGTCTTCTAAAATTGTTCTAAAATTATTAATAGAAAAGTATTTACGAATTCTACAAAATCATTATTATCATTTTTATACTACTATCTTCTATTTTAACAAATTTGTTTCAAATATGTCTTTTATTTATCCACATCGAATATCAATTGTGATTAAATCAATTCTTTACCATCTGTTACTTAATATAATTTTATTTTTTTACAAAATAAATTAAAATATAATCTATAATTTTTAATTGCATACTTTTAATTAAGAAATTCAATATATAACATTTTATTTTAAGACTAACATTTATCTTCCAGATAACTTTTTAAACTCTAAATTTGTTTTTATATTTACAAATATATGTATATTTTAAATAGAATATTCATTGAAAATTATATTGAAACATTTAAAAATATAAATAAAACTTTCAATGTACATAAAAAAATCAAAGATTTCAATAGAATAATTTCGATGGAAAATTGTGTTTATATTTAATTTTCAGTTATAAAAATAACTATTTATCTTTATACAATGACATAAACCTTAAATAATTTTGTTTATTTAATATCTTATTGTGTCAACGACAAGAAATTAAGTTAATAAAAAGTGAGTTAACGTGTATATTTTTTATTAGATTTATTCACACTTATGTGTCTATTTTTTATACATGTATGTATTTTTCTTTAAAATATGTTATTTTTTAATGTCAATAAGGTAATATAATGAATATGAAATTAAAATAAAAGTTATATATATATATATATATATATATATATATATATATATTGGAATTTGAATATACATATTTATATATTATTTATTTATGAATATACGTACAAAAATATACAAATAAGAAAAATTATGATGTCTTTGAAAATAAAGTCTAAAAATAGAAATAAAATTTAAAAGGTCTACGCACTTTTATTATACGTTTTCTTGCAAATTACATATCTTAAGATATATAAAAGATGAAATATACTATACAATAAGTATTTGTGTACTTGTGAACATATAATTACCTTTGTGCAATATTTATGTATACATACTAGTCTTTAGTCATGAAAAGTTCCTTCAAGCACAATGTTTTGACAGTTTATTGAACTACACTTTTACTTACATAATCAATTCTTGTGTGGCGAATTTAAATATTTTTTAAAAAATTTTCTGCGTATACATTTATTTTATTATTAGATATTCTTATGAAACAATAAATTTTACATATATCATACATAAAATTATATATGAATGAATGAATGAATGCTAAATGTGTGTTACAAATTTATAGCTTGATTAAGCACATCGAAAAATGTTAAATTAATTATTAACAAAAATTTCAATTTTTTATCATTATTTACATAAAATTGATTATTAATCTATATTCTATAATTTATTAAGTTTACTTAAAAAATAACTATAATAAATGTCTTTATATGTACTCATTGTGAACATATATATATATATATATATATATATATATATATATATATATATATATATATATATATTAAATAAAAGTTTGAGTTGAAGTAAAGAGTCTAGAATGTATAAGACAACGGAATATTCCATTTGCGCACTAAAATATGTTTACCATGTTTATATGAAATTGAAAGTTGTCATAAGCAGCATTGCACTTCGATTGAAAAAATGTTATTGCTTAAGGCTAGCCTTCTGTTCAAAAATAGAAACACGCGATTTGATAAACAATACTTACAAGGATATATCTAGAATATTTTTTTAATTTTATTTTTGGTCATTCAATTTATCAAAAAAGTAAATGAATTACATATTAACGAATGTTTAACGACGATAATATTTTGATATCGACTTCTGAACCGTGTTAAGGTCATTTTTTTGTTGAAAAACATGTTTTCAGTCTCATTTACAACAAATCATTAATTATTGTTTTTATTATAAGATGATAATTTCCGAAATGTTAAATGACATTAATTAATATTATCTCACTTTTTGTTTATACAAATTTAAGAACAAAATTAATTCAATGACAAATTATGGATGGCAATAAGATTAACTAATGGTTTCATAAAATTAAAGTGCATTTCTAGCATTTACATAACGGAAGTAATATTTGCTTTTATAAAAAAAATTCAATCTCAATAACTTTTTTGTTGAATCACTCTTTTTTATTGATATCACAGTAGTACAATATCAATTCAAAAGAGCTATCGCAATTGAATGAGATTACAGAAATGAATGAAAAAAACATGAACTTTAATTTTAAATCATATCTTTTGTAAAAAAAATATTTTAACATAACTAATATTTCCTTGTCAACAATGATAAAATTAAGTGAACATTTTTTTATAAAAATTGGAAATATAAATTAAATTATGAAATTTTCACAACGATTAGGAAAAAATAAATTTTTTGAAAATATTTATTTCGATAAAATTATTTATACTGAATAAATGTGGAAATTCGATGTTAAAAGTTGATTTTTTTTTAAATACACGATACTTTTATTTTTTCATGTTAATAATTTAATATAAAAAAATATTCTGTCATCGATGAAAATATATATCAATTCAAAATTAGAATCGAAATTTAGAAAATTTCAATTAATTGAAATATAAATTAAACGTGATAAAAATATTTATTATTATTTTTTCAATTTCCTATATTTAACATTTTTTATTTCAGTAATGTCTTCAAAAATACATTATATTTAAATTTTATGAGATTACATAGATTTTTCCTAAAAGGTGCCTCTGTGATTTAATGTTGTAGACAAGCGTTTCTACTAATATTATAATTATTTACTAGATATTAACATATTTATGAATTGATCACATTTGAAGAATATATAAATAAAATTTATATTGGGAATTTATATACTGGTGTTTGAAGCAAGCGATGAACTTCAAAACAATATTCATTGATTTAAATTGAATTTATATCGAATTTAATGAAATTTAATGAATATTGATTTTGATTCTTAAATAATATTTAATACTTTTTTAGAATTTAAGAAGAAAAACAGTTTTTATCGAGAAATATCTATTAAAAAAGACGTTTAAAATAAATAAACAAAACTGAATAATAAATGCAATTCTAAAACACACGTGTTCTTTTTAATATTTTGTGCATGCACATAATAAAATCTTTTGCATATGTATTTTCGAAAAGAATTATAAAATAAAAATGTGTTCAGATTAAAGTACAGGAATACCTCGCATAGTGAGGCTCGATTAGTACGATTTCACTATAGTACGGTTTGAAATTTCCAAAGAAAAAAAACAAAATTATGCGCATACGCACATTAAAGGGATCACATGCGCAGTTCTAGTTTTGTGGTCTTTTTTTTTCTTTTTTTATTAGTATTCGATTCGTAACTCTAGAGTAAAGTCGATTTTTTGGTAATTGAATTTTAATTTAAAATGTATTTAAAACGAGTTTATAAACCCCTGATTTTGTTTTGTTGATACATACAAACATTTTAATATATTATCCTCGTTTTATTTACTGAAAAACAGAAAAAAAATGTTTGGAATCAATTAACGTTTTTTGTATTTAGTTAATGTTTCGATTAGTCCGGTTTCAAATAGTCCGGCAAATCAGTGGAACCGATTAACCGTACTATGCGAGGTATTCCTGTATATAATAATAATAATAAAAATGAAAAAACATTTATGTTTTTGTACATATTTTTTTTAATATATTAAAAACGTACATTTCTATTCATAGTTAAAATTAAAAATAAATATCTTCATAGAAAATAATAACAATTTGATTTATATGTATTATATTATGCTGTTTTAATGTCATGTAATTTTTAACATGATTTAGATTTACGATGACAATAATGAGTGTTATTATGTTAATCACATACAATACCTACCTATTATACACTTTCGATAACTATTATCAAAAGTGAATAATAGATTGCATTAAATTATTATTTTTAGAATATATTTATTCAATATTTAGTTCTTAAATTAAATATTTTAGAGAAACACAAATATTTCAAAATCACTTGATTGTTAATTTTATAAATGCATCAATTAATACTATTTAAAATTTAAAATATAAATAATTAGAGCTATAATTACATACAGTATAATATATATATATATATATATATATATATATATATATATATATATATATATATATATATATATATATATATATATATATATATATATATATATATATATATATAAATTAAAAATATATATGTACATAATAAGTGTACTCGTTTATAACTGTAGGAACTAAACTGTGGAGTAAAGGTCGTTGCACTTTATTTCTGGTGACAAGAAAACGAATTTAGAATTTAAAAATAAATATTGATTTTAAATATAATTTGACAATTTTTTACATATATGTATATATATAAATATAAATTTGGTAGTAAAATTTATTACAAATTAAAATTAAAATGTCTAAACATATTAATAAAGTATAAATATTTTATTTGATTTTTTTTATTTTATAGCGGTCGATATGTATATTTTCTAAAAATATGCACGATTTAAGGCCAATAAAAATTACCAAAAACAAGCATTTCAATCCTTTTTCAAATAAGATTGAATTATGATAAACGCAATTATTTTTAAATACTTTCCAAAATTGAAAAAAAATTAATAGTATGAAAGTTTTCAAATAAATTATATATTTTCATTAAATAACATTTTTCTTGTTAATTCATGTTTTTAGTTTAGTATGTTTTGTCAATATTTTTTGCTTTAAATTTATGATATTCTATTTGAAAAAATAAGATTTTTGGTTTTAGTCCAAAAATTTACTTATAATTATAAATTTAGTACTTCTAATAATTTTATTTGTAATTACTTCTATTTGTTTAAATACTGTGATAAATTCACTTTAACACAAGTTAATTACTTACTCGTAATACTACATTATTTTATAGAAATGTCCAATAATCATTTATTTACTTATTTGCTTATCACTTTATTCGCTTGAAAGTTAATGCGTATTTTGATGGCTTTGCAATCATCGTCAGAGCATTGATAAATGATTATTGAACATTTCTATAAAATATTGTGCTGTTGGGGTAAGTTATTCATTGTTATTAAAATGCATTTCTATTCTTGCACATTATATTTGACTTTAAGAAAATATTTTTACATCATTATGATGTAAAAATAATTTTATTTGCGACTGAGTTGACTCTTCAGGTTGATATGAATGTTAAAACTACCTATACAATTACTATAGTGGCCTAAAAATACTTCCTCAAAACAGAAATGTTATTGTTTTATTGATTTATGAAATTTCAAACGACTGAAGTCAGAATTTTTTAAAAATGCAATAAATAAAATTTTATTTTTAACTGCATATTAAGTTTCATTAAAATTCATTTTTAGCAAAAATTAGTTATTGTAAAAATTCATATCTTTTGATATATAGGGTGTCCCATCAGGAAAGCACAAAGATGAAGCACAATGTGAGTGATGATGAGTGTGCGCTCCTGATGGGATACTCTATATTTCTTTAAAATAGATTATAAACCATCAATAATTAATAAATAACTATTTTAAAAAAATAATGACATATATAAATATTTTTTAACATTAAAACAATTTAGAAATAAACAGTAGCTCGAATAAATATATCCTATTTAAAAATAATTCAGGTATTATTATTTTTAAATATTCTGTGATGCTGACAAAATGTTTTAGATCGTATTTAATATTCAATTTATATCCATACATAGAAGTTTATTTATCGACCTTGATTCATTTAAACAAGTTAGAGATTTTTGTACAATTTTGTGTAATTAATTATTTTTAGAGATATGACTAAATATATTTTTTAAAATAGTTGAACACGTCTTCATGTGATCACAAATTAATAAACAATACATAAACGAATGAATCATTTTCTAAGAAATAATAAATAGAGTCTGTAACTGTAATAATACTAGTCTAATCCTAGCGAAGCAGTGAACTTGACCAAATGTCCGGTTCATTTTTTTTTTAAATGTGTTCTGTATAATTTAATTTTGTACGCGAACATAAGGCCACAAAGGCCGCAATATAATAATTGTAGTTGCTGTACGGTTATTACAAACATTTTCTGTTTCTTTATTCAAGTTCACGCGACGGCCTTGAATATGAATATGAATTTTCGATTAAAGGCAACGGCTATAAATGGTGACTGTCGTTCAAAACGGAAGTTTCGTTTCATGTCTCCCGACACAACACAGTGACGCATTCAGATGAAAAATTAATATATGCACATATACAAACATATTTATTAATTTTGCTATTTTTGAAAAACAAATTGGGAAATTTATTCAATTAAATACAATATTAACATACCGTTTCTTTTTGAATTTTAGAGATAAATCTTTTTTTTTTTATTTATATTATATTATATTTTATGTAAATATTTTGAATATTTAATTAAATCGGTGAATCTCAGAAAATAAATAATTGATATTTTTTAATCGTATTTTAAAACTTATAATATTTCAACATATATTAGTAAACACTGTATTTTTGTATATTGTTTACTTATTTCACTTTGTTGACTTTATTTACTTTTAGTTATATTTTTATTATGTTTTATTTGAAAACAACTAGAAATTTATAATTCATAATATAAAAAAAAAATGAAATGATAATCCGAAAATTATAATTAAATAGTTTTTTAATATTCGAAAATATAATATAATTGTGGAAGTTATTTTTATAATTTATACATTTATTTAAAACGTTTAATAACTTATTGGTATATTTAACTATTGATGATTAAATTTAAAAAAAAATCTTTCAAAGTATAGAAAGAAAAAAATAAAAGTAAAAAAGTAAGGTAAAAAATAATCTTTCAAAGTACTTTTTTAAATTCGAATCAAAATGAAAACAATATAGTAATTAATTTGTAAAAAATAAATTAATTAAAAAATTAAAATTTAACTTGACTAGAGTCTCTCCCCCCTCTCTTTCTCTCTCTCTCTCTCTCTCTCTCTCTCTCTCTCTATATATATATATATATATATATATATATATATATATATATATTTGTGAATTAAGTTAATATTAATTAATAGTGGTTACAATTTTCCGCACTTTTAAACAGTTTCATTTTAACGTAAATGTATTATATATTTATAGATTTAAGTGAAAAACATACTGAATGATATCGTTCAAAATAAGACTTGTGTAAAAAACTTATAGTAAGTTATTTTTGCATTTAGAGCGTTGTTGACCTGGAGTAAAATATCTTTGTGGGTGTAGTCTCTTAATGGCGTAACATTAATAGTACATACATTTCGATACTTTTTTTTACAAAAGCTATGATTCAACTGCTTCTTTTGACATTGATTATACGTGTACAATATATTATATGATGTAATTAATGTAGTAATTAGAGTTACCAATATAATTTCACAATTATTTACAATGTAAAAAAATATTTAATAAAATATTTCTTATCAAATATGTAAACGAATATTTATATATCTGATTACAAACAATTTAATAACAATTTTTGCTGTCAAAAGATCAATATTACCTATGAAAAGAATTATTTTTTTATAATAATTTATATACAATTTAAATAAAAGAATTCAATATAACATAAAACGAAAAGTTTAAAAATTACTTGTTAAAAAACATTAGTAAAAAAATATTTTGAATAAAAAATAATTTATTTGATAAAGTGTTAAATGTTAATTAGAAACCATTTCTTATCGGTCTTCTTATTTTCATATTGGTGAAAGTACTTTTAATAATTGAGAAGACTCTTTTAAAAAATAAAAGTTTAAAATAGATTCCTTCAAAGGCATTCACTTCTTTATTAATTTTAAATCGTTTCTATTTTTAATTCATAATAACAATTAAATTCTTATACTACTTCAATAAAAGTCATTAATAAATTTAATATAGATATGTATATAAGTTTATTGTTATTTATTAATTATTTTATATACATTATACACACATACATCTCTCTCTCTCTCTCTCTCTCTCTCTCTCTCTCTATATATATATATATATATATATATATATATATATATATATATATATATATGATACATAGTTGCTAATAATATATTTTAAATTAAACATCTATTTGTTATTTTCGAACAGTGGCTAATTCACTTTACACAAATGAATTTTAACCCCAACACCACACTAGTTTAAAGTGTTCAATAATCACTTGCTCACTTATTATTTTAATTATATAAGCTAATGCATTTCGATGGCGACGCCGTCATCATCAGAGTCTTTCTGTTAAAATCTCTGATTAAATATCTATTTATAAATATATATTTATGAATATATATCAATTTCAATTAAATGAATGTTTTAACAGTAACTTATAATAAGATTATAATAATATATAATGTTGGAAATATTGAAATAACAGAAAAAATAAATTTATGCGTGATTATTAATATTAAAGTGCATTAGGTGTTTAATACAAAAAAATTATATATATATATATATATATATATATATATATATATATATATATATGCATGTGTTTGTGTGTAATATTAAAATACAAATATTAAATTGTGTTAAATCGACAATTTGGTATTGTATATAAATGATTAGTTACTTTATTTGCGTAAAATATTATATGCATGTTAAATAAGTTCTTCATAATTGAATATAGTTAAAAATACTATAATATATTTGTTACATAGAACTAATTTTTTAATTTATTTATCCTCTTAACAATGAACAGTTCTTTGAACATTTATTTTGATTTTAATTGATAATATAAATATATTCTTAATTTAATATAATATATATATATATATATATATATATATATATATATATATATATATATATATATATATATATATATATATATATATATATATATATATATATATATATATATATATATATATATATATATATATATATATGTATGTAAATGTATGTATGTATATATATTTCTTTAATTGAACACAAGTTAAAACAACATTTCATGCATTCAAATAAATTGCAATTACGTATTGAAGTGATTCTATCTGATTGATACGCCGGATCAATTGTATCTAGGTTGTTAAGTTACACACGATGAATTAAAATTGAATACAATATTTTGAAATAAAATCAACGTACTTATAGAACGAGTTTTATAAATGAATCGTGGCTATTTGAAAGATGCTCATAAAGTCTTCAAAATCCGGATGAAGATTTCTATTTTGAATATTTAAAACGTATGTAACAAGAAACGAGTTATTAAATTTCGTAGACTTTTACCATAATACTATATTTAATATGTAAATTAATGCCAGAATGTTCGATAATCGTAGAAATTAAAATTTTCCATTGCATTTTGATTCGACTGATATATGGACGTGTATTAGTTAAATGTAAATTAAAATACTTTATTGTTCATTTCACACGAAATTATTACCTTGTATTATATTATTTTTGTAAAAATAAGATTAAAATCTAGTATTTATTATAATACGATTTATATGAACACTTTATATATATATATATATATATATATATATATATATATATATATATATATATATATATATATATGGTAAATTTGTTTTTGTGTTTTGGAAAAATATGATATATGACTTTATACAATTCAAAAGAAATTAAATTAATATTGATTGTAGAATTAATAAAATGTGACATTTCTTTTTTATAAAAAAAATCTAAAGAATTAAACTTAAAAATATCCTCTTAAAAAATGTTAATAATAAGAATACTGTTTATAATGAAGGATGCACTGATAAAAACCTTACTTAATAAAGTGTGTATATATATATATATATATATATATATATATATATATATATATATATATATATACAAATATACATGTATATTTGTATATATATACACATTTGCACTATATACAGAAAATAAAAATTTGTTATTTTCAAAAGTATTATTTAAAGAGAGTATTTTATAACAATATCAATTTGATTAAAGTAATATTAAATATGTACTTATACACACACACGCAAGCACACACATATATGTACGAATGTGTGTATGTATACGTGCATAAAAAAATACGTGTTGTGTATGATTTTTATTAAGAAAATGTACCTAAAAATAATACAGAATAAAGAGGGATTCCGTATAAAACTTAGCAATTGTTTAAATAAAATGGTTACTTATTTTTTACTTTTCCGTATTCAATTATTTGTTTTTATATTATTCTGTGGGTGTGCTTAAGTGTATATATCACTGATTAAATATTACAATGATTTGTGTAATGTATAATTATGATAAAAATATATCGATAAGAAAAAAATCACATTGTTATGTTTAATATATTTATGAATGAAAATCGATATTGTAATTTTGAAAGGAATAAATAAAAATTGTTGACTTAAAGTAGAACATGCTAGAGTAGAACAGATATGAGTATTTATTTATTTATTTTATGCATATACATCCGTCCCTCAATTTACGCGGAGTATCCGTTCCACGTGGATTTGTTTTACGCGAATGAAAATCGCGTAAATTGAGTCTGTCAGTACAATAGAAAAAATATTGGAAATAAAAGCTAGTAAAGATGTAGAAACACATATTTATTTCACATAACAAAAAAAATAATGACGTTTCAGAAAACAAAAGTAGATAAATTTTATTCGGTGTCACTATCGCTACTATAATTCCAAACAATCAACCTTTTATATATTTATATCGTGCTTTTATACGTTCAAATAAGAATTTGCGTCACTCTGATATATAATAAATTCCATGAAAAATTATATAAAATGAAATC
>CP092089.1:19077625-19110125 GCA_029203775.1 Neoneuromus ignobilis | reverse complement strand
AAAAATGAATTAAACGTCTGCAGCAGTACATGAATTAGTTATTCTTTATAAAAATGGAAAAAGTTACGCAGAAATTGATTCAAAGCATTTTTCACCCTTTACACGAATGGGAATATTGCATAACTGATGAAAAGTTATATAAACCCCAGTTCAGTCTTCAAATTTTAATATAATTGAGTACATTTGGAATGAATTAGATAAAAAAATCAAACACAATTAATATTCAATATTAAACATAAATAATCTAAAAAAGGCCTCTCAAGAAGAATAGAAAAACATAACGAAAGATTATTGTGAAAAATTAGTTGCTTCTATGCCTAGATGACTACAAGCGGTAGGAAACAACTAAATATTAAAAATGTTGTTTTAAAATATTTTTAAGTCTCTTTAAACCATATACTTTTGCTGTATGATATTAACACATCGTATGCGGGAAACGTCTAAACACGTCTTTCGCATACTATCACTAGACCGCGGGAGTCCACAAAACACGGTTTTATAAATTAGCAGTATGGTGTGGAGAACGTGTAAACACGGGTATTTGGTGAAGTAAAAATTATGCATCTTCTATTTTTAATTTTATAATTTTGCGAGCATATTTAAAAAAATTGCTCATTTTTCGGCGTGGATTGGCGAAAAACGCCCAAACAATGTGTTAACTGACTGATGGATTTTATACCAAAAACAATGAATTATTATTTTTTTATTATTTGAGATGGAATTTTGTAATTATTTATTACTAAATTGAATTTTAACATTTAATTAATTATAAAACAACTTGTTTTGTTAAAGGTATGTGCAATAATAAAAAGTTTCTCAAAAACTTAGCTATACGATTTTAAGTGAACTCACTGTATATATATATATATATATATATATATATATATATATATATATATATATATATATACATATTTTATTAATTTTTATCTTATGACAATGTAACACGTTGTAAAAAATTGAAATGTTTATTATAGTTAGCAAGTAACCAAAAAAGTTGTTTCTTACAAATGCTGCTTACTTTTCTTAAATTCGAAACTTTTATTATTTCGTTATTTATAAATTATACAAGTAATTTATATATCGACAAATTCATAATTATTAATTTTTAAATATATTTTTTGTAATAAATACGATTTAAATACAGGAATACCTCGCATAGTACTGTTCCTATTAGAACGGTTTCACTACAGTACGGTTTGAAATTAAAAAAAATATATATGGACATGCGCAGTTCTAGTTTTGTGGTCTTTTTTCCTTTTTCTATTAGTTTTCGATTCGTAACTCTAGAGTAAAGTCGATTTTTTGATAATTAAATTTTAATTGGAAATGAATTTAAAATGAATGTATAAACCCCTGATTTTGTTTTGTAGATACATACAAACATTTGAATATATTACCCTCGTTTTATTTATTCAAAAACAGGAAAAAAATTGTTTGGAACCAATTAACGTTTTTTGTATTTAGTTGATATTTCGATTAGACTGGTTTCAAATAGTCCGGCAAATCAGTGGAACCGATTAGCCGCACTATACAAGTTATTTCTGTATTTTGTAAATTAAAGATAATACATTTTTACATTAATATCTGACGTATACATACATAAATGTGTATAAAAACTTTTTTGAATCATATGTATTTATATATGTATGTGTGTGTGAGTATGTGTAATATAAATATAGTAAACAAGTAATGATTAAATGCAACATGAATGAACAGTTCAAAATTATTTTTATAACATATAATTTAAGGGTACTAAAACGGGTCTCATAAAATCTAAAACTATATATCATAATTGGCAGGTAACCAAAATAAGACCTACGTCAACATTCCTTTCAAAAGTTTTAAGAAGTATTATACCAAACAATGCTAAACTATTATCTTTTTTGATTTTTCGTCCCACTTTATTATGGTTTTTGTTGAAATTTAAAAAAACAAACAAAATGAAAATATTTATTAGTGACACGTAAACTATTATTCAAAATTGAATAAAAATTCAAAATTTTCTTTATTAACAACCGTGATGCTTTATCATGGTACTGATATATGCATTACATATTTTATTGAAATATATTTTAACACCTTTCAGAGTATATATATATATATATATATATATATATATATATATATATATATATAATATTATTATTTTAGATACTTAAGTATTCAAAATATTCATTATGTACAATTTCTTAAAAGACGTATACCTGTAGCATATTAAACGAATTAATTTATTTAATTTACGAATTTCTTTATTTATTGTTTTGTACGTGATATTATAAATGAATTTTGTATTTAATAAAAGTATATATTTTTTATTTAAAAAATGATTTTTATTTAATGAAATTACAACAGATTTTTATTGTTTTATATTTACATAAATATATGTGCGTAAATGTACACAAGTATTATTTATTCAATTGTGAAATGAAATAATATAATTGAAATAATTTAATATAAGCATAAAAAGTAAGTTCGATTGATATAAATATAGACTTGTCTTATTTATCTTATTTAATTAATGTATAAGTGGACATAGTATTATTTTCCCAATATTTATGATTCAAAACACATAAAGTAAAACAATTAATGTAACTATATATTACTATAAACTACTGTATTCTAGACTTTATTCGCAAACTGTCTATTATTTCTCACGTTGAAGACTTAATAATAATTAAGTTAATTGATACAATTTTATGATTTATTCAATTCATGCCGTATTATTAAGTTTCATCTTTTTAACGAAAAATTTCCAAGACCTGTTCATATAAAACAATTTATTAATTACAATCAATTACTGTAATTGAAACTAATCAACTAAATAGTTAAGTGAATTATTTTTAGATAAGAGAAGTTGTATATTTATTTATTAAAATAGTGTCTTATTAAATTGGTTAATGGTTTGATTAGTTATAACACAAAATATCCAACTGATAAATTTCAATAATTATGTATTTAACGAAATCGAACTTATATTTAATTCAATGTTTACGTATTTTATTTTTATGTTATTCATATCTTTTCGTTTAACCTTCAAGGTATTAATGACTTTCAGTTATAATATTTACTCAGCATTTATTGATCGTTTCATTGCCTTTTGATCTTGATAAAATTATTTCATTTTAATGTATTATTTCTTTTATAAGAAATTACACTCTAATTTATTCTCTTTCATATTATTTTGTTAGAAATATTTTTTACATATTTTGTTATATACAAATTTATTTTCCGTAAAAACTTTAATCTTGTTTTTTTTCTTTTGCTTAATTACCTTTCTTTTCATTATTGATAATTAAATAATATCAAATTGAAAAATAATATACCTGTTTCAACTAACAGTTTTTTTTACTAATCCATATATTTTGAACAATGTAATATATATATATATATATATATATATATATATATATATATATATATTAATATTAAAAATAAATATACTTAATAATAAAATCATAAAAAATAATAATTAGTACTAATGATTTTTTTTTATTTACAGAAGAAATCGCAACAAAAAGTTCAGTCTAATCATAGACGTGATGTCTAAATTAAATGAAAATGATTCAGCTCAAGTAACATTCTGTAATAAAAAAATAGGAGACACTCATAAAATGAATGGACAAGAAAAACCCGCTTGCAGATTCAAAACGGAAATTATTAATGAAAGCGAACTATTGAAATCAGATGATGTGTCTGATGAAGTAATTAGTACTAGTTCCGAAAGTGAGGCAGAACCAGTAGTGGTAAGTTTTTTGATTATAGATTTAATCAATAAGCGATTTTTTTACAAATGTTATGACATAACTAATTTTAATACTCACGATATTCAGAATATTTTTAATTTTTCATAAAAAAGTAACTTTTAAGTGAAAACTGATTTAGCAATAAAATTTCAAGTATTTTTTTAAATATATACATTTATATGCATATACACACAAACACATAAATATTTATATATATATATATATATATATATATATATATATATATATATACACATCCACATACCATATCTTCACTCTTGACGCTATAGCCCTTATAGGCCCTTTCGACAATACTATCACAGTAAGGCTTTTCTCGTTAGAGTTCCGTGACTCATATGCTTTGTACATAACGATGTCAATACAATACTATTACCCAAGTTTGAGGAACTCTTCAACCGGGGATCGAATCCAATCTCCAATATGACAGATGGTGATACATACCACTCATTACGCTATCGGTCAGCATATATATATATATATATATATATATATATATATATATATATATATATATCTATACACACACACACACACATATACATATATGACTATTAAAACAAGTATGTAATAATTAGTTATATATAAAAAAACATATCCGATTTTATTTCAATGTCATTACATGCCTTCCTGTTTATTACAATTATATTGAAATCGTGTGTACATAAATAAATCAGATCAATTAACGTTTAATGATTTTTCAACTTCATGGACAATGAATACATACATACATACATACATACATACATACATACATACATACATATAATATGTATGTATTTATATATATATATATATATATATATATATATATATATATATACTCATGCACATATACATATATCATCATATCGGCCCACTGTTTGGCGAAAGCCTCATTGAATATTACCATTCACTGTATACCTTTTCATATTCACTGCACTGATCAGACAGGTAGGTTGGTGGTTATATACAAATCATGGTCAATGGAGAAAGCAATCAATATCTATTTATTATTAAAATAAGTAAACTTATCTGATTTTCATTTAATCTTATTGCATAAAATCGAGTTTTATTTTTCTACTATTACTGACATATTTTTATATTCAAGAGTTTATTTTATTATTTCATTACAAGAGATATCATGATATATTTGTGGATGTGTAAATATATTTATAGATTTTAACATCTATTTAAATTTATAAAACTTATTTTTGCGTCAACACTGTTAAAATATCTTTTTTTATTTCGGAGATATCTATTTCTGCCTTTTTCTTTATATACAGTTAACGACATTCAATTGTATAAGATTTGTTTTCTTTGATAAATAATTGCAAATATTATGATAAAAATATTTTTTTTAAATATCTGTTAAAACATTTATATTAATATATAATTTCTAATGATTATTTCATAAAAATAAAAAATAAATTTAAAAAATCACTACTCTTACAATCAAACTTAGATAAAAAGTACCTTAAATTGGCATACATTCAATTGTATACGATAGGTATGTAGGTAAATAAAAATAAATCACGATCAAAATATCAGCGATGCACTCGCACACATTAACATGTTATATAAAGTCCATTCCCTCTTTAACTGTAAAAAAAAAGAAAAATTGGAAAAAGTGGTTGAATTTTGATGAGTTTTTTATAATTACTTATAATGGGCAAAAATACATCAATTAATATTCGATCGTTAGTTATTTTCCATCGAGAAAAGGGAAAAGCTTAAATGAAATCAGTGGTATTGTAAATCTCTATAAATCTACAGTTCAAAAAATTTGTGAACAATACTATAAAGAGAGCAGAATAGATAATTTACCGAATACAAATGAACCGAGAAAATCACTATTAGATATCAAATTCATTATGTGGGAAAGAAAAATCTGAAACTGACTGCAGTTGATCTCACTAAAATGCTATTTGAATTTAATGGTATAAAACTGTAAATCCGGTTATACTAAGAAGAATTTTAAGAAAAAAGGTTATTTTTTGCATATACCTAGAAGAAAAACATTAATATGTAATGTGAACAGAATAAAAAGGCCGAAATTTGCATTAAAATATAGAAATAAAAGTGTGGATTTTTGGAAAAATGTAATTTTTATGGATGAAAGTAGATTTACCTTGTTTTAAAGTGATAAAAGACAAGAAAAAGTTTGGAGAAAGTGAAATGAAGCTTATAATATGAAAAACTTATTTTCTACGGTAAAGCACGGAGATAGTAGTGTTATAGTTTGGGGTGCCATGGGTCATAAAGTTGCTGGTAATTTAGAAATTATAGAAGACATTATGAATAAGGAAATTTATTTAAATATCCTGAAGAGAAATTTGAAAGAATCAACACAAACATTGGGGGTTGAAAACACATTCCATTTCTATCAAGACAACGACCCGAAACATAAATCACTCTCTGTTCGAACGTGGTTACTATATAATTGTCCTAAGATTATGGAAACGCCACTTCAAAATCCAGACCTGAAACTCGATTAAGCATCTGTGAGAGCACCTTGAAAAAAAAATACGATCTCACGCTGTAAGGACCAAAAAACATTTATAACAAGTAATAAAGGAAGAATGGTCCAAAATTCCAACAAAAATTACAATTAAATTAGTGGAATCTATACCCAATCGTTTATTGATTTTTATTAAAAATAAGGGCAATCAAACCAAATATTAAAAATGATATTTTTTACATTATTCTTCCGTACACAACTGAATGTTATTTTTTTTAAATAATTAATTTTTATGCCCTAATGGCAACATAGTTTTTGTTCATTTTTTGAAAATTGTACCAATTATCATGGTAATAAATTTAGTTAGATGAAAATTAAAATATATTTTCCTGTTATAATTCAACAATACATTTAAAAAAATAGTCCGTATACAATTGAATATCGTTAACTGTACATACATACATACATGCATTCATATGTGTGTGTGTGTGTGTGTGTGTGTGTATATATATATATATATATATATATATATATATATATATATATATATATATATATATATATATATATATATTAGATACATAATCAGAGGATATGCAGACATGTTAAAATGTATATAATCGTATTTATTGACTATTGTTATAAAGATGTTTTTTAAAGCGTGATAGAACTTTAAATTGAAATAAAACACATACCAACTGACCGGATGACCATTTATTTGATATTATTCGAAAAATAATTTTATGGCATTAATATTTAAATATGACTTCCGGCATATGTGCACCACAGCTACCTCTGACATACCGCATTCTATCAGTCCAATTTCTAGTCACTTTTTCAAGCAATTGAAGCCTTATGTCGCAATAACGCGAGTTATGTTGGCTTCTAATGCCTCAATCGCTGCTGGTTTGCCAATATAAACCAAAGACTTTACATATTCCCAGAGAAAATAATCCAGAGACATCAAATCACACGATCGCGGAAGCGAATTCACAGGTCTATTTCTAGAAATAACGTTATCACCGAATTTTTGTTTCAATAACTCGATTGTTTCGGTTGAAATATGACACGTGGCACCATTCTGCTGAAATCACAATTCTTCCAGATCGATGTCATACAAATTTGGAAATAAATAATTATTGATCATTGTTCTGTAACGTACACCATTGTCGGTAACGCGCTCTCCGATTTAATTTTGAAAGAAATAAGGTCCGATGATGCCATCAGCGAGCAATCCGTACCATATTGTGCATTTTTCTGGATGTAATAGGTTATCATGAATAACTTAAGAATTTCTCTCACTCTAAAAACGATAATTTTGCTTATTAACGAACCCATTAAGCCAAAAATTAGTCTTATCACCGAATAAAATTTTGTGCTCTATAAGTTTGGTGAACAGAACAGTGATTTTTGAAATAAATTTCCACAATTTAAGAATATTGTTCAAGTGTAAAACATCCTCTAGTAATTTGCTAAAATATACTGAATCCAAATATCACTTATAACCTGAGAACTGATAATTAACTTGACAGCTATCTCTATCGAAAGTTCTATCTAACTTAAAAAAAAACACCTTTATGTATAGATATTAATGAAACATTTATTAAAAAAACACAATAAATCATTTTATTTCTACTAAGACCCTTTTTTTTATTTAAGGTTGTACCTCCGGATGGTGGATGGGGTTGGGTTGTCGTATTTGCATCATTCATGTGTAATCTTATTATCGATGGAATAATTTTTTCGTTTGGAATATTCTTAAGTGATATCAGCAGTTCATTCAATGTCTCAAAAGCTCAAGTTACTATTGTTGGTTCACTTTTATCTGGATTTTATCTAATTGCCGGTCCATTCGTAAGTGCTTTAACAAACAAATACGGATTCCAAAAAGTTACTATACTGGGCAGCGTGATTGCTGCACTCGCTTTCGTCGGAGCTGCATTTGCCGAGAATGTCACGAATTTGGCTATTCTTTACGGTATTGTTGGAGGTAATTATATTACATATTTTTTATTTTAAATAATATATTTTTGTATTTGATACATTCTTAAAAGATAATATTATAACAATTAAACACATTAATGTGTTTTTGTTTTAGGAATCGGATTTGGATTCGTGTACGTTCCAAGTATAATAATTGTCGGTTTCTATTTCGAAAAATGGCGTGCATTAGCAACTGGTATAGCCGTATGCGGTTCAGGGATAGGAACATTCATATTCGCACCTTTAAGTACAACATTACTTGAAAACTTCGGATGGAGAACTTCTCTAATGTCACAAGCCGGTTTTATATTATTATGTGGTTTACTCGGAGCAGCGTACAAACCTATTACACCAGTTAAAGTTGCTTTAGATACAGAATCTGAGACAGACAGTACTGAATCAAAAGACAGTAAAAAAGATACTCAACAAGAAGCACCGTTACTGAATCGTTTAAAGATGACCAGAAGTCGAGACCCAAAATCAATGTCAATTGTTTCAGTTGATGGAAAACCAAATAAAAGTCACTATCCAACAGCCGAAGAAATTATTACAAAGACTTATCAAAAATTATACGGAGATAAATCTACATTTTCTTTACATGTTCATGAAATTCAGCATCCGACTATTGTCAGATTAGTGAAAAATGAAAAGAGATTAAGTATGCCTTTATTCCAAGAAAATCTCAAACTGGCGGCACAAGGTATAGCCGATACACAGACGATGGACACTTCATCTACAGCTAAGCTTAATAGATCCGAATCTGTGAGTCCTGATTCAGATGTGCCATTATTGAAAGAAAAGAATTCTGCTGTTATTGTACCAAAAACCGGTCGTAGAACTAGAACTATGTCTGAAAATGATAGGCATCTTGAGAAAGAAATGAGAAGCCGTCGCGGGACAATGGCAGGAGATGAAATCCAACGGCCGTTTTACCGTGATGATATATTCTTTGGTGGTAATTTGGAAAGATTACCTCAATACACTTCACATACATCTTTAGGGTATCACATGGCCGTAACACGCATGCCAACAAAAACCGATATACAAGAAGAGAATGAACACAAATGTAAACTTTGCTCGGAGGCAGTACGAAGGACACTTTCGACGATGTTCGATTTCTCTTTATTAGTATCGCCGACCTTTATTATATTGGCTATCGGTGGATTTTTAACTTTCATGGGTTTCTACGTACCATTCATATTCATTGTCGATAGAGCAATAACGGGAGGACTAGATATGGATACAGCTACTTGGCTACTATCTACAATCGGTATTGCAAACACTATTGGCAGGGTATTGTGCGGAATAATATCTTCATTTCCTGGTCTCAATGCGCTCTTTATCAACAACATTGCTGTTACTATCGGAGGTGTTATTACATTACTCAGTGGCTTATCAGCATCATTAGAATATCAATTTTTCTACGCATGCGTATTTGGATTGTCAATATGTAAGTTACACTTTTAAAAAAATAAACCGAATGATTAACAGAAAAAACTAACAGAATATTTTTATTACAGCTTGTTTTGCATCGCTTCGTTCAGTCATTGTTGTCGAACTTTTGGGCCTTGAAAGACTTACAAATGCATTCGGGTTCCTTCTTTTATTCCAAGGAATTGCTGCAGTGATTGGTTCTCCACTCGCTGGCGCTTTTATGGAAGCAACAGGCAGTTATAACGCATCATTTTATTTATCAGGAGGTCTTATAACGTTATCGGCAGTTATGTGTTATCCCCTAAATAGGATAAATAAATGGGAAAAACAAAGAGATCTTGAAAGGAAAAAAAATGTGGCAGTTGTGTAAACTCGATTATTTATTAAACATTTATATATATATATATATATATATATATATATATATATATATATATATATATATTTACGTGCGCTTTATTTTTCGATTGAAATCGATAATTTTGTATTGAAAACACAATCTCTCCTTTCTAAGTATTTATTCACTATATATTTAAGAGAATATCTATGGCAATTTTGCTGATGTTTAAGAAGACTGAACTTTTTTTATAAAAATAAACAGGTATAATTGGCGTTTGTGCATTTTTAAATTTATGGATTATATTTATCTATTACTATTTTTTTAATCTATTAGATTAATGTATATACATATAATTTTTAAACATATTAATTATTAAATATTAGTAATATGATATTATGGTATAAATTATTTTAATTACAAATAGCGATCTACACATTTCATAAAATATATTTTCACTTTATTGCTGCAATAGTCATTTTTTTTAAAAAAAATACTAAAATCATAATGTTATATTTGAACGGGTTGAACGGGTGTATATATTAAAACTTAAAACTAAGAAATGATCAAATGCCAATTGTATTGATAAATATTTCTCAGAATCCTACAAACGATCAGCCGAATTAATTGCACTAAAAGTAGTTATAGTATAAACTCTGTGATTATTACTTTTTCTAATTTTTTTGTAAATACTCAATTTTACAGATTCGTTAAAATCAATATGTATATATGTCATTAATTACTTATTAAAGTAAGATTTATATTGTTATATCTCCTACCTGATATATTTCTCTTTTTGTTTTTATATATGTTACAACAACTATTAGTTGAATTTTTACTTCCAATAGAGGAATATTTATTTTGTATATATATATATATATATATATATATATATATATATATATATATATATATATATATAAAGAAAGTAATAGTTACCAGAAGTTATTGTTAGTTCTTGATTATATATTTTATGTGTAGTAACAATAAATCAAACATTAGTTTTGAGTTAATCATATATTGACATTTAAATACATATTAAATTAAATTAATTAAGCAACTGAAGATTAAATTAATGTATTTTGTATTAAAAATTAATATAGTATTGATTTTCTGCATATAGTATATTAATATTTTTAATAAATATTAAAAGATATATATTTAGTGATTGAAGTTTAAAAACGTAAGACCGTACTGAAAATGTTTTAAAATTAAATTTTTTACAAAGTACTATTTTGGCATATTTGCAATTAAATTAATAATTATTTAATATTTATAAAAAATATATAATCAATATATATATTTTGGATGTCATAAACGTACCTGAGTCAAGAAAAAATAACGTACAGAAAACATTCCATTGAAGTTTAATAAGAAAATCGTTTATACTTCATACAAAATGATTAACTACTAATGCAATTATTCGACTATTTACCAAATTATTATTTAATTAATTTGTAATTTGCGACCAAAATATCAAATAGTTAGTTTTAGCGCTGTGTGCGTAATACGTGTTGATTTCGTTGGAAATTTTAAATGAAAAAAATTTATCTGTTTTAGATCGATTTCTAAATTCTTTTTAGTGGCATAACGTTACTCTATGTGCTACAAGTTAATATTTACTTCAATATGTGTTTCGTATACGGTGATTTATTTAATAATGCTTTTTTTAAAGCACTTACGCTGATATTTGTATATCTGTAGAATAGAATCTCACAAAACATTTATATGTAAAATTTTATTTAAAAATTAATTATCGTTTTTTCTGTATTTATATTGTATGTATATAATTTGTATAACTACGTATTTGATAAATATATATTTTAAAAATAATAATATGGTTTACTTTAATACCGATTTGTCGATTAGCATTCTAAACTTTTTGTATATGTAATATTTTAGATTTTTATTATTTGTCAAATTATTAAAAAGTATTTATTTATTCATGTGACGTCAAACATTTAACGAATTTTAACAAATTTTCGCTATTTTTTTTACCCAAATCATTTTAAATTGTCAATAATTATTTGGTTTGGAAAATTGAAAATTACTAAATTATACACACAAACACACGCATGTGTGAGTGTATATATATATATATATATATATATATATATATATATATATATATATATATATGTACATAGAGAAAGATAAGTGAATTGAATGTACTGATTATCTAGCAAGAAGAGATCATCAATAAGCAAACGAAATTATTGATTGGAAACTCAGGCAGATAAAAATCCTAAGAAATACCCATGGATATATAAAATAGAAAAATAAGAAAATTTATTGATGTAAAATGTAAAAGAAAGATATTTGATCGTCACAAGTGGAAATGTTTGAATAGGCCTTTATTCACCAGTGGATATAGAAAGAGGCTTATATATATATATATATATATATATATATATATATATATATACATACATACATACATACATACATACATACATACATGTGTGTGTATGTACGTGAGTGTGTATGTGTGTATTTGTACATAAGGCGAGCAATTTATGTCATGTGTAGTAAAATCAATTACATCTAGTGACATGCAAATTATTTTTTAAAAGCAATTATTAAATCTATGAAAATTTAAAGTTGTAGTATATTAATTTTTAAACATATTATTAATTACTTAAAAAACCTCTTATACATATAAAAATAAGAATAAGTCAAAGAAAAAATTAAAAGAATATCTAAATTCAACTGAACAAACTAAATAATTGAATAAAAATGTAAGCAACGGAAACATGTTTTTATCACTTTTATTAAGATATTTAGGAATTCATTAAAATAATCTTTGCTAAAAATGAAACTATTTAATTCGGTATAAAAAGTTTTGTCATCAAATTAAGAGAAGGGAAGTTATAAACTACAATTAGTTTTTATATAAATATAAAATTTTAAAACTTAACCCTACATATCAATATACATTAAAACTCTGACAAAAAATTTTTATAAAAATAAACAAAATTCTCTTGAAGATTATAGTTAAAATTTCAAAAAAAACATATATTTGAGTATATTCTCTGAAAATGAAGTAAATCCGAGAAATATTTTGACATAATGAAATATACTATTAAACTACTTGAAACTTCAAACGCGACGGTGTTTTCATAGTCGGTTTCGAAAGAAATGGCTGAACCGATCGGTCTCAAATTTTCACACAATCTTCTATATATCATATGAACGAAGGAATAAGGTTTACAAAAATTATTACTTTTTTTTTAAACAATTTGGAGCGAAAATTTTAGTATTTTTTCAAGTAGACGCCATTTTGTCAAAAATGAAAATTTTTATTATTCCTTCGTTCAATACCTGCATATCTAATCTATCCTTTAAAAGAATTGACCATATTTTTGATTTCAAATAATCCAAATCGCCGATATGGAGATCACCGCCAAGCGCCTTTTTTTGGAGGTCGTTCGGGACATCGTCTGCAGGAGCGGTGCACTTCAATATTTTTTTATGATCGACATGTTATTTTATTCTTGAAAGTAGGATCTATTCAAATAACCATAATTTGTAATTCCAAAATAAATACTGTTTCTAAAAAAAATTCCTAAAAAAACGTCGTTTTTGCGCCTCGCAACTGCGTATAACCCCTTAAAGTCGACTGTATAATATATGCGTATTTTTTACTTTTATATAAGTATGTATATATACATATCTACTAGATTGTTTATTGTGTTTTGCTACTTTTAATAAACAATTTATTTAATATTTAGTGGACGGGTTTTTAAGATATTTGATATTTTTAATTATATTAGTCTGGCAATAAATTATAAACAGTAAAACAAATTTCTAAGAATTAAACAATGTATTATACAATGCATATATAAAATATACAAATGAATTCATACAAAAGATATAAACAATCTGATCAACACATTCATACATGTATATATACGGATTTTACAGGTAGTAGCAAAAATAATAAAAAAAAAACAAATATAAATATATAAAACAGTATGTTTAAACATTTATTTTGAGGATTTTTTTATACAATAATAAATATTTAAATTGATAGATATTGAAAATTCTGTAACATCATAGACGGAATGGGAATATATCTATGAAATGATTATCATGAAACGAGGAAACTGCTAATGACAAAATACATTTTCATTGAATTTGCAGGGACATTATTGTAATATTATAAATTATATACAAAGATATTTCATTAAAATAAAATTTAGGAATAATTTATAATGTATTGACATTTTATTATTTATTTTAATCATTTATAAAAGTAATAATATTAAAGATTTGTTTATTATTATTTTTTTAAAAAATATTTCTAATGTCATCAAAATTTTAGAAATTATGTTATTTTCAATTCTGATGATATAATTATAGGTGTATTGATTTTTCAATTTTTGTTTAATTACTTAAATTCATTTTTTATAAAATTAGAATGTTATTAATTAAAATATATATCTTTGTTCGATATTCAATTAGTTTGCTGTAAATCCACTCATTTAAAATTAAAAAAAATTATCGCTTTATTAAAAAAAAGCTGACTAAATTTCTCATGTTAGGAAACTTTTTTTTTGGAAACAAATTTATATATATATATATATATATATATATATATATATATATATATATATAAATTTGATAAAATAAAAATTATTTTTTTATAAATAATATTTTTAAATTATTTTTAAAATTATGTCTATTTGGAATGCACAAAAAATTATTTTTTCATAAAATGTTAGAAATAAGTTAATCATAAATGGATGTAGAAAATATATGTATCAAAATATATTGTGTTTGATATTTAATTGTATCAGAATTTAATAAAAAAAATAGTAACATATACTTATTTCAGTTGCTATGAGTAGATTTGATTTATATTTGACAGTTGTTTTTATATGGAAATAAAATTACAAGTCAATAAAAAATAAATAATTATATATGAATAGTTAACTTACACTCATGATAAATAATTTATTTGGAATATGTGATGGCACCAAATAAAGGTAAGATAGAAGAAATAAATAGAAATATGTATGTATATAAAATAATTCAGTTAAAACAAGTTAACAAAAATAAATTAGAAACGTGTAAATTCTCTGTGAATTTTAATGTGTTATTTAAATGTCATTGTCAATACAGAAATCAATATTTAAAGTGCTACTGTTGAGACTATTATGATATAATTTAATGGGAAAATATTCTAAATACTAACTCTAATTCTAACAGAAATACATGTTTTAAAATTAGATTGCTTAATAAAATAATATTCATCAAAATAATCATATATATATATATATATATATATATATATATATATATATATATATATATATATATATATATATATATAATATATATATATATATATATATATAAATATATATATAGAATATATATATATATATATATATAAATATATATATATATATATATATATATATATATATATATATATATAATAATTCAAAATGAAAAATAGGAATATTAAAGGAACACCATCAATAAAACATATTTATTATTAACGAATTAAAGAGATATACGATGATATTGAAATATATTTGTTGATTTGATATATTTCTGCAGAATTTTGAATTTAAACAAAATAAATTGAAGTGAAAAGATAAATGACCTAAAAGGGTAATCCAATTATAGGATGTAATTTTTTAACGAAACAGTGTACGAGTTTACAAAATTAATTACACACAATTGGGGCTCATACAATTAAATTTCGATGTATTACAACATTTATATCATTGATTAGATTTGTTACTTTATTTAATTTTTTTAGTTTTCTGGATCAGTCATTGATCATTTAATCTTGAACTATACATTATATAAAGTATTATTAAACTACTAGAACATTTTTGCACATTCAGATAACAAATTTATATTATAATTAATGATGAAAACAATTCAGTTGTAAAATAATATATACATACATACATACATATATACATACATATATATATATATATATATATATACATATATATATACATATATATATATATATATATATATATATATATATACATATATATATATATATATATATATATATATATATATATATATATATATATATATACTATATATATATATATATATATATATATATATATATATATATATATATATATATATATATATATATATATATATATATATATATATATATATATATATATACATATATATATATATATATATATATATATATATACATATATATATATATATATATATATATATATATATATATATATATATATATATATATATATATATATATATATATATATATATATATATATATATGACAACCAAGAAAGTTCTATCATTTTTACGTGTATCATAATATCAAAAATTGTTTATGAATCGTATGGCTCATTATGCTAGGCACAATAATTGAGAACAATGTACATATCTTGTTTCATTCATTCACTGCATCCCTAAGTGTCAATTTTAATTTAAAATATAACTTTAATTTTGAGAATTTCTGTGCAACATAGTGTAATACGTGCATATTTATTCTACAAATTTAAACATGGTTCTAACGATACTGAAATTGCAAAAATTATTTGTACTGTGTTTGGAGAAAGAGTGATTACATCAAAAACGGTCTAGAGATGCTTTAAAACAATTGTTTCACGAAATGAATCATTATAAGACAAAGCTAGATCAAGTTAAACCATCAAATGTAAATATTGATAATGATTGAAACGAATTCAAATATGATGTGTTAACAGCTTACTAAAGTGTTTAAAATAAGTGACTAAGCAATGCGGAATCATTTGCATAAAATAGGGAAAAGGTAAAAATGAAGCATATATTTGTGCATTTTTTATTTCACAGTTAAAATTGTAAAACTTTTTGAATGAAATTTCAATCTATGACGAAAAATTGATTCTTTATTCCAACTATGAACGTAGTTATCAATGGCTATAATCATATAATTCTTTGTCAAATACTTAAAGTAAAATTGATTCAAAAAAAATTCTTGTCTATGTTTTATGGACTTTAACAGGAATTATTTATCATGGGTATCTACAAGTTGATTAAACCCTCATAGTAAAGCATTTATAAAGAATGCATAATGCATTTAAACAAAAACAATTGTAGGTTAATTATTTGAAGTAAAAAATATAAGCGTTCTAATTTCAATCTCAAAAGCGACAGAACTTTCTTGGTTACCTAATATGTAATAAAATAATTCTCTAATATATGAAATTATTATTTATTTAAAGAACCCATACCAGAAAATGCCGAAAAAGATGATAATGATATAATTGAAAGCATCGTAACTATACCCCCCGAAGGTAAATGGGGCTGGGTTGTTGTTTGTGCTGCATTTTTTTGTTTTGTAATTGTCGATGGATTATATGGATCAATGGGAGTTTTTATAGAGACACTTGTCAACGCATTTCATACAACTAGATTATGTATATCTATTGCTATTTCACTATTAAATTTCTTTTATTATTTTATTGGTACGTTTATATTTTTAAGACTATTGTTAATACTTTTGTTGTATGATCAATATATTTCTAGGAAAAATCAAAAAACATCATTAAGATTAATAATAACTATACACATACACAGAATGGTCTAAATGAGACTAAAAGTTTAGACACACAGTCTAAAATTACATCTTAAAATCTCATTTGAGTTACTCTATATATAATAAAAATTGGATATCTAGAAATAAAAATAATTACTTATTAATAGGATAAATGTAAATTATATATATATATATATATATATATATATATATATATATATATAATTATATCAATTAAAAAAATAACTGATTAACGTATTACATTTAGTTTTTTAAAAGAGTTCTTGTTTTTTTACAATGTTGATAAATTTAAAATTATTATTAATATAACCAGTTTTATTATAAATTAATGACTGTTTTATAGATATATTTATATAAAATTTCATTAATCAAAAATGATGTGTCTTTACAAAGTTCACGCTTATTTTTTGTAGAATCTGTTCTTAATTCGATCATAGTTATTTAAATAAAATATTTTTAATGAAAATACTATTTATCTAATAATTATAGTAATAGTTTTTTTAAAATATGTTCAAATAGAGGTGGATTAAATTATTTGGAAATTATATTAAATGTTTTCTATTTAATGCTTATTTTTATACTAAAAATTATTTTTAGTTTATAACTGTTCTTCAATATTTTTTATTATTATTTATATATTAGTTAAAAGCTATATCGTGTAATTTAAAATTAAATTTAATGCACGTTTATTTATATATTCTAACTTAAAATTATTTTGTTATAATATATTCAAATTTGATTATATATATATATATATATATATATATATATACAATTGAAAAAATATTTTAGGTCCCACTGTATGTGCTATAGCAAATAAATATGGCTTCCGAGTGGTAACATTTATTGGTACTATATTAAATGTATCAGGTTGGTTAGCAGCGAGTTATTGTGAAGAATTTTATCTTTTTTATATATTTTGGGGAGCTTGGATAGGTAAATTAGAAATGTATTTTAATGATGCTATTTTTTATTTCTGTATGTAATGAGTAGTGTATGTTGTAATATTTTAAAATATTAACTTATAATCAATTACAGGGTCATCCAAATGCGAAGCCTAGATTTGTGTTTTATTAAAAAAGAACAAAAAGAAACTGTACACATGTTTCTCTATACACCATCACCCTATGTGTTTCTTTTTAATAAAACACAAATTTAGGCTTCATATTTGAATGACCCTATATACAATAAATATTGCTTCTCAATAATTTGCACATATTTATAATAAAAATTTGATACGTCTGAAACGAAGAGTAACATTTGTTTTTCCTTTACAGATAAAAGATTACTTTAACGCCAAAAAATTACTAATTGCGTTATTGCTTTACTTTTAAGATATTTGTCATTAAATACATGCATTGTTTTCCTTTAGATCCATTCTAACTAACATTAAGAAGGACTAGTACCATTTTTTAATTTAATGTTAATGTCATTTTTTACTTGTGGAGAAAAACATTGTTTTACTATTGGCTCCAGATTATTGCTATTATTATCCAGATTTATATATTTATATAAATCTGGATTCATTTAAATAAAAACCCCAATGATTAAATTATTTTTTCTCATTTTAGAAATACACCCGAGTCTGTTTTTATGCGGTAGATACGTTCCGCGGAAAACCGCATTAAAAAAAATCGCACAAAAAAGACTTAACTTATATTGAAAAATTAGGGATACGTTCCGCAATTTTCAAAAACCGCAATAAAACCAAAGCTATAAAGTAAAATTACTCTAAAATTCACATAAAAAAAATTAGGAAATAAAGAATACTTAAAAAACATTTCAAATATCTGCAAAAAAATTGATACAAAACAAAGCTTTTTACTTCATTTTTTAATTAACTATTTAATTTTATTCAAAGCAATGTGTACATATGTGTAACTTTAGAATTTTTCATACATATTTTAATTATCATCACAATAATATCTGCACTGTTTAGAATAAAAATAAGAAAATAAAAAAGAAAGTGAATAGCTACACTGTTTTCAAAACATGTAGGCCAAGTATTTTTCCAACAAGCATTTTTTTTATTTTGTGTGATTTTATTTGAGCAAGAGCAAATGCAACATGATTTATACAGTCAAAGATAAAAAAAAATTTCCAAGCGTCAGTTACTGTTATTGACTCATTTTCTAGTTTATACAATATAAATTGAAAAGTGCGTTTAACGTAATATTGTTTAAAAAATTTGGCAGCTTCTTCATCTTCCGATGCAATCGCGCTCATAATCTTCATGTTATGCAGTGCATTCCTTTTTAAAAACCCGGTTAACCATCCTTTGCTAGCCGAAAATTCCGTATCAGTTTGAGAAGCGGAAGTAAATGGCTCTGACTCTTTCATTTGTTCATAAAACTGAAGAGCTTTTCGTTGAATTAAATAACCGCTTAAAGGAATTCTTAAAAAAATCATATAAAAAGATACTAAGAAGAAATATGAATGGCATAACTTCAAAATCGCATTAAAATAATCCGCACAAAAATAGACCTAGCTGTATGTCTTTTTAATAATCTAATGACTTAAAAATCATATTTTTTTGAATTGTTATAATATTGAATGTTATCCTGTTTGATAGACTTTAAACTTATAGGAAATTTATAAATAGAGATAAAAGATATTAGACAGAAAATATATCACGTTTATATTTATTATATGACACTATTCAACAGGATGTTATTTCGAAAGAAACATATTAAATAATTCAAATAACACTCCGCCGTTGACAATTACTTATATAGAAAATATTGTTTTTTTTTTTTAAAAAAAAAGGAAATAAATCAGAATAGAATTATGTTGGAAAACTAAAAATGAATAGATAAAAGTGTAAAAATTAATTACACTTTAATTATAATATATATATATATATATATATATATATATATATATATATATAAAGCTGGGTCTGTTTTTGTGCGAATTATTTTAATGCGATTTTGAAGTTATGCCATTCATATTTCTTCTTAGTATCTTTTTATATGATTTTTTTAAAGAATTCCTTTAAGCGGTTATTTAATTCAACGAAAACCTCTTCAGTTTTATGAACAAATGAAGAAATTATAGCCATTTACTACTGCTTCTCAAATTGATAAGGAATTTTCGGCTAACAAAGGATGGTTAACTGGGTTTTTAAAAAGAAATGCATTGAATAACGTGAAGATTACGGGAGCAATTGCATCGGGAGATGAAGAAGTTGCCAAATTTTTTTAAACAATATTATGTTAAACGCACTTTTCAATTTATATTGGATAAACTAAGAAATGAGTCAATAACAGTAACTGATGCTTGGAAAAAATTTCTATCTTTGACTGTATAAATCATTTTTGCTCTTGCTCAAATAAAACCACACACTTTAAATGCTTGTTGGAAAAAGTTTTGGCCTACATGTTTTGAAAACAGTATAGCTATTCACTTTTTTATTTTCTTATTTTTATTCTAAACAGTACAGATATTATTGCGATGATAATTAAAATATGTATGAAAAATTCTAAATAAATTACACATATGTACATATTGATTTGAATAAAATTAAATAATTAATTAAAAAATAAAATAAAAAGCTTTATTTTGTATCAGTTTTTTGCAGATATTTGAAATTTTTTTAAGCATTCTTTTTTTCGTTTATTTGATTTTTTTATGCGAATTTTACAGTAATTTCACTTTGTAACTTTGGTTTTATGCGGTTTTTGAAAATTACGGAATGTATCCCTAATTTTTCATTGTAAGTTAAGCCTTTTTTGTGAGATTTTTTTTAATGCGGTTTTCTGCGGAACATATCTACCGCATAAAAACAGACTCAGGTGTGTATATATATATATATATATATATACTTATATATATATATATATATATATATATATATATATATATATATATATATATATATATACTTATATATGTTGGCAAGTATTTTTTTTTTTTTTTTTTTTGTACATAGCTGCGAAATTCAAAAGACCAGAAGGCGGAAGGGAGATATTTGTTAACCTATATATATATATATATATATATATATATATATATATATATATATATATATATATATATATATATATATATATATATATATATATATATATATATATATATATATATATATATATATATATATATATATATATATATAAATATATATATATATATATATATGATTACTTATTAGGTGTTGGAGGTGGTTTCACATTTCTTCCCGCTGTATTATCAATTGGATTTTATTTTGAAAAATGGCGTGCTTTTGCTACTGGATTAGCTGTATGTGGGTCTGGAATAGGAGTGATGGTATGGTCATTTTTAGCCACATTTCTATTAAAACAATTTGGATGGAGAATAGCGTTTAGAATTATAGCTTGTGAGTTGTCTATTTACAAAAAAATCAGCACATAGTTGTTTCCATATCTACATTCTATAAAAAATACACGAGATGTTAAAATATAATATTTATCAGTTTTTAAATCCTTAAAAAACATTTATTAGAACATTATTTTTTTAGTTTCATAATTTTTTTTATTATAACTAAATAAAACTTATTTTTTGCTCAATAATTTTTTAAAAAATTATATTTTATTAGCGTTTTATAATTACTAGATTTTCTGAAATAAATATAAAAAAATGACAAATTTTAAATCAAAATTGTAGCTAGAATGTAAATAAAAAAGGATATCTATAATATATTTAAATATTTAACACATAAAAATAAAAATAAATTAAAATTATTCACCATAATTCTACCTAATATTTTATTATTAAATTAGACAAAGTATCTAATCAGAATTCTATTTAAATATAAGGTTATTTTTTGATTACAATATTGTATATAAACACAAAATTAAAGAAATATTTACATTTAATTTTCTTATCCACTAATTATAACAAAATCATGAAATATTATTGTAATAAATATTAACATTTCGTATTTTTAAATTAAAACACAGAAAATCAAAAATATTATTTTACAAAAATATTTTGATTTTAAGTAATATTGGCTATTTATGGACTTTTTGGGTTTGTGTATCAACCCGTCCCTACTGTTCGTATTACACATATGTCAAAGAGAACGGTTTTGAAAAGTAATTTGACGATAGATAAAAGAGGAACTGTTGGTCGATTTTTAAATACAGACAGTAATTACGCATATCCGTCTACAACAGACTTCTCAGAAAATCCAAATTCTCTTATGATTATAGGAAAAGTACGCTCATTCGATATCATGTCACAACAAAATCCTTCTTTTAAATCGGCAATGAATAGTATCAGAGTAAGTAATCAAATTTTTATATATTTCAATTCATACCAGTTATATATATATATATATATATATATATATATATATATATATATATATATATATATTATTTTTGATAAATAATAGAAAATAATTTGTATTTGTTTACAACGGATAATAAATAACTTAGAGATTGTTTATTAAATTACCATTAGTTAGTTGTTACATCTGTACAAAAATCTAAATTTCCATTAGAAAAATTCGAATGTGCATAATTTCACTTAATAATTAACTTTTATAATTTATGTTTTAAGTTATATTCGCTAATTCATATGTAATGTGAATATATTGACTCATTATTAAAAAATAGAAGGCAGAATTTATCATGTTCACGTTATTTATATATATATATATATATATATTTTAATAATATAAATAAAACAGGTTATAAAATATTAAATTCTATTAGTTGTTATCTTAAAAATCACATACAATAAAATTAAATCATTAAAATGTTTTTAAATTTTTTATATATTTATTTTCTTATATATCACTCTATTTTATTTATGTTATTGATTCATACATTTTTTTTATCTATACTAAATATATATTCTTATTATTAAGTTTTTTAGTAAAATAAAATGTAAATATATTTACAAATACAATATAAAAAAATTAGTTTAAAACGAAAAGAATTTAAAAAAATGACTAAATTGAAAATATATAATTTATTTGTTGTTTTGGAACTGTGCCTGATTCACTTTACACAAATGAATTTTAACCCTAACACCACAATAATTTAAAATGTTCAATGATCACTTCTTGTTCACTTATTATTTATAATTATATAATCTATAATTATATCGGCTGATGCATTTCGATGGCGACGCCATCATCGTCAGAGCCTTTCTGTTCGATGATGGTGTCGCCGTCGAAATGCATCAGCCGATATAATTATAGATTATATAATTATAAATAATAAGTAAACAATAAGTGATTATTGAATACTTTAAATTATTGTGGTGTTGGGGTTAAAATTCATTTGTGTAAAATGAGAATATATAATTTTTCAATAATTAATATAGAATATTATTACTCGTAGCTTATATCAATATAGACTCTAACATGTAATTCCCTAGAGATTCGGAAATTCAACTTCTGTAATATTTTATTTTCACAATTATTTGAATGTAATCGAATACTTTTTTTACAATAATTGTTTTGTAAAGAAATAATTCTTCTCATTTCAATAACTATTTCAATTTTCAAAGCATTTAATATTTGGTAGTAAATTATTTATTTATAAAAATAGACTTTAAAGAAAATCAAAGTATAACACATTTTTTTGGATATATGTTGTATGCATCTTCAAAAATCATTTTCTAAAATATCATCTACATGAAAAAATAAATTTTTATTTATATTATTTATTTAATAATCTTAAGAAATATTTTTTAAAAATCTATATTTTAATATTTAAAACAATTGCAATATAATTTTTATTATCTTTAAAGGGAATTACTGTTGATAGTATTTCATCAGACCAATTAAGCTACGTTTCAGAATCATCACGAGAGATGCAACATGAGAATTTATGCACAGTTTGCATGACACAAATTTGTCCTTGTTGGTGTTGTAAAGCTTCATTTCGTAATACTGTTCCATTTAGACCTCTGTATAGAGATGATCTATTTTTTAATAGAAGCATACAGATGATACCAGAATATTCAAGATATATACCTGTAATTATTAATTACACAATTACTTTGAAATGTAACTAATATACTTTAAAATTATCTTTCTTAATTTAATATAGTGAACGTTGTTTTAATAATTTCATATATTAAAAATTACTTTATTTTATTTGATATTAAATTTATTTTTTTCAAAAAAAAGAAAACTAACAAATTATTTAAAATAGCATAGACATATTAAAGTAATTAATTTGATTCAATGAATCCTATTTTAATTAAAATAATATTTTACTATATAAATATTTTCTTCAAATAAAATATATGTGCACAAATTTTTGAATTTTAAAAATTCATTGAGTTAAAAATAATGTCATTTATTAAATTTATTAAATAAATAGAAATATTCATACAAATGTTCAACTTTCATTAATATTATTTTGTATAAATATTTCTATTATTAAAAAATAATTTGATGTATATAATATTCAAGAATGATATGTTTTATTAATTTTAAAATAATAACTTTTGGAATTCATAATGTACTAAATTATTTTAAATGCAATAGAATAAATATAGTGTTATAATTGAAGTAAATTTTAGTAAAATGTTAAAAATATTGTTTAAACATCAATTATGAATTTAAAAAAATCTAGTTTAGAATATTACTATAATTTATACATGAAAATTATGTGTATATACTCGTAGAATATTATATTACATATGAAATTAATAAAGATTGTTTTTTCTAATATACTAATAATACTTATTTTATACAATTTATAACACATTTCATACATACACATAAATTATATATGTATATATACACACAGATATAATACATGTATTTGTATTAATAAAATGACATTTTTAAGAACACTGCTGTAAGAGGAATGCCACTTTTTAATTATCATTTCATGATGAGTCGGGTGGTAACACGTAATGATTTAGAAGAAAAATCATGGCAATGTTGCAAACGAAGTAAAAGGAAAGGACCTTTTTGTACAGAAGCTGTGAGACGTGCTTTCGCCACATTACTTCACTTTGGCATATTAAAGTCTTTGACTTTTAATATTCTTGCATTATCTGGTTGTTTATCAATGATTGCTATGTACATTCCAAGTACATTTATTATAGGTTTGTAAAAAGAATATTACATTAATTTAATATATATGAGTAATATTTTTTTTTTTAAAAAAAACAATAATGAATTATAAATATTGAAAATAATGTCTAAAATAATTATTATTTATTAATTTTAACTGAAAAATAACTCGGAAATATGTGTTTTCTTTATTATAAAAGTTTTTTTCAAAAAAGTATGCAGGAATTATATTTATATATATAATATGAAAAATTGTTGGGTATTAATATTAATAAAATTTATATTTTTTTAGATCATGCATTATCTGAAGGAATCTACATTGATAATGCTAAATTATTGTTAACTACTTTTGGAGCATTTAATACAATTGGACGTTTGTTATGCTGCGTACTCATCAATATTCGTTGTCTTACAGCACTCCGATTATCATACATTTTATTGACTATCGCTGGAGCAACTACAATTTTAATGGCATTTTTTCATAAACTGTACGTCTATTTTTTATGTTTAGCCATTTATGGTTTAACAATAGGTAAATATATGAAAATGTCAGTTGTTTAAAAACGAATATTGTAAATAATATTTGTAAATCTTTTAATTTATTTAAGAGAATAAATTTTAATATATATATATATATATATATATATATATATATATATATATATATAAAAATATATACACACACATACATAGTGATATTGAGTTGAAGGAAAGTCTTTAATTTTTATGTGTAAGGTAAAAATATATTTTTTTTATTCAATCGATTTCATAACTTCTATTATTTCTGTATTCGGAACTGTTTTCTGTTTTCTTATTACTGTATTCGATATACAAGTATAGCAATTTTATTTATTCAAAATTCCTAAAACATACAAAAAATACTTAAAATTTTATTTTTTCATACGAACTTAATTTTCCTCCATTAATATAACTTTATAAAGATCGAAATAGATGATAGAGTGTATAATATCGAGGATGTGCAAGGTTCTTTTAGTCAAAACACTTCAATTTTCTTCAGATGTTCATACTCGAATACGATCTTGTATTATCTTAGTGAAAGTTAAAGAATTTTTTATTCATAAACATTTGCCTTTTGATTTGTAGTGATTTATCCAATGTCAGTTATTAGTAGTAATTATTTAAATTGAAGGTTTCATCGAAATTTAAAAGTCCAAAATTCATCATGCCACAGCACAGCATCATTTTATTTTAGCTTATTTAGTAGCCATTATAGTTTTACTTCGTGATTAATGTTATTTTTTATTATATTACTGTTATAAAATATATTTTCCATTTCTTGTCACAATTCATTTCAAAAATGGTTTATTTGTTTAAAGAAAAAATTGTGCAAGTCGTAAATCTGCCTAACAATTTTTTTCCGTTAACTCACATGGTATCTAAACATCAAGTTTTAAGACCTTATTAGGTATTGTAAATGACTTAAAACTGTCGTATAATAAACTTCGAGTTTTCTTACTAATTTTTGTAGAGTTTGTCATGGGATTTTTGGCTACCGTTTGCATCAGAATATTTTCATCAGCCGTTAAAGATCTTTTAGAAGGAAGTTTATCACTTAAGTTAAAATGACATTTTTTGCATAAAATTTGACATACATTTTCAATAACTGCATCACTTCTAAATACATTGTAGATATTTTTCAAACAACTTGCCGTACTGACATCTTTTTAAGTTCATACAAATCATGGACGAGAACATACAGTCAATCGCCATGTTTTCATTCTGCATGTGCTAAAATAATACTGTATTTTTTAAAACAAAATTTTTCTTATTATACTACAATAACCACTGCGATTAATATTCAGAGTATTATTCGACTCATTTACCCGACATCGATAAAACTGAAGACTTTGATATCAATTCAATATATTGTGTATATATATATACACGAGGGTCGTTTGATAAGTATGATAAAAAAAATAAGAAAAACTAAATTGAAAAAAATTAGTTAAATTAAACAATAAATAAATTTACCATACTTCTCAAACGACCCTCGTTATATACAATGACCTCCAAAAATTAGTTGAAATAAACACTTAAGTTTTTAAGTAACAATGTTTAATAGCTCGGTTTCTCATCACTGGCTTGTATAGTCATGATTTATAATTACAAAGCGTCACTGTTTTTAAAAGGGTATTTTCCAAAATTCATCTCGCTCGCATAATTAAACAATAAATAATATGTAATAATAGAAATTTAACGCGCCAGAAATTAGTTGAAACTGAACGATCGCATTACGCACATTGAAGAAGGACATATTTGTTTAGGTTTAATACTCTTGTAGATATTTTACAGTGAAGTCGTAATATTTATTCTTCAAAATTATTATTCATATTAGTAAAAAAAATGACCCCGACGCGAAAATTAACTATAGAAGATCAAAAGTTGTGAGTGAACATGAAAGACTGATAAATTATAGTGCAGTTGGGAAATATATTTAAAATTCGCGGCGAAAGAATAACGAAAATCATAAAAAACAGCAGAGAAGTTTTTACACTTGTAGAAAAATCATGTTCAAGGCGACTTAAAGTCATTACTACCAGCTATGATCGACGTATAGTACGATAGTGAAAAATTAATTCGAAAATTGCTGTAAAAGAAATTCGAGAGCAACCGAATAAAGCAGGGACTTCAGTTTCTGAAACACTATTTGAAAACATCTTCACAATGTTAAGTTGAGGAGCCATGTGGCTAGAAAGTAAGCCTTATTGACATCTGACCATAAAAAAAGGAGATTAAATTTTGCCAAAACAATGTGAATAAATCACTGGACTTTTGGAAACGAGTAATTTTTAGTGATGAGATTATTGAAATATTCGAAAATCGTCGACCTCAAACAGTTTGGCAAAGTAGCAATGACAATGCTTACGAGGGTGGTCCCAGAAGTACACGACCCAACAAAGAAAACACAAAAATTTTGGAAAAAATATATTTATTTTTCAACATAATTTACTTTCAGCTCTATACACTTTTCCCAGCGATGTTCAATAAGTTCGATACCCTTTTTATAATAAGAACTGTCTTGCTCATCAAAATACCCATTAACTGCCGACATCACTTCTTCATCGTTGGGAAATCTTTGACCATTGAGCCATTTTTTCAAGTTTGGGAACAGAAAATAATCCGAGGGGGCTAAATCTGGCGAATAGGGTGCATGAGGTAGCAATTCAAACTTTAATTCATTAATTTTGGCCATTGCAATAACGGATTTGTGAGCTGGTGCATTGTCTTGATGAAACAACACTTTCTTCTTAGCCAAATGGGGCCGTTTTTGCTTGATTTCTTCGCTCAAACGTTGCAATAAGTTCGCATAATACTCGCCGTTGATAGTTTTTCCTTTTTCAAGATAGTCAATGAAAATTATCCCACGCGCATCCCAAAAAACCGACGCCATGACCTTGCCTGCAGATGAATCGGTCTTCGCCTTCTTTGGAGCCGGTTCTCCCTTTTCAGTCCATTGTTTTGATTGTTCTTTTATCTCGGGTGTGAAGTGATGGACCCATGTTTCATCCATGGTTATGAAACGGCGCAAAAATTCTGCTTTGTTGCTGTGAAACTTTTTCAAATGCCTACTATGTCTGCTAACTCGAGCACTTTCAGTCGACGATTATCCAGTACCGCTTTGTGAATTTTCTTTACCATTTCTGGAGTCGTCACCTCATTTGGTCGACCACTGCGATGCTCGTCTTGGCAGCTCGTACGGCCTCGTTTAAACTCTGCTACCCACTATTTCACTGTTGTAAACGAAGGAGTAGACTCACCTAGAGTAGAATCCAGTTCAGCTTTATATTGGTTGAGCTGAGGCCTTTCAAATAAAAGTATTGTATCACGTAACGATGGCCAATTTTCTCCATTTTCACAAATTCACTGAAAACGTTCACTATTGATGGCTGTCAAACAAATACTAAACAACGTGGCGTCCTCAAACTTGAAACATATGCTTTATTGATTGTATACTTTCTAATACAGTAATATTTTTCAAACAACTACCGCCATCTCTAGATCAGGCCGGGTACTTATGGGACTACCCTCGTACATAAACAAATGTTTGCAACCAATTGTAAAACATAGAGAAAAAATTGTCATGGTGTAGGTATATTTTTATTGGTATAATATGGACAGATTACATATAATTGAGAGCAAAATGACAGCGTAAATGTACTGTAATATTTTAAAAGAAAATTTACACCAATCAATTGGACATAAAACAATGGGATTGGATCGGGTTTATACTTTTCGACAGGTCAACAACTTAAAGCATACGGCTAGAATAATTAAAGATTTTTCACTAACAATGAAGTAGATTTACTTTAATGCCCATCGATGTCGCCCAACCTTAAACCTATTGAATGTTTGTGGGGTGAATTAGACCGCAGGATCACCACATCTTCAAGACACGACAATACTCAATTTAAAGACAAAATTTTGGAAACGTGGTCTACTTTTCCCCCCAGTGCTTTACAAAACCTGATAAAATTAAAACCTAAAAGACAACGCTGTTCTGCGGAATAATGACAGTCATATAAAATAATTATTTATGATTTGCAAATTTCAACTAACTTTTGGTCTAAACAAAAAGTAGTTTTTTGTAAAATTATGATTCGTTTGAATCATGATTGATAATTCCTTATCAAAATGACTATTATTAATTAAGGTTTAATAAACAGTGTTTTATTTGGAGTTTTTTTAATATTTTCGCATAATTTTTCATTTTTTATGTAACTTTTTTTATTTCAACTAACTTTTGGAGAGTACTGTGTATGTATGTATGTATGTATGTGCGTGTGTGTATATATATATATCATCATCATCATCATCATAACGCCCACATCAGTCCACTACTGGACGAAAGCCACAATGAATGCTAATATATATATATATATATATATATATATATATATATATATATATATATATATATATATATATATATACACACACACACAATTATTGATATAATTATTTAATAACACAATAAAAAAATAATGAAAATATGTTTAATTATTAATCTGTTTTTTCATTGCAATTTCTTAATTTTTTTAGCAAATATAGCAATTTTACGACCAATTCTTGTTGCTGAATTGTTTGGAATCGAGAAATTGACAAATGCGTTTGGAGTTTTAATGATATTTCATGCTATCGGTTCGTGTATAGGTGTTCCTTTAGGAGGTAATCATATTTTATAATATTTCTTACAATACTTTATTCACATCAAACATTAAAATGAAGTTTGATTTTAAAATAAACACAATTATCAAAAAAGTTTAAAATAATTACAAATCTAATAATTAAAAACCTACACAAATGCGCACGCACGCACGCACGCACAAGCAAACAATGATTTGATTTGATTTGATTTGAACTAAACATTGATATAAAATCGTTTTGAATCATTTGCGTAAATAAGATTGGATACACAAAGAAGTTCGACGTTTGAGTGCCACACAATTTGACGGTAAAAAAAATGGACCTAATTTAAATTTTCAAATCGCTGCTGAAATGAAACGAAATCGAGTCATTTTTGAAAAGGTTGATAACGGGCGATGAAAAATAGATAACATATAGCAATAATGATCGAAAAAGATTGTGGCCAAAGTGAGATGAAGCACCACAAACGATTATAAAGTCCGTATTAACGCCTAGGAAGGTGACATGTGCCTGGTGGGATTGAAAGGAAGTCGTCTAACTATGAGGTGCTTCCACTTAGCAAAATGGTTTATTCTGATTTTTCTATCAACAATTAATACGATTGAAGCGCTTAATACAGGAAAAGCGTCCGGAATTAATGATTAGAAAGAGCATTTGTCTTCAATCATGACAACACCAGATCACATATATTTTTGAAGACTTGGCAAAAATTGAGAGAGCTTGGCTGAAAAATTTTGATGCATCCACCGCATAGTTCTGACCTTACACCGTTAAACTACCACTTTTTTGGTTATTGAAGAACTCCCTTAATTGAATAAAGTTGATTTTAATAGAGCCCTACAAAAATCACTTGTCTCTGTTTTTTTGCCAGAAACCCAAGAAATTCTACACTGATGGAATAATTAATGGCTCTACCCAAAAAATGGCAGAATGACAAAGATCAAAATGGCACATATTTGGTTTAATAAAAGATTTGTAAAAAAAATATTGTAGAAAATATGTTTTAATTTCACTTAAAGTTCTAAAAAACATTTTCCTTAACCTTACATATATATATATATATATATATATATATATATATATATATATATATATATATATATATATATATATATACAGATGCATACATGCATACATACATACATACATACATACATGTATATTTATTTATTTGTTATATTTTTAGGATACTTAATGGATATAACTGGTTCATACCACTATAGTTTTATGTTAGCAGGATGTTTACATTTATTAGGATCTTTTTTACTGATGTGTTTGAAACAAATTTCTAAACGAGAAAATAGAAAACGTTAGTATGAATTTCTTAATATTAAAAAGTAGTTTTTTATTATAATCAGATAATGTATTATTGTTTATTAAATAAACACTAAATATGTATAAAATTTGTAAGTTTTTTTATATGTATTAGAAATTTAAATTTTTTATTTCAATATCCTAATTATTTCTATACGTATCTCTTCAACATATACGACGTGTGATCAAAAAATAAGGTGAATTTTTATTTTTTTCAAAGAATATTTATTTATTCATCAATTTTTATTTTGTCCCCTTCAAAGTAATCCCCCTCGGATATGTCGTCGGAAAAAGCATTTCAAAAAATAATTTTTTGTGATCTTGTTCAGCTCCTCTTTCGATGCCGTCTTTATTTCCTCAATCGTTGCAAAACGCCGTCCTTTCATGGGCCTCTTCAGTTTCGGGAACAAGAAGAAGTCACAGGGGGCCAGGTCTGGGAAATACGGTGCCGGCGGCATCATTAGTGTGTTGGTTTTAGCCAAAAATT
>CP092089.1:19005125-19075125 GCA_029203775.1 Neoneuromus ignobilis | reverse complement strand
TTAAAAATGAATTTGTGATTATAAATTCGAGATAGTGGAATATTCGCTAAAAATATTCATTGCATTTTTCTATCGGTGTTCATATTAATAATTCAAGATGGAACGAATGAACGATTCCATGGACGAATATGGAAATTATGGACAGCAAACAACTGCTGTACCAGGTGTTAGACCTATGGTCGATCCTGAAGCACTTGGTGAGGTTGATACTGCAAGGTAATATTCATGAATATCATTCTTTTTTTAGTCACTCAATTCATATTAAAGTAGTCAATATAAATATATATATATATATATATATATATATATATATATATATATATATATATAATGTATATATTTTTATACAGTATTTAAATTTTAAATACATAATTAGGACTCTAATTGGATAATTGAAAATTATGAATCAATACATACAACGAGAATTGTTCAAATCTATAAATATTTATAACAATCTTAATTTCGTATGTATACAATATTATATGTATGTATGAATGTGTGTATGTGTGTGTGTATGTGTGTATGTATGTATGTATGTATGTATATATATATATATATATATATATATATATATATATATATATATATATATATATATACGCACGCACTCACATATATTATATACAAACATATACGTATGTTACATATACACATGCGATTGTCATGTATATGTTCAATCGATTTTTAAGAATGTATAAATTAATCGCTGAAACAATCTTGTAAAAACAAAAAATATTTTTAGTTAAGTATAGTGTAATCATTTCCTTTCAAGAAATACCTTATTAATAAAATAAATTTATAATTTATATACTATATTTCAAATAGTTTTAATTTTATTATATATATATATATATATATATATATATATATATATATATATATATAGAGAGAGAGAGAGAGAGAGAGAGAGAGAGAGAGAATCAGTTAAAAAAGCTGCGTAAATCGCGTTAAAAGAATTTGGAGAAAAAAAATTAAAAATTGAAGTTCATACTTATTTTTGATTATTCAATACTTACAAATGTTTTATTTATATTAATTATTAAAATTAAAAATTGTTTTTATATTTTAATAATTTTTGGAGAAACAATTATCGACTACAATACAAAATTTTAAACTAAAGAAAATTTTATACAGTAACTAAAAATTTGTATAATTACATATAAATAAATAAAATTAATACTTTTTTCGATATTATTTCCGATACATAACATCTATCGAAAATAATAAAACTATTTTGAATCGATTTTACTGACTTCAAAATATAATTAAGGCTTATTTTATTCTGTTATTCTATCATCTTTTCTTTTAACATATTTTTGAATGTAATCGTATGTTTTCTAATTCACTATTCGAGGAATCCCCATAGATCCTCTATAGAATTAAATTCGAGTGATTGGGAAAGTACTCAGAGTTATTTAGGAACATTGTCAGTAACTACATTTTTACAACTTACGTACAACATTTAAGGTTGTTATCTTGTTGGAAAATATAATTATTTCAAAGACCTGACTGTTGATACTGTCAAGTAAATTGTTTTTTAAAATATTTAAATAATCAAATTTATTTATTGTGAATTCAATGAACTATGTAAAATGTTCTCAACTTGTAGCTACTATACATTTCCCAACTATAATATTTCTACAACCGTACTTAATAATTAAAAGTAAATTCATTTTAATCTATTATTCGTTCGTTTTTCTTCATATCATTCTTCTTTCTTTCGTCCTTAAAAAGAACTCTACTCTGAAAGTCATTAATTTGCCAACATGTATCTTAGAGATCTCTAAATATTTTTTTTTCAATTTATATTTGAAGTAAATGCCTTTCTTCAAGTTAAACGACTATGGTAACATAAATTTTTAAAAACGTTTCGGACAGTTTTACGAGAAAACGTTTTACCAAATAAGATTTCGATTTTATTTGCTACTTTATGCACACTAATTTCACAATAATTTTTGAAGTATTTTAAAATTTAATGTTTTTAGCGAACTGTAAGGATTTTCAAAGGACCGAATTGATGTTTAGAAACAAATACTTCTGTTGATTTTAAATTTTCTACCACGCCCTGAATTGACAAACGCGAATTTGAAGAAAATAATTTTCTCAATTATTTTCTTCAAATTCTTTAATGTTGTATCTTTTTTGTAATTTAACAATTAATTTATTAGTTTCTACAGATCTTTTTGTTAAAATTTTCTACGATTTGACTACGATCCTCATTGATACAATGATTTTAGTCCAATTACTATTTTTAATGTAGAAAAAAAAACAATTTATTTATCAATAGTTTGCTTATAAAAATTAGAAACTATATCCGAAAACTAATTCAACTGTACACTTACTGTGTAAATACTCTTGTCAAGATATATACAATACAATTTAATTGCTTTTGTCTACCGTACAATCAGTGACACATTAATATTTTTTATAAACCTCCAAAAATCATAAAATAACTAAATTAGATACTAAGCAAATGTAAGTTATATATAAAGAGATTATTATATATAAAGAGATTTTTTGATTAATTATATATTATACAAGAATTAAACAATCAAAGATACCAAAAATGAAAACTAAAAGTTATTTTCACTGTTTTATAATTGTTTTTATTTATAAAATAGTAATTATTTAAGAAATATATATATATATATATATATATATATATATATATACATACACACACACAGTGTAGCCCAAATGAGATTGAAGGATCGAATCTGGGGCTGAAGATTAGATCCTTCAATTTCATTTAGACCACCCCTATACATTTCATCACTATCATCATATCAGCTTAAATCAGTCTATTGTTGAGCGAAAGCAACATTGAATGTTATCATTCACTTGTCATGTTATCATTCACTTAATCGCACTCACTACACTGACCAGTAGGGATGATGATGATATTCTATTCAGGGTTTATTTTCTTAGGCAGGTTGCCTTCACCTAAGCTAAGATCCCCATCTGGCTTTTTATTTGATCAAGGATTGAACGCTCTCTTTCTCATGATAGGTGGTGAGGCCATCCACTATGCCATTGGTCAATTATATATATATATATATATATCTATATATATATATATATATATATATATATATTTAAAATTTACATAATTATTAATAGGAATTTTTTATATTAAAAATAACATGAGCAACTATATAAAAGGCACATATGAATTTTCATACACAAATATGATACTTTGAACGGTTTCAGTAATTAATAGTATTTTATAATTTGAGAAATTAAAGAATAGTATATAACTTGAATATTTTATAATTCGTTTTTATTAGTAAAACATATTTGGTTTAATATTTAATATATATATATATATATATATATATATATATATATATATGTATATGTATATATATACGTATGTATGATTAAACATTAAAAATTATATAAATCTGATTTATGTATGGTATTAGTTTTTTATGCATCATGTGTGAAATTTCTTTAATATATTATATAAAATACTACATACTAGATAGTAGTTAATTACATGAAACCTTATTTTGTTAAGGTCATGATGTTTTTATTTTTATACATTCAATATAAGGTTAAATATATTTTTTAGATATTCTCTATTTAACATGAATACAATATTTATTTTAGAATTTTATTTATAAACAAAATCATTATAGGAAAATAAGATGCAGTATTATTGTTTTATTAACTTCAATTAAAATTTTAACTTTTCTGATTTGAATGTAGTACGTTACAATATTCAGATTTTTTTATAGGGAATTGTTTATTATTATTACATGCGAGTATAACATATTTGGGAAAACCTAAATTTAAAAATCAATAAATAACTTTGGTATAATGGATGATTTTTAAATAATCGATGAATAAGAGTCTGAAATATGTATTTAAAATTATACTTTACATTCCAATGAAAAATAAATTCTTTTGTATTTACTTGTAACTTTAAAATAAATTGTTTTTAATATTTTATTAAAAATTTAAAACATTGTAAAATATATTACAAATATTTATTTATAATATAATATAAATACAGTTTATTTTATATTAATATTTGTTTTGTGTTGTATTAATTTTAATTTTTTATTTATTTTATATATATATATATATATATATATATATATATATATATATATATATAAATATATATGTATGTATGTGTCTCAGATACATAAAGTTTTCAACATTTTCTATTTCTCTTCCTTTTAATTCGATTTATTTTGATCTCAAAATTCATTGACCATTAACTTTGTCTTGCAGAAGTTTATCATAAGATATATATTTTATCTTTCTTTATACAATTCTTCTATTATTTTTTCGAGTTTATTTGGACTTACAGAGAAAATAATAAAATCATCAGCAAATCAACATATGAGTATTTATATGTATTAATGTACGTGTGGGTGAGTGTGTATGTGTGTATGTACATATATATATATATATATATATATATATATATATATATATATATTATATATTTATTTATCAATATATGTGTGTGTCTATATGCTTATATGAATGTGAGTAAAAAAAGCATATATAATTTTAAGGAAATATATATTTAATTTAATATATTACTTTTAATATTTTTTTACTGAATAAAACACAGTTATGTTTTACAAAATGAACTACAGAATTTATTTAAATGACATATTTATATATTATTTTAGATATCCAGAACCAAAAGAAGCAACGCACAAGATTCGTGGAAAGTCAGATTTTATCGAACTTCTGTTCGGATCTGTGGACCAAGAATTACTTATGGTCAAAACTTTTTATTTTTTCTTTTATTCAGCTTTCGGATCTCTATTTCCTTTAATGGGTGTCTATTTTAAACAAATGGGAATGAATCCAACCCAGTGTGGTTTGTTAATTGGATCAAGACCATTTGTTGAATTTTTATCAGCACCATTTTGGGGAAGTCTCGCAGACAGGTAATTTATAAATTTATGTAAACATTCTTTACTCTCCCATCTCTATTAATAATGTACACACAAGTTATAAAATTAATTCTTAAAATCATTTTTTCAATAATAAATATTAATATATAAATAATTTAATTTTGATGACAGATTTTGACATCTATGTGTAAGATTATGTATACAGAAAAATGTTCTAAGTATATAAAAGTGAGTAATGAACACTAGCAATTAAAAACATTAATTATAATTGTGACATAATTTACATGAATATTTTTTGCCATTTAATGTGTAATAAAAAAAAGTATAAAAATGTGAAAAATATAGAAATTTAATAAGAATGAATGTTAATAGGTATGTTAATAAACGAATGTTAACCCTTTGATTGCCGGTAGCAATTTTCATATATATATATATATATATATATATATATATATATATATATATATATATATATATATACAAAATTCTAGATAATTTTAAGCATAAACACATAGCTATATAAAAAAATATATTTTAGTCAATTGGTAGATAATATAAGAATTTTTTTTACATAATACCAATAACATATAGAGATTTAATTATTTATAATGAACTTAAAAATAAATTCGCAGGTTTTTTTTAAAAAAATGAAGCAAATATTTTTATTTAAAATGAAGTTTAATTATAAAAAAATGCATTTATTGTTCTTTGAAATGAGTAGTTTCGAGAATTTCTATAAATCATAATTGTTATGAATATATAAATACACTGTTATGAATTTGAATAAACTTTTATATAGATTTGTGCTTCTTCTGACAAATTCAAGATATACAAATAAGTAAAATATCAGATTTTTCAATTACGCGGTCACGTGTACAAACTAGAGATAAACAAGTGTTATATATTGCGCACATTATAATATTTAAATAAAATGGGTAAAACACATAAAAGTTTGTGTGTATTAGCTTTTGATGTATTTTTTGTAAAGTAAAGTTGTTGTTTTTTGAGTTATAAGTACTTAAAAAACCGAGGAGCGACATACTGTTCTTATCACTTTTTATAAATGTATAGAGGAGCGATATATTGTTCCTTGGCACCCAGAGGGTTAATAATTAGAATATTAATAGATCTGTTCATTTTATCAAATGTAAATTTTGCAAAAAATAAAAATTCCTTCTATTCCTTAAAATAATATATATATATATATATATATTGTAATTTCTAAATCAAAGATTTGTTAAACCAAACAACTTATTTGGAAGAATTAATTTTTTAAAAAGGATTTTCACATACGAGTACAGGAATACCTCGCATAGTGCGGCTTAGATTAATACAATTTCACTATAGTACGGTTTGAAATTTCCAAAAAAAAAAAAATAATAATATGCGTATGCCCACATTATATACATTGCATGCGCAGTTCTAGTTTTGTGGTCTTTTTTCTTTTTCGATTAGTTTTCGATTCGTAACTCTAGAGTAAAGTCGATTTTTTAATAATTAAATTTTAATTGAAAATGAATTTAAAATGTATTTAAAATGAATGTATTAACCCCTAATTTTGTTTTGTTGATACATACAAACATTTGATTATATTACCCTCATTTTATTTTCTGAAAAACAGGAAATAAAATTGTTTGGAACCAATTACCGTTTTTTGTGTTTAGTTAATGTTTCGATTAGTTCGGTTTCAAATAGTCCGGCAAATCACTGGAATCGATTAACCTTACTATGCGAGGTATTCCTGTATTTATTTTATTGATATTCATTTATTCATTAAATACTGTGCTGGATCTTAATGCATCTATTATCGTTACCTTAAGCCTATTCACTAAGTGAATAAAATCCTCTTCAAAAATGTGTATACTACTATACATTTCTTGTAAAATAATAAAAAAATAACTATTTAAAAATTAAACTTTTTATGTCCTTATTAGGTGGCAAAAAGGAAAGACGTTATTGTTGGTTTCACTTTCGGCTTGGATTATTTTTACTCTTCCAATTGGTTTTATTCAACCAGCCGCAACTAGTTGTGTTGATTACAAAAATGGAACTTTTGCAATGCTTCGTACACCAGATCCCCTTAGAACAATTAAAAAATCAGCACCAAACTATTACGAAAAAGTTAATGACAATGATCAAGCTCAAATCCCGGCCCTATTTCTACTAGATAAAAATGATATTAATAAAGCAGAAGACAGGTATGTGTAAATTTTTTAATATTATGCTGATTTCTAAAATACTTTTTTATAAAAAAAAACACGAATTATAATATTAATTATAATTTCTATTATTATCAATATATAAAACATTAATACAAATTATATACTTACTTACTTACATATATATATATATATATATATATATATATATATATATATATATATATATAATTTTTATTAATATCTTTTTATGAATACAATCTTGAAAAATATGATTTTCACACATTAAAACTTACTAGCACTAATTAAAGCAATGAAAAAAATAGTTATTATTTCAACAAAAATCATTGTTAATTTTAAAATTAATTAATAAAGCATTATCTGCTTATAATTTTATTTGGCGTAATTTTATAGATATCATATTTAAAATAAGTTATTGAAAATAATTTACAAATTATTTCGTTAAAACATCTACGATAAACAAAACAAGAACAAAAAATAAATATAATAAATATTAATTATCAATGTTACAATCGTTTAAAATGTATTAATTTCATATTTTTGTACTAGTTGATATATAACAAATGGATTAATAAAATCCAAGTTACTGAACTGAATGATAGATTTGTATGTGTGTATATACAGAGTGTCCCATCAGTAACGCAAACTCATCATCACTCAAAAAAACATCATCGCTCACTCAAAAAAGATGGGTTTTATTTAAAAATTGAGTTGTGCGTTCCTGATGAGACAACATAATAGTATGAAATAATCGATGTGTTATATATATATATATATATATATATATATATATATATATATATATATATATATATTTATATTATAAAAATTGAGTTGTGCGCCTAGATTTGTATTTTATTAAAAAAGAAACATGTGATAGAGAAAACACAAATAGTATGAACCCTATACATTTTGAATTTTATATTAAAATAATCAATTAAAATTTTTTTTGGGAAAGCTTATTTACTTTTTTACTGAAAATTAATTTTTATCTATCCACAAAAAAAAATTATTTTAGTTAGAAATTTTTTTCATTGAAAAAATATATATATATATATATACACCCGTCCCTCAATTTATGCGGAGTATCTGTTTCACGTGGATTTGTTTTACGTGAATGAAAATCACGTAAATTGAATCTGTCAGTACAATAGAAAAAATATTGAAAATAAAAGCTAGTAAAGTTGTAAAAACACATATTTATTTCACATAGCTTAACAAAAAAATAATGATGTTTTAGAAAACGAAAGTAGATAAATTTTATTCGGTGTCACTATCGCTACTGTAATTCAAAACAATCAACCTTTTATATATTTATATCGTGCTTTCATATGTTTAAGTAAGAATTTGTGTCACTCTGATATATAATAAATTCCATGAAAAAATATATAAAATGAAATCTATCTGACCACGTATAAAAAGTGCCGTGTAAATTAATACTGCGTAAAAAAAGTCCCGTGTAAATAGAGGGACGGGTGTGTATATATACATATATATATATATATATATATATATATATATATATATATATATATATATATACATATATATATAAATATATATATATATTTAGAGGGAGAGAGAGAAAGAAAGAAAAAGAACAGACAAGTAAGCAGAGGAAGATAATGAGAAAAATGTAATTTAATGATATTGTTAATTAAAATATAAAACGCTTTTTTCAGATTGGAAAGATCCAAAAGAAATGCATATATTGCTGGTCAATCACCAATAAGTGTATCTTATGTAACAAATTACAAACCCGATGAACATAAATTTTGGGTACGTCCATTATTTTCATCCATCGTTTACCGTACAACCGATATTCAGAAAGTATTCTTTTTATTACTATTATTGGTAATAATTGGAGAATTCTTCAGTGCACCAGCAATTACATTAGCAGATTCGGCTGTTATAACATTATTAGGGGAAGATGCTGATAGGTAATTAATCCAATTTAATTATATAAATTCCTTAAAAAAATTTATAAATACATACATACACACACACACAGGTGCATACACATACGTACACACATATGTACATGCGTATACATACATACGTGCATACACATACATATGTACTTACATACATACGTACACACACATACATACGTACACACACACATACATACGTACACACACACATACATACGTACACACACATACATACGTACTTACATACACACATACATAAGTGCACACACATACACACGTACACACACATACATACGTATACACACATACATATGTACACACACATACATATGTACACACACATACATATGTACACATACTTACATCTGTACGTACACGTGCTTACATACATAAGTACATACACAAGTACACATACATACACACGTACACATACGTAAACATACATACATACATACATGTCTATATACATACATAAGTGCATATACATAAATATGTGCATATACATAAATACATATACATACATAACATTTTGGAATAAACCAAAATTTAATTACAATTTTAGATATGGTCACCAAAGAATGTTTGGATCACTTGGGTGGGGTTTAGCTATGTTTTTCGTAGGTATTGCTTTAGATCATTCAACAGCTTTTCCTGATCATCCCTGTGGACCAGGCCCAGCAGAAAAGAATTACACAATTTGCTTTGCTACTTTTTCAGTCTTAATGGGTGCTGCTTTAATTACAGCCACGCAAGTAAGTTAATATTTAACTCACTTAAAAATAAAGACGCTTATGAAAAGTTTTTAAATGTTTTAGATTAATTTCAAATACGATGTACCACCAGAAGAACCACCACAAGAGAAAATTATTCCACCTCTTAGTCACGAAGATCAGATGCAAGCTCAGTTAGCAGCACAATTAAATCTACCTTCATTGACTGATACAACTGCAGCTGCACCACCTCCTCCTCCAGAAGGAAAGGTAAATAATTAGTTTGGATTAAAAATATTGTTGATTCTAATAAGAGAATGCCTAATAAAATGAATATAAATATAATATATTTTTTAAATAATAAATTATATTAATATAAATGTAATTACATTTTTAGACAAAAATGTTTGCGCAAACTATGCGTGAAATACCCGAATGGGTTACTGTTCTGAAACAATTCAAAAATTTGAAATGCGCATCATTCTTATTTGTCGCATGGTTTATGGGTTTTGGTATCGGCCTTATTTTCACGTTTCTATTTTGGCACCTTCAAGATTATGGTGGTTCGCCAACACTTTTTGGTGTTGCATCAGTTATCAATCATATTTCGGAAATATTTGCATATTTCTTTAGTTTTAGATTAATAAAGCAAGTAGGACACGTCAAGGTAATTATTTCTGTGTTTCATGTGTGTATATATATATATATATATATATATATATATATATATATATATATATATAACATTCATATATGTTTAACAGGTATTATGTCTTGGATTGGTGGGTAATGTTTTACGTTTTCTTTACATTTCTTGGTTACGTAATCCATGGTGGGTATTACCGTTTGAGTTCATGCAAGGTATCACTCATGCTGCTGTTTGGGCAGCATGCTGTTCATACATTGCACATAACACACCAGTACAATTGCGTTCATCTGCACAGGGAGTTCTACAGGTATAGTTTAATTTATGAAAAATTTTCATTTGCTTTTTAAAACTGTATTAAATAAATTGTAAAGATTATAAATGCATTTTTTAAAAGAAAGAATGGGTTTTAAATAAAATAAAACAATTTAACACAAATGAATCACTAGCCCTAACACCACAAGATTTTATAAAAATATTCAATAATCATTTAGTGTTCATTTTGTTACCTGGTGTGTATTTTAATGGCCATGTGATTATCACTAAAGCAATAAATTATAAAATTAGAAGCAAGTTAGTTATAGTGCACCATTTTGACAATAATAGCATGTATATCATAATACACAATAACAAATAAAATGAGCTATAAGTGACTGAATACTTTCATAAATCTTGTAACATTGACCTGAGTGATTCCTTTCTGTTGAAAATAATTTGCTGCAAAATTAAATTGAATGGAAGTAAAATACAGTAACTTCTATTAATAAATATATACACTACTTAAATCACACTTAAATATTATTAAAATGTGTGTATATTTGTACCCTTTTCATATTAATGTACTTCTATCAATATATTTTCTATATTATTATTATTATTATATATGAAATAATATTTAGAGTATGAAAAATTAAATGAAAAATTTATATTTTTTTCAATAATAATATTTCACTGAATAAATTTACATTATTTATTTTTAAAGGGTCTCCATCATGGTTTAGGAAGAGGTTGTGGTGCTGTTATCGGTGGAATATTTGTTAATGCTTACGGATCGACAGCAACGTTTAGAGGCTATGGCTTTATATGCTTAATTGTGTTAGCAGCATTTATTTTTATTAATTTCTATCGTAAAGAAGAAGGATTTATATCTGAAATACCTACTACAGAAGATCCGCATCAGGTACATATTTTTTTAATAACTTTGAATATTCTAATAGTTAAACTACTTCAAGAATATGTTTAAATATATTAATGTTTTTAAGGCTAAGAAATGATTATACTAATATTTTATATTAAAAAAATAAACAAAATTTTCAGGTTGCTGAAGAAACAGCTCATCTTGCACCTCATGGAGTACCTAGTAATCCTATACCACGTGCATTATCTAGTACTAGACTTCACGACTTAGCTAATCAGGATGGATATGGAGCTACATACCAAACTAGTGCAGGTGGAAATTTGGATATACCAGGAGGCGGAGGAGGTGGTCAAAATCCATTCTTACAGAATGGCGGTGGAGGTTCTTTTAGAGCCCCGGATGCTTTTTATGACAAGGAGCATTTTCAAGTTAGTAATAACTTTTATTTGATAAAACTCAAATGTTTATATTTTTTAAGGAAATAGAAAAAAATAATACAAATGACTTTAAAAAAAATTCAGAGACCTTAAATATATAAAAAATACATTATTCAGTTTTAATCATCAGTATATACAATAATAAACTGCAGTAAAAAATATTATGATATTGCGATAGGTTTAAAGAATTAAATATATCAGAAATAACTGAAAAATGAAATATTTTTAATATAATATTTTTTATATGATTATGTTTCAATAACTAAAACGCAAAAAATAGAAAAATATCAAAAAAGAGCTGCTTATTTTGTGAGGCATTTCAAGATAAATAGTTCTAATGAAATGACTGAGTTTTTCATAGGGGCGTTCGAGTTTGGAATGGTCTTGATTCCAGTATTTTCAATATAAAAATATTATCAATTGAGGCCTCTAAAAATCAGATTTAGAGAGATAAAACATAAATATAAAAAATTATTCCAAAATTGAAAAACCCTTTTACTGGACTAGCTATCATAAACAAGAGAATTTTAAGTACTATTACCTTATTTTTCGTTTCATTCAATAATTCTTAAATTTTATATATTAACCTTTTATCAGATATTCCTATGTGATTCGAAAATTATACTATTGATATGATATTATATTGTTTATTTAAAGAAATAAAAATAATTATTAATTTTTTTTTAAAAAAACTAATCCATGTAAAAAATATTCATATTCGTGTAAAAAGCTATCAATAACAAATTATCGACATAAATTATGCACATTATAAAAAGTATTCATATAAAAATATTATCACCATAAACTAGTCTTATAAAATACTATCAATATAAAAAGACATAAAAAATATTACGTAAAAAACAATTTTTATAAAAAATATGCATGTAAAATATCCATTTAAAATATTATCCCTAGGAATATAAATGTTACATAACTTTTAATGTAAAATTACTATTTAAGTAAAACTATTTTATTTGTAATTCTACTATGCATGTAAGTTCCTATCCATATGAAATATCAAAAGCCATATAAAATAACGATCTATATAAAAAATAAATTCATATAGAAATATTCATATATATAAACAAAACAATGCTGATTTACAAAATTATGTGTAGAATATTACGAAATATAATAAAATGTCTATTAACTAAATATAAAGAATTTTCTTTTATATTAAATTTTAAACTTAAAATTAAAAATATTATTAATTTATAGATATTTATTTCAAAAATTTGATATTTAGAACATGTACAAATTATTTAAAACTGCTAAAATAATAATAAAAATAAAGCTATTTAAGAAAGATGTACATTTTAGACAAAGCAGAATAGAAGACAATTAGGTAACATTTATTAAAAATCATTATAATTTAATAAAATATTTTCCATTGCATTATTTATTCTTATATTAAATATATATATATATATATATATATATATATATATATATATATATATATATATATATACATACAATATTATAAACAATATTAAAGTTACGTACCTTTATTTACTGCATTTAAACAAATTAATTATTAAACACATATAATTACTACAGACACTCTACAAAAATATAGCAACACACATCCTATGGTGAAAAAATATAATAGTCTCATATAAAATCTCAATAGAAAAAATATAATTATTTAAAACATATAATTAGCACAGACACTTTACAAAAATATAACACCATTCACCATATGATGAAAAAATATAACAGTCTGAATGCCTAAATTGATAAATAAACTAATAATTTCACTATTCCCGAAAATTTCACTACAGCAAAACACAATGTTCATTTCATGACTAACAAAAATATTTTAACATATCGATGAACAAGTCGACATACACTTATATAACATAACAACGTAACGAGATAATATTTGGAAGCATCTGCAGTGCACAATAAGTAATATGCATTGTGTTCATCAAGTTATTGTATATAAGATGTTTTATTAAATACATAAAATACTAAAAGAGAAATACACACAAACAAAATTATAACTTTTTCCGTTTAAAGGAAAGAAAGAAATAAAAAATAACGGTCCACTTTCGTTCAAAAATACCACATTCGGTAGTGAAATAAGTAACAACAAATGCAATTAAACTGAGATGTAAGTTCCTGATACATTTCTAAGTATTATATAAAAAGTAAATAAACAGAAGTCTGATCTATTTTTAATAAAATACATTTATGGTATGGATTGGAAATCGAAGTTTAGAATATTATATAATTTGTTATATCAATTAAAAGAAATAAATTATATAACTTTTGAATGTGTATAATTACAATATATATATATATATATATATATATATATATATATATATATATATATATATATATATATATATATATATATATAGGTGATCCAAATGTGACGTATTGATTTGTGACTTATTAAAAAGAAATGTAAGAAACTATACACCACCTTATACACGAGGGTCGTTTAATAAATGTGGTAAATTTATTTATTGTTGAATTTAATTAATTCATTAAATAAAATTATTCAATTTAGTTTTTTTTACTTTTTACCATACTTTTTTATCAAACGACCATCGTATATGTATGTATATATATATATATATATATATATATATATATATATATATATATATATATATATATATATATATATATATATATATATATATATATACTGGACGAAAGCCTCAATGAATGCTACCATTCACTGGTATTTGTTCATATTCACCATACTGACCAGGCGGATTGGTGAAGATTTTTTATTCAGGGTTTACACCCTTAACTTTTCGACAGTTATTTTTTTTACTAGATGAGGTTGTCGACCTTTATGCACAACCCGCGAAAATGAGGAACTATATATATATACATATATATATATATATATATATATATATATATATATATATATATATATATATATATATATATATATATATATATATATATATATATATATATATATATATATATATATATATATATATATACATATATATATATATATATATATAATTTTCATCTTCTGTCGACCCACTACTGAATAAAGGCATCTTTCAAGCTCTTTCATTTCGAATGATCTATATTTCTCTCAATGGGTAATAAAATATTTATCTAGACTTATACGTTTATTGTTAAGAATAATTTTATTACAATCTTTAGTTCAATTTTTATTATATATCATAATAAATATCACTAAAAATTGCCAATATGTTATTATAAGTGATCTATTAATTTTTAGATACCAGTTGATGGAAACACGATAGCAGATCAATGTGCAATGGCTGCATTTTCTGCATCAACTCGACTTGAAACGATGCAACCATTGACTACTGGTCCACATGCAGCATACGATTGGTAAAATGTGGTTAATATTAGAATGTATAAAACGAGATCGTGTTATAAATGATAAAACAACAGGATAAATTAGCACAAGATATTAGAGGAGATTAATTTATGATAAAAGTAAAGTTCAATTAAAATTACTCTTGACATAGAAATGTAAAATTATTAAAATCATAGTCGTTGCACAGTTTAAATAACGCTAATAATTTTCAGAAATGAAAATTTTCGCATATATTTTCGTTTATATTTAACAGAAAATGTAAAGATTTATTTTCAAATTATATATATATATATATATATATATATATATATATATATATATATATATATATATACACAAAATAATAATAAACATAAATTAATATTTCAAAAATATTATATATCCATTTTTTATATAGAACAATTTTATATTAATTTCTTTATTTCGATTTTTCAAAGTAAAAAAATAAATAATTATTCAACTTTGATATAAAATTGTACAGTGAAATTTAATTAACCTTATAACCTTAAGTGTATATATATATATATATATATATATATATATATATATATATATATATATATATATAATTTTACTTAAATAGTAATATGTTGAAATAGACAAAAAAATAATTTTTATAAAGATTTAAATAAATCGACACTGATTGCAGAAACAAACAAATGATATTTATTTAACAAAAAATAGGTTAAGAAAAAATATATATATATATATATATATATATATATATATATATATATATATATATATTGATAAACCCATATTAGTCCACTATTGGACGAAAATTTCAATAAATGCCACCATTCACTGGTATTTGGTCATATTCACTACGTTGACCAGGCGGGTTGTAGAAGATTTTTTTTCGAGGTTTACTCCCTTATCTTTTCGACAGTTATTTTTTTACAAGATGAGGTTGTCGGTCTTCATGCTCGACCCTCGAAAGTAAAGGACTCTCCGACTGGAAATCGAACGCAATCTCCCGCATACATGCGATAATGAAAAACACTGTATTACCCAGTCGGTATATATATATATATATATATATATATATATATATATATATATATATATATATATATATATATATATCGTAATATTTATTAACTTATCATCATATCAATAAAGATTTTTTTTATTTTATTTTGTTCATTTACTGTTTGTTAATTATTGATAATTAACTTAACAATTAAACCTATAAATAAATTGAAATGATAATAAAATTTAAAATAACTACTATAGTCTTTATCAATGACTCTGCATTATGTTATTTATAAGTAAATTCTAATGTGTAAAAATAAAATATTTAAATAATAAAATATTACAGACTTTTTGATTTTATAGTCACATGTAAGTGTTTATAGAATTGTTTTATAATTGTATTTCTAATAACATAACAGCAATAATTTGGGTAAAAAATATATTTAATAAATATTCCTTGCTTTTACTTCTATTTATTAATAAGGTTTTTCATTTCCATTATATTAAATACTTTATTTGTAATGACATACGTTTATATATATATATATATATATATATATATATATATATATATATATATATATATATATATATATATATATATATATATATATATACATCCATACACATTATTATCAATTGTCAAGGTTTACATTTCATTTAATTTTTAACTTATTCTTTATTACATAATACCCAAGTATATTTACATTTATAATCAAATAAAAACTAGGAGTTTCCCATGATAAACATGCAGAATAAAAATAAAAAATATTTGTAATGTACTACAAGTCATTACTTTTCTCGATTTTTTTGTTTTTATTTCATTACGACATAAATTTTATGTTGTTATTTCATTAATGGAACATTTTAGATTACTATATATATATATATATATATATATATATATATATATATATATATATATATATATATATATATATATATAATATAGAATATTTTTGTACAAGTGTATAAGGTAGCCCAAATAAGACTGTAGAGTTTAGACATACATTTACTTGCTTACTATCATTTATTATCTTTCAGTCTCATTTGGACCACTCTATATAATATTGTAATTATAAATCTAATAGTCATAACAGCTATCTGTAAAAATGTAATTATTTAATTAAGAGATAAATAATATATTCTGCCAGAAATTATTAATATATATATATATATATATATATATATATATATATATATATATATATATATATATATATATATATATATATATATATATATATATATATATATATATATATATATATATATATATATATATATATATATACACACACACATATATACGTATATGTGAATTTTTTGTGAAGCAGGGAATAAATTGAATAAGTAAATGTTTCTGCAAACAGAATTAAAAGTCATTGTCAAATATTATATTGTAAAAAATGCATTTATAGTTAACTTCATTTATTAAAAAGTAATATCGTATTTGTTTTCTTCCCCAAAAATATTGTTCATAATGCAACAAAAATACGCTTTTGTGTAAATACTCATATTTTCATTGAAAATAATTTAAACATATCTCAATATTGTAACTGTTACAATTTTTCTTTCAATGAAATAATCCAATACACATGATTTTCTTCCTGAGCTATACATTATAAATAAAGGTTTAAAATAAAATAGCATATATATATATATATATATACGATATTTTATTTTACATTATTTATATAAAAATACGTAAGTTTATGGAGTCTAATATAAACATATACTTAATTTTGCAAACGTACAAATCTATTGAAAATTTAAAAAATAAGTAATTAAATATCTTCATCGAAATGTTAACAGAAATTATATAAATTGTTAAAAAATATCCTAGAATGTAAAAAAAAATTTTTTTGTTGAAATATAAATTGTATTTTAGTTTATGTAAAATTATTTTTCGTTTAATATACGAGTTAATAACAAATATCAATAAATTTATCAAATGCTGTTGCAGATTAAATAAAATATTCTTCTAAAAGTTCACAATGCGCGATAAATTATTTAAAATTAATTTTTATACAGTTTTGAGATATGTTATAATAATCATGTCATACTAAAGCTTCAGGTTTGGAAATAAACTATTACACAAAACCATCCAGATCTGTATCGATTTTTACGTCAATGTGCTAAAATAATAAATAGATTTTGTTCATTTAGAAAAAAAGTAATATATTCATATACATAATATAAAATTATAACTGAAAATTTAACTAATAATATTTTAATGCACCATCATTAATTAAACATCATATCAGAATAATATATGCACTACCATTTTAAAAAAAAAGCAAACTGATCTTACCACTAAAAATAACTGTTGTCAGTATTTTTAAGAGAAACATCTCGTACATACATATTTGTTATTTATTGTGTATTAGTCGAAAAATATAATAAAATTTAATTTGTTAAAAATATATTGATTTATTTACATGGAATTAATATCTTAAATATTTAATGTAAATCGCTTCTTATATAAATGGTGATATTAAGTGTAACTGAAACATTTATGAAAAGAAAATAACTATTTTTGTGTGGTTAACGTTGAAATTTGGATTAGACATAAAGAAACACAATCATTGTTGATGACCAGTCTGTTTAGGAAAAAAGTCGTTTTTAGGAATAAAATGTATTATTTAGCTTTAGACTTAAGTAAGGATGATAAATGATCAAACATTAACAAGATTTTTCATCTGTAACATTTTTTAATAAGATGTTAGAATCTTTAGCATTTTTCTTTCAAAAAAATAATTATGTATTAATATACTTCTATTCAAAATTTATTGATTCAACAAAACTTAAATTAATAAAAAAACTAATTATCAGAAAATTGAGTATTAGTATTAAAATCAATACCAAATTTGTACTTAAGTATAAAAATACTTACAGACTAATTTAATTAAATTAGGTAACGTTTTAATAATTTTCTTAAAAATGAAAATATTCCTTTAAAAGAAAAGAATCTTACTTATGAATGTAAAAAAGATATATAAATTTTGAAAAATCTATTTTAACTGATTTTCTGAAAGAATATAACTATTTTTTATAAATAAAAAACTAAATCTTGTCATTTTTGACCATTTTTCGTGTAAAAAATCAATGTAGTATTATTTTACTAAGTAATTATTCCGTTCAAAACAGAAACACATATAGTTTGTATATAAACATACTATTATTTCGTAATCTAAATAAATATTAATATTATATAAAAATCGAAAAAATATGTAATTATTCAATCTAACATGAATGAATGCGACGACTAAAAAAACTTTATAATGTATCATTTGGCATACTTATTATAAAAAAATATAGGATATTTTCAATTCCTTATAATCTTCAACTAATCAAGTGGCTTTTTGAAATTTTTATTCTAAAATAATAAATTAAAATGTTCAATTTTAAACAAAATTATAGAAATTTCAACAATGAAAATTGATATTTAAAAAGAATTTTCTTGATTTATAAATAAATTATGAAAATATATATTCCTCTAGTAGATGTATATATATATATATATATATATATATATATATATATATATATATATATAAATATATTAATTTGTAAATGATTTTAATTTAGCAAATATATTTTTTATATAACTTTAATTTTTATAACACTTAATATCGTAATAATATTCGTAATAAAGTAAATCTATTATTCTTTTTTTAAACAAATCAAAATTTTTACAATGTATATAAGAAAAGTTGTTTAAAAATATAATAAAGCAATACTGTATGTTTTCAAATTAAGAAATAAAATTTAAAAATAGATTTTACGATAACATATTTGGAGATAATTTTTATATAATAATTCATAGTTGTATTGATAATTTTATTTATGAAAAGAAAACATAGTTAAATGATGTATATATATTTTTCTAGACAAATTAAAAAAATGTACTTGTTATTTAGCACTCCTAAAATACAGCCATTTTCTTAATCTTATATCTACAGATATAAACAATTGATTTATTTACTTGTTCAATTCTAAAAGATAACTCTATATCTATGAAATAACTCTCACCATTTTACATATAGATTAATATTTAATAGATAAATACATTATAAAGTATTTTTAGTCCTGAAAAAATTCCAATCGTAAACTAATGTCGCAATTTAAATTATTGTGTGTTCTTTTGAAAGATATAAATAGTTTGTAGAGTATAAAACAAAAAAAATGTAATGTATTTAACTAACTGTATTATAAATTTTAATTAATATCATAACTGAGATAAACATATTTAAATAAATGTTACAAAGTCGTGATATTACAAAAAACAATTTTTAAAGTGAATTCCTTAAAACAGACATATCGAATGCACAATTTCCAAGTGGTGTTATGTATAAAATATTAAAAAAAGAATATATTATATAAAGTTAGAATTTTGATTGTTGTCAATTTATTAATGACACTATATACAAAAAACAAAACGATTTTCGAACAAGGTAATATAAATATTTATAAAAAAACACTAAAAACAAAATACAATTTATTTTTTTAACATAATAAAAGAGTATAATTTTAAAATTTATTTATTTGTTAAATAAATTTTGATACGCATATTCAATTAATTTAAAAAATATATAGAACTTTAATTACATACAATAATTTTAAAATATCGTTAAAAATAGTTTTAAATCTTATTTATTTTCAATTAATTTATAAATTGGAATAAAATTTGCAGGTATAACGTAACTTTTTATTTCTACACTAAAATTATTGATATTTCATCAGTTAGCTTAATTTTTTTAGGTAAGTAAGTTACCAAAAATTACATTTTTTGTTATTTTGAACAATTTTTATTATTTAGATGTTTGTATAATTCCGAATTATAATCAAATGTCATCATAATTCTGTATAAATCTTAATAAATATTGGCACTAATTTTTCATTAAATTCAAACAAAAACGCATTGCCGATGTTAAATAGAATAAAATAAAATAATAATTATTATTTAACCAAGAAAAAGCAATAGCAAATTATATTTATAAAAACATTTTTTTTTTTAAAAAAAACAAAAATACAAAGAATCAAATTGAACAAATATTTTTTTAATTATAATGCTTAAATGATTTTGGTACCATGAGATAAGAATAATGTATTTCTTATAAACATATGCAAGTAATGTACAAACATTTAATTTCTACACATTTACAGAATCATTTTTTTAGTGAAACCCTAACATTGCAGTTCTATTCCGTATATTATTAATTTCAATAATAAATTATTTAAAAATAAAACAAACAGATATTTAAAAACATCACGTTTATTTCAGAATAGAAAATTACGTATATTTTTAGATTTGAGAAATTGAAAGCAGTCGTCATATAGCATTCATGAAATAAAGAACAGTGCAGTGTATTATAATAATTACAAGTATGTATATTTCACTATAATGCAAGCACAAATATTACATATTATACACACACATACAAAACACACACACACACACACATATATATATATATATATATATATATATATATATATATATATATATATATATATATATATATATACAAGGGTCGTTTGATAAGTATGGTAAATTTATTTATTGTTTAATTTAATTAAATTTTTCAATTTAGTTTTTCTTACTTTTTTACCATACTTATCAAACGACCCTCGTATATATTATAATACATATACCACACATATATATTAAAATTAAGTTTTGTGTAAATAAATTACTACGCAGATAAATTAAGATAAAAATCTATGAAATATTTGTTAGAAATATAAAATAAACATAAAATACTTTTACTTGCATATAATTAGAATATTTCTTTGTTTTATAAAATATTTTAATTACTAAAATAAGTGATTATATCAACGAAAAAAAATTTTTTTTAAATCTCAAATTTTAAAGTACTCTTTTTTCTATATTCCTATAAATGTCTTTTAAAAACGATATATATATATATATATATATATATATATATACGAGGTCAGACAATTAAGTAATGCGACCGATTTTTTTTCTCGGCCTGTGGTAACACTGCGAACCTGTAACTCCGCCACCGTAATAGCAGATCCCTACTCTCTCGATTGAGACCTTGACCACCCTCGTACGATCATTTCTTCGCCAGCTGTTTAGTGTTTTGTAATAACGCGCGAGTAGTACATGCCACGAAAATGGAACAGAGAAATTTATTACTGGTTATTACTGGTGATGAAAGTTATTACTAAAAAAAAAAAAAAAGTTATTACTGGTGATGAAAGTTGGTTCTTTCAATATGACCCCGAAACTAAACGACAAAGCCAACAGTGGCTGTCCCCTGGAGCACCAAGGCCAAAGAAGGCGAGAATGAGCAAGTCCAAAGTGAAAACCATGTTGATTTGCTTCTTCGACAGCAAAGGGGTGGTTCACAAAGAGTTCGTACCACCTGGACAAACCGTAAATCAAGTATTCTACCGCAATGTGCTCGAAAAATTACGAAAAAGGGTGCTCAGAGTGCGTCCAGAGACCGCGAAGACTTGGGTTCTGCATCACGACAATGCTCCCTGTCACAGTGCGTTCAGTGTCTCTCAGTTTTTGGCGTCTAAAGGCATCGCAACGTTACCACAACCGCCCTATTCACCGGACATGTCACCCTGCGACTTTTTCCTATTCCCCCATATGAAAAAATTCGTCAAAAGTCGACATTTTGACTCCGTTGAAGATATCCAAGAATCTGTGACGAGGGTACTCGGAGAGGTCCCACAAGAAGTGTTCCAGAATTGTTACGAAAACTGGAAAACTCGCTGGAATAAGTGTATAGATGCGGGAGGGGACTACTTTGAAGGGGATCGCAGCGATGTACCTTAATTTTTAAATATACTCGATTTTTGAATTTTGTCACATTACTTAATTGTCTGACCTCGTATATACATGAAAAAATATATACAGATAAATATGTGTAGAATATATAAATATACATATATGAAAATATACTAGAAAAACAAGTCCTTCGAGATTAAAAACATACATTAAGTAATAAATAAATATAATTCAAGAAATCTAATGAGATATATAAAAAGAAAATATAAGGTATGTAAAAGATCATTTTTGTCATATTTTTTTTAAAAAAAGTTAATTACATAATTAAACTTTTCTTACAAACCAGTTATTTTTTAATTTATCAATTAGATACTATACATGCATATATATATATATATATATATATATATATAGATATATATATATATATATATATATATATATATTAGGTTCATCGGAAATTAATATGGGATTTTATACATGTCGATACAAACATGTTTTGTATTGCATATATGGACGGGGATTCCCTCATTTTTTAGTGAAATAAAGTGTTAATCATATACTATATAAACACTCATATTTGACCCTCTAACGTTAGTATTTTCAAAATTTTTGAAGCGATTACATGGAAGTCGACAACGAACATTTGAAGCATTGTATACTCTATGAGTTCCAAAAAGGTAATAATGCCATTGTGGCTTCAGAAAATTTGTGTGAAGTTTTTGGGCAAGATGCTATATCTGAACGTACGGTGCAGAGGTGGTTTGCGAAATTTCATGGTGGCAACTTTAACCTTAAAGTTGAACCAGGCAGAGAAAGAAAACCGACATTTGATGATGACACTCTTACAATGGAATTAGAAGCAGATCCGATCAAAACAACAAGAAAAATTGCAGAACACTTTAGAATGTCTCAATCTACTGTTGTTGAACATATATGCAGATTAGGATTTGTCCATAAGAACTCAAGGTGGGTCCCATATAAATTGAGCGAACAGAACTTGGCAGACCGGGAACGTGTATACAATTCTTTAATAGTTTAATAACAGGAAATAAAAAAACGGATTTACTACGAGAATGTGGAACGAAAAAGAGCTTACTGCAAACTAGGTCAACAAGTGCCTATAACAGCGAAACCACCAGTGCAACAAAAGAAGCGTATGCTGTGTATTTGGTGGGACAAGGAAGGACCTATATACTACGAGCTTCTTGTAAAAGGAGTATTAATCACTGCTGAGGTATACTATTAACAGTTGAGCGTTTAAACCAAGCTATTCATTAAAAACATCCCGCACCTGTGAATAGAAAAGGAGTCGTGTTCCAGCACGATAATACGGGATCACATGCCAGTTTAAAAACGCAACAAAAATTAACTGAATTTCAATGGGAAATTTTAGCTTACCCACCATATTAGCTAGACTTAGCACCTTCGGACTATCACTTATTTAGGTCATTTCAAAACTTCTTAAGCGGAAGAAAATTCGTCAACAAAAATCAAGTAATGAAGCAGTTAGATCAATATTTCTCATCAAAAGAGCCCAAATTTTTTACAAGCGGAATTAATAAATTGATGATTAAAAAAATAAAATAAATTTAAAATATAACTCATTTGTTTTATTTAAAAAATCCGACATTAATTTCCAATCAACTTGATATATTAAAATCAATCGAATAATAACATATTTACGTTATTACATTTATTTGAAAAAAAGAAAAACAATTTTGTATTTTAAAGCACATATTTATTATTACTTTTTATTACCAGATTTTTTCATATAAAAGTTCATCTAAATAGAGGCCCAATTGGTTCTCTATTTGGATTTTGTTTCCAAATAAAGGGCCATAGGCCTTAATTTCGGGACAAAGTGAGAAACTTTGATTGACGTTTGTAACGTATTTTTTCTAAAAATTCTAAAACCCTTGTGTACAATTTTAAATTATTTTGTATTTAATGTAATAAAAAAACACAAGAGAAATTGTTATGGATAAAAAGTCTGAAAAACGAAAATCCTACAATATCCAGGAAATGTTGCAGTTTTTGGCACGTTTATGAAGTGGAGAAAGATAGAATTCCATTTCATTAAAGGCGGAGATTGATACGAAAAATCTCCAGCTGAAACAGGATGTAGAACTGTCAAAGCAGATTAACAAACGAAATATCAGACGTCTAGAGGGTGGAGAAAGGAAGGCATTCTATCCTAAGATTGAAGAAAAACTCTTTGATTTCTTCAAAAAAGAACGTGAGAACAACATAGTAACATATATCACACTTCGGAATTACGTGTTTTATTCAGAATTCAGCACTCCCTTGTCACTTGATTTTAAGGTTAGTAACAAGTTCTTATTTGGATGGACAAGGAGACATTGGATTACATCATGTAAGATAACATATCATAGAAAATTAGATAATCGTAATTCGAAGAAGATTCAAGAACAGGTACAGCAATATTTTTAGCATATATTCTCAAAGTGTAAAATATTATAACCGGAAAGGCAGGTAATTGTATTTTTAACATGGACGAAACCCCATATTATTTCGACATGATAAGAGATTGCACTTCTCACTTTGTTGGAAGCAAGTATATTGATGGTGCAAATAAAAAATACAGAAAGCGTTGATACACTGTTTGTTTGACAATATCTCTGGATGGGCGTATGTTACCACCCATAATTATCTTCCGTGGATTGAAGAAAATTCTTTAGGCAATAATTTCTAATGGAAAAGCAGTTGTTTCAGCTAATAAGAGTGAATTAATGGATACAAACCTGCTAAAGACTTGGATGGATAAAGTATTCTGCAAGAGAGATGCTTATTTCAGCATCCAGGATCAGTCATTATCTGGGACTATTACAAAATCCACAAAATAGAGGAATCGTGGAATATCTTGCCAAAAAATATGGCTTGAAGGCAGTGTTAATTCCATGAAAGATAACACACTACACACAGCTCTTAGACGTTGCCATAAATACTTGTTTTAAGGCTGCCTTGCGAAAGGAATGGGACAAATGAGTGAGAGAAGAAGAGGTAGAATTCACTCTTAAATGATACAGAAAACTATCCACATACCAGCCAATTGTTGATATGATTCTTACTACCTACAGTACTATGTAGTCTCTGTCAAATGAAAGAGCATTAGAATATTGTGGTATTACTGCAAAAGGTCAAAGTGTTCTAACGATGAAACTAAACCAGAAGTTGCAAAGTATTCTTGAAAAAATTGTGGTTTTAATCTTGAACCTAAAGAAGAATTTGAATCTGATGATATTGAAGTTGGAAATGATGAAGAAGAATTGTTCAAAGATGAAAATAATAATATCAATATCTTAGAATGTAAGTCAGATACAAATGACTGTAAAAGTATTGAGTAAAGTCTGGAAGTTTCATTAATAAAAATGATCTCTTATAAATCATATTTACATTTTTTTATTTATTTATATATTTACATATTATATAATAGGAAAATCAATACAGAAATGCGGTTTTCATATGGAAGTGCAAAGACTTCTATATGGGGACAACGTGGGATCCTCAAAAGTACAAACACTAAATAGAAGTTCATAACCATCTTTACGGAAAAAACGGTAGTATGCTGTTTAATTCCATTATTTTTCAATGTGATAATATACTAACTACAAAGGTTTTATGTTTATTCTCTTAGCAAAGATATACAATATATATATATATATATATATATATATATATATATATATATATATATCTTAATGTTTAAAATGTTTGCCAATTATATCTTAAAATTATCTGTATATATAATATATTGCTCACTACCCAATTTATATTTTTAATGTATTTTCAATTGGAGAGAGAAAAATGCATATTTCATTCGCAACACTTTTAAATAATAAATACATGTCATACGACAATCAGTCCAACATAAACCATTCTTTTTCTTGTTAAACGAGCGAATGTTAACATTTCTCAGAGACTATAGAATCTGTATAACATAGAGGAGGACGTATTTTTAAAACGTTATTCTCACCTGTGTTCATACAAGGGTGCATCACTATATTCCAGAGTCTAAACGATGGAACACTTCGTGTACAATTGGTTTCGGAAACGCATCATTACTTCCTACGATTCGGAATCAAAAAATCCTAATACGGTGACAAAAAAGTTTGAATGTTAGAGGAAACTATGTAGAAAAATTATTTGTGTGTATATTCAAAAAATTATAATTGAACACTATTTCTAATATTTTCTTAAAGTTTTTGTTTAATAAAAAGTACGGAAAAAATCTGTTTATACTTGACTGACACTCGTACTATGGGCGTTTATATACCTTAAACATGTATGTGTATGAATATATATATATATATATATATATATATATATATATATATATATAATCATTATCATATTAATTTATATATCAGTCCCCACTACTCCTCGAAAACCTCACTGAATGTTGATACTAGGTCTTATTGTCACGTCGACCAGGCGGATTGACGAGGAATACTTTTTTTATATATATATATATATATATATATATATATATATATATATATATATATATATATAAGTATTCCTCGTCAATCAATATTGTATACAAATATTGATCAATGTTGTATACAAATATATATATATATATATATATATATATATATATATATATAAATATATATATATTTGTATACAACATTAGTAAAATAATAAAATTAGAATAAAAAATTCAAGTTTAAAGCGTGGTTCTTATCGATATAATCTATTATAAACAACTTGAATATATCTATATTTAATATTAAATACTGATATATTTTAATATTAATACATTTTTACATATTTAAAAAACACAAACAATGAAAATTAATATTTAAAACAATAAGATGTATTAAATATAAAATTCTAACATAAAACTATCGTTACTAAATTGGGTAGAACACTGATAAAACATATAAATTATTTGTATAATTTATTATAATAATGTTTTTCTTAACACATTACCGCCCGGCTACGCCTAAACGCGTGTTTCGTATTACACTACATACATCCGTTCACGCGTTAACGCGTGTTTAATTGTATGAAATTTTGACGCCAAAAAAATATATGTACAAGCTCTATTTTTTTCTAATTCCATCAAAGATGGTGGTGTATATATTAAAAATATTGGTAAGTTATAAAAAGTATGAAAAATATTTCAAAAATTTTAAATAAAATAATCTATCCCTACCAAAGTTCTGTTTTTTTGAAATAAAATCGAAATTAGTTCTCTTATATTTTTTCTAACAACTTCTGTACATAAAATATATGCTTTACGTAATTTATCATATTTTTATCCCTTCTAGATGTTTTTTACGCTAAAAAGTGTTTTTTTTTATAATAAACTATGTTTATTATAAAGTATCTCTTTTTTGTACTTTATCACGCTGGTACACTCTTTACAGATTGAAAACCACTATTATATTCGCATATATCTATGCATCGAACCCTTTTATACGCAGATATGAAATTTCATTTCAAAATGTTCATTGGTTTAAGAATTACATCGATTTTATGTAGAAGTTATTTTTGTGCATTTTTTTGCGAAATTCGCCGGACTCTAGATGAAGTCTAGCGCGAAATACTGCGGACCGTAATGTGTTAATGATAATTTATGAAAAAATTATTCATTATTATTTATAAAATAACAATACTGAAAATATATTTATTTTATTTTCGATTCTAATTTTTCTAATCTTATAATGTTAAAAATATACCCAATATATTTTTATATTCAGATCACTTTATTTTGTGTTTATAAAGATAGAATATTAGTTTATATATTTTTTTATAAATTAATAATGGCTTTGGTTTAAATTATATATATATATATATATATATATATATATATATATATATATATATATATATATATATATATATATATATATATATATATATATATATACGAGGGTCGTTTGATAAGTATGGTAAATTTATTTATTGTTAATTTTAATTAATTTAAAATTATTTTTAAATTTAAATTATTATTTATCAAACGAAATTTAGTATATATATATATATATATTTATATTATACTTATATATAACGATATATATATATATATATATATATATATATATATATATATACTATAAACTATATATGTAACATATTTTATTGATGATATATTTTATAATATCATTATTTTGTTTTGTTATTAAATATTAATTATCTTTATAAATGTGAAATATTAATACTTATCTAATTACAAGAATTAATATAGAAATATCATTCATTTACGATTAATATAAAAAAATAGTTATTAATTCAGAACAATTGAAAATTGAAGCTAATTCTCTTTTCAACATAGTTTGTGATTATTTTGTCTTTATATTAATTTATTTATATTACAGAATGCAGACGAATAAAAATGTTGAATGCGAAGTAGAGGATCGTATAAATTTTGCACTTTTACAGCAAATAATTCAGCAAAAGGAACCTAAAGCACATTTGAAAAATTATCAAATAACACCAGCAGTTAAAAATGGCGAGAATTATCTTGGTTCTTTGTATCGTATAACTGTTCACTATACAGATAATGAAAATAAACCAGCATCCATATCATTAATAATGAAGGATTTGCCAAAAGATTATTATGCTCAAAAATACATCGATGAAAGTGATTTATTCAGGAGAGAAAAATTAATGTATAGTTTTTTATTGCCAAAAATGCACGAACTAAGTAATATAAATTTAACAGCAACATATTATAGTACGAAAGATAACGTTTTGATATTTGATGATTTAACAAAATATGAATACAAAATGGCAGAAAGGCATTCTCAACTGGATTATGAACACAGTAAATTAGCTTTATCAAAATTAGCAGAATTCCATGCATTATCCATAGCATTAATATTAAATGATAGAAAACTAGAAAAACACTATCCCGAAACATTTTTAGTAAAAGATAATGTAAATTATGTTAAAGAGTATATGGTTTGTAATTTTAAAACACTAGCCAGAGTCGTAAGAAGTTGGCCGAAAATTGGCGAAATATTTGGTCCCAAATTAGAAATAATATCAGACACTATTTGGGAACAAATTACTAATATCGTAAAAAGAAACGATAAGCAACTGAATGTAATAAATCACGGCGATTTTTGGATCAACAATATAATGTTTAAATATACTGATAACGAAGTTGTAGATGCAAAATTAATTGATTTTCAAGCTAGTTTTTATGGTTCACCTGCATTAGACATTTTGTATTTCTTACATACTAGTGTAAGAAATGAAGAATTTTATGAACTGTTGATTGAAAACTATTTTCATGAATTTAAGAATACATTAATTAGGGTAAATTGCGATTCAAATATATTAACATTGGAAAATTTACAGAATGAAATTAAAGATAAAGCGTTTTTTGGCTTCTATGCAGCATGTTCTGTTTTACCAGCAGTTGTTTCAAATCCATCCAATCAGATAGTTATTGAATTAACTGAAAAATCTATTTCACTGGATGGATCAGATGAAGAAAGTCCATTATATCGAATTTTCGTTGGTGAAGATTTTAAAAAACTGTTCACAAACAAACTTTTATATTTTGATAAAATTGGTGTTCTGTGATAACATTTATAATGATTAATGTACGTATACAATATATGACATATCTTGCTATACAGAATATTAAAAAAAAAACAATTTTATATATCCAACTATGAATAATAATCTAATGACATATTTAAAAAATACCTATAATTTACTGTTATAAAATTATATATTAATTTTTTGAAGTAATATTATAACGATGATATAAAAACAAATTCGTTTACGTTTACAATATGGCTTTTAAATAAAATATTTAATTTTATATTTTCAATTATTTTTTAAATAACATTTTTTTATAAAACATTGTAATTAAAATGGATATTTAATAAAATATTGAATCATAATATAAAGAGTGTTTTTTTAATTGGAGAAAAAATTAAGATTATATAATAATTTTTAAATAATATGTATACTAATGGTGTGTGTGTGGTGTGTGTGTGCGTGTGTGCGTGCGTGCATGCGTGCGTGCGTGTATATATATATATATATATATATATATATATATATAAGGCACCGACCTAAGAAGTGAGCCAGGTTTTTGATTTTTTTTGTGTTACAGTCAGCAGAACAAAATTCAAAGAAAACAAAAGATAAAGACGGCTTAAGCATACCAATCCTAGGTATGCTGAAATATTAGGAAGAACAAAAATATAAAGTTTAGCTAAAACATCCAAAATTTGACTAAAAAAATACGTCAGCATCATAAAATGCATTATATAACTTTATTTAATTAATGTTATTTATTTACTTTTAAAATAAATAAAGCAATACTAACATATTACTTTTTTAAGATATTTTACTTTCGGTTCAACTATGGTAAAAAAATATTTTCGAGAATAATTTTATCTTATTTGTTTTTAACTTTATCGATAAGAAAATATTATAAATCATTTCAAAGTATTAAATTCAATTCTGTTTCACAATAATATATATATATATATATACACATGTACGCACACGCGCGCGCACACACACACACACACACACACACACACACACACACACACGCTCGCACGAGCACACGCATGCACGCACACGCACAGGCACACTCGCACGCGCGTGCACGCACACACACACGCACGCACACAGGCCCACACGCATGCACACGCACGCGCACACACACACACATATATTTAAAGTTTCTAAATATATGAATATTCCAATTGTATTAAATATTTTTATGTACAAACGATACGTAGATATTTTTAAATAGAATTAATATTTGTTTTATACATTTAAATCAAAATTAACTAATTACTATTTCACATAACTGTGTTTAATTTAGATATTTGCAATGTATAATATTAATTACAGTATAAAATATGTACAAAAGTAAGAATAATCTTTTAGTTGGTAAACATGTTAATTGTCAATTCAAAATGTCAAATCTTTGCGTATAACCTTAGTGTTATGATTCGTTTTTGTATTTAATTTTTTATGAAATTACCAATATTTCATAAAACTGTTATTATGTGTTAATTGTTATTAATTATCTTACATTAAGATATATTCTATCATTTATTTATAAGGTATATATTAAAAACAATTTCGAGATGACGTATATTTATTAATATTATCATTTATTTGCAGTATAGTACATACATTAAAAAAGCAAAATGGATTTTCATACAACAAAACGTCAATATTCTGGCCAGTTATATAAATATACAAATGTTATGAAAGGATGGCAGTATCGTTACTTTACACTGGATCCTCAAGCAGGACTTTTACATTATTATTTATGTGAGGCTGGTGAAAAAATTGTTTCAGAAAGTGGCCAGCCTCGTGGGTCAGTTCATTTAGCAGCAGCTGTAATCTGTCCGAGTGATGAAGATTCCAAAACATTTACTGTTAATTGTGCTTCTGGTGATATGTTAAAATTACGAGCTAGCGATGCTAGAGAAAGACAGGAATGGGTCAATAGTTTACGTGCTGTTGCAGAATCACACACGAAAGTGAGTGCAATCTGTTTTTGTATTGTTTTTTATTTCAAAGATTACAATTTTAAAAATGAATTATAGGCTATTGGAGCATCTTGTCCACCTCTTGCACCTAGAGAACATTTAGCTGTTCTCGATGCATTAGGCTGTGTTAGAGCTCAACTTCAGCGAACTGAACAAGCTGATGCTACGCTATGTAGATCACTTGAAGCATCAAGCCATTATCATGTGGATCATGAACTGTTATTGTTAAAAGCCACATCTGCAGCAGCGCTTCACACATTAATGCAGTGCCTTGCAATATTACAACGTACTCAACAACAAGGCACTAGTACCAGGTCAGGAAGTAGACGATCAAAAGAGGGCACTAATGATGATTAGTTTAGTTTATTACTGTTAAATTTTTATGTTTTACTAATTTTCAAAAATAAAAAAAATATTTTTTTGACAAATTCATTTTGGGTTTCAAGTTATATTGCAGTAGTTATCTTTTGTTATTTAGTTGAATATTTTAAGAAAAAAATAATTTTCAATTGCTCTATAATAAAAAAAATGTGTTTTTGAAAAAGTTATTAGTTTACAATATTATGTTCAAATATTGCAAAACCAGTACTATGATGTACTTTTCCCTAAATGAATTATACTTAAAAGAATTTTTAAATTATATTGCTTATATTACTTTGACCAAATTTTTTTATTTTTCTTTTGTATCTACATCTGTTGTAAATTAACTACTAAGTACTTTTTTAGTAATTTGTGGCATTTTAAGTCTGTTTATTACATTGACTTAGAACATAGTATATTATAAGTAAAACTTGCCAGTTAAGAATTTCATATGAAAATATTTTTGAGTACACCTATATATATATACATATTTTGATTCCTTCCTTATAGCAATAAAGTCATTAAGAAAACCAGATTTGATCTTATTAATAAATAGAAGAATGAAAATATATCTTTGAATTTATGTAACCACATTTTTTCATGCTACCTTAGTTAAATTAAATATATCATATCAATTGTATACACATATAATTTTCTGTTATAAATTAACTATTTTAACTTTTAGTAAATAAAATTGATACTTTATATAGAACGCTAATTTTCAAAGTGCAATGGGCACTTCATAACAAACAAAATAAATATATTAAGAATAATGTTACTAAATAAAATTACATTTCATTTATAAACATTTATATATATATATATATATATATATATATATATATATATATATATATATATATATATATATATAAGTACTATCTTTAAATTTAGTTTTAAATATATTTCTTCAAAGTTTAAAAACAATTTTATTATAAAACTATCAGTATGCATACTATAATTTTCCTTTAAAAATAATTTTAAATGTATCTTGATATACATTAAATTGAAAATTACTATAGAAGTAAAAAAAAGAGAATATAAATTTTACACCTATCTGTTATAAACAATTTATGTATAAAAAATCATAAATATAAAATAAAAATTTTTGAATATTATAAAACAATAGTAAAATATTTTATACTGTTTTTCAAAATAGTATATAATTACACAATTACTGAATTATAGTTTGTTAATGAAAAGTTTGAATTATAAAATGTTTACTTACATTTATTAGCAAATTACATTTTCTAAGTAGATCAAAACTATGAAAAAAGTAATTTTAACTTTTAATGTATCACTTAATTTTTAATAAATCACAAATGAAAACACATTTTTCAACTAACTGCTTTTTAATTGCCACGCAAATATATAATTGAAATACAACAAACAAACAAAAAATACTTTAACCTTTTATATTAAAATAAAATGTTATGAAATTAGTTAAATCTTAATGAACATTGAATTCATATAAACAGACATCACAAGTAAATAAATTATAATAGAAAGTTAAAGTGCATGCAAAAGTGTGGTTATGTTCATTGATTATATAGGGTATTTTAAATAGAAATTTAAATCTTATTACCTATGTTGAGGACAAAATTAATATTACATATCGATGATAAAACTATTTAAATCAGTGGCGTGTCTCAATGTTAAAAAAAAACATTTAATAGAACTTAATAATAATGTACTTTGTCTTTTTTTAAAAAAGATTGGTCTTAAAATATATATATATTTAAAGTATATTAAAATAAAAATTGACAGCAACAATTACACCACTGCTTTAAATAAAGTTAATACTTTAGAGTTTTTAAAGCATTTTGAAGTTAAAAAGAATATTATCGAGATATTAGAAATGAAACACATTTTAAAAAAATTATTGTAATTTGATTTCTAATAATATTTCACAGGTATAATTTGAAATAACTAGTATTTATAGATTTAGTCAAATACAAATTCGTTCCAGTTGAATAATTATAGAAAAATATAAAGTACTGTGTTAAATTTCTACACAAAACTAAAAAGTTCAAAACATATATAGTTATAATTTTTATCATGAGTATAAAAAAATCAATGTTCGAATATTAAATTATTTGAAATTATAATTCTGTATTACACATTTTAGCAATAATTTATATAGCATTTTAATACTCACTGTTTTTTATATGAATATGTAAAATAAATTTACAGTACTTTATCTTTTTATGAATTTAAGTAAATTAAAAATCACAAATTGCTGATTAATCAGTTTTATTATTGAGAAATATTTTTTAATGTACATAAACAAAATATTTTTGTTTTTATTAAAAAAAGACAAAAAATAGTATGTAGTTTTAAAGGTGCTCGATTTCATGAATATAATTATTTCATCATATCATAATTGTAAAGTGTAATACTTTATAACTTTAATAAATCTTGTATTTGAATGAGAATATTATTAAAATATTAAGTATACTGATTATTTACTTTGTAATTGTTTTAATTAAATGTACTGTGCATATAAATTATTTGTTAGTTGTTCAATACATTTCTTATTGATGTATAAAGATTACATTTATTAAAACCTTCCATAGTTCAAAGTATTTTGGATATATATATATATATATATATATATATATATATATATATATATATATATATATATATATATATCTAAAATTATTTATTGTATACTACTTAATCAATGCATTGAAAATAATAATCAGTTGTACATACTTGTGTCTTTATTAAAGTAAAAAAAGTTACTTATAAATTTACATAATTGTAGAATTTTAATTTATTGCTTATTTCCAAGAATTAACCAAAAATATTCATGATCTTGTATTTATTATTTTGAGACTGTGTTGTAACATTCAATAATAAAATATGAAAATATATACTGGAAATGTTTTATTTAGTTATGAATTTGTTTAATCAAAAACATTTTTTGATTCCATGACAATAATTTATAGTTTTGCTTGCTATATTTTGGCATTTGATTCAGTTGGATTTTAATCCATAAGTTAATCATTTAAATAAATCTGATAAATTATTGTCTAAAACATGTTAGTTACAAGTATTTGTCAGTTATAATCACATCATGCCAATATACTATTTTCATAATTGTTTTATTGAACTTATTGATATTTATGAACCATTTAAAGTATGAACTTAATTATCAATACTTAAAAATACATAAATCAAATAATTGTACATGATTAAGATAAATTGGTCTTTGATTACAATTATTGTTTTATAAAAATATTAATACAAAACTGATATAATTAAAATAAAATATCGAACATTATTTTTTAGCAAATGATATTTTCATAGCATGCGATGGTGTAATTTTAAAACCTTGTAATGCATCTTTCGCTGCACCTGACTGTAACTCATTTTCAAATTCAACAAACGCGATATCATGTCGATTTGGTACTAAACGAACTTCTTTAAATCCAGGAAATCTAAAAAGGAATCAATTAATTTCATAAAGTAAAAAAAAAACACTTTCAATTATACATACTGATTAAATAACATTGATAACATCATTTCACTAGTTTCGTCAGGTAAATTTGTTAAGAATAGAATCTGATTTGGTGGTTGTTCTGCATTTACAGCAGCTCCTGGTCTTTGTCCCATACCACCAGCAGCATTTGCTGCATCTTTAGCTTTCCGTTTCTTTCGACTTCTCACTGTTTCATCATCACCTCCTTTTGTAGTTACAGGTTTTGGTTTGGCTGCTCGTTCTGAAAAAGTGCCTTTCATTTTTGCAATTATATCTGAATCTGTTTTGGCATACTGTATTCGCTGAAAAATATTGACATAAAATTAGGAAACCGCATATTTGTAATTTTTACTGAAGTACTCACCATTGGTTTATCATAAAATGGAAAACTTTGCATTGAACGTAACGCGTTTGTGGAACTTGATATTTCTTTAAAAATAACGAACGCTTGACCACGCATTTTTAAAGATCTAAAAGCTACAATATCTAAAATTTGCCCAAACTGAGAAAATATTGCATACAAAGATTTCTTTAAATCATTATTCTTCACCCTTTCATTAAGATTATTTATGTATATAGTATTATTTGGTCGTATATCCATATTTATCAAATCGTTATAATCTTAAACTTAAAAGAAATAAAACATGTAAATTTATATAAATTAAATTAAATAACTTTTCGTCAAACGCCGATATTTTCAAGACTTTTTGAGGTTAATTTATCAAACGCGTCTTCCTAATGTTTTGCATGCTTCTATCTTTGTTTAGAGATTTTTTAAAAAATAAGATCTGTATATGTGCATATGCATGTATATACAAAACTTTATTAAACCCTATTATTAGCATGAAATACAAATGGTCATTTATAAATTCATGTCGTTTATAAATTAAATATATAATTTTCCATGAATCAAATTAATAAGTAATAAAGAAATTCAAATCTTAGTATATTTGTAATGCCATCATTATAAAAAAGTAGTTATGTGAAGTTAGATACAAAAATTTAGTAATTTATTTTAAATTAACTGTTGATTTCATTGTTATCCATTAAAATTTTATTTAAAAAACATTTAAAAAAGTATCTTACTTTTAACTTTTCTCAATATAAATAGGGCATATGTATTTACACGCACACATACAAATAACTTGTTTGATAATATATGGGAATGAATAAACATTGATTTTTTTGTATACAAATTTTATTTTTAAAAATAAATATAAATTATCACTTTTCATTGTTACTAAGTTGATATATTAACCTTCTGGAACAATAGTTACATCAGTACGAATACCAGTTGATCGAACAACAGACATTTTTAATAATTTTGCTTTAGAATCTGAAAGAATTTTATAGATATCTTTTGCAGATTGTACTGGATTTCCATTAATACTTGTTACAATATCACCAGGCAATAATCCACCACTAAAAAAGAATTATACATATTTTATTATTTATGTGTAACAATTTCCTAAATTATTGATTATTATATCTAATTGAAAAAATAAAAATATATCATTACTTACTTATGAGCTGGTGAACCTAAAATAACTTTCCATATTAAAACACCATGTGTAACATCTCCAGGTACAGAATGTTTACGTTGCCTTAATTCAAGTACAATTTCTGGTGTTAAAGTTAACATGGTTATTCCAACATACCGACGTTTTGGGAAGGAATCGCCATCGGAAAGACGTTTTTTTGAACGAGTTAAAAAATCATTTGCGTAATCTAAAAAAAGGGCAAATAATTAAAAGAAAAAAATAAAAATACAATTGTATCTTACCACTCGGAATGGCAAAAGATATCCCTGCAGTAACTTTCATACTGTTAATTCCAATAACTTCACCTTCTAGATTTACTAAAGGACCTCCTGAGTTTCCAAATGTGATAGCTGCATCAGTTTGTATATAAGTCATATCTTTATTACGAAGTCCTAACTCATCAGAACCTCTATCAGTAGAACTAATCTACAATAAATATTAGTTAAAATATATATATATATATATATATATATATAAATATTATTTGCATTCTTACCACTCCTGCAGTAACAGTATTACTAAGTGTAAGCGGAGAACCTATTGCAACAACCCATTCACCTGGTAATATATCTTTAGATTTTCCCAATATTAAGGGCTTTAAGCCCTTACAAGGAATACGAACCGTAGCTAAATCACTTTCACTGTCAATTGATTCTACAATACCTGTAAACCATAGAATAAAATACATTTATATAATTTCACTTACTTATTTGTACACAAAATTTTTTCATTTTTAATTGAAAGTATACTTTTGTATTGATATTATTTATACATCAATATATTTAATATAAACAAAATAGAATTTAAAAAGTTATACCTGTATAAACAGTACCATCATGCAAACGGACATCAACTCTAGAATTAGGTTTATTAATAACAACATGTGCATTTGTAAGTATTAAACCATCTTCCTGAACTATAAATCCTGATCCATTTGAGGCAGTCATAGGTTGACCTTAACATGAAAAAAAAGTTTATTATATATTCAAAGAATGTATTATAAATAAAAGTAAAAACTAACCAGTAAAAAAATCAACTCGTCTAGTATCTTTAATTTCAATATATACAACTGAAGGGGCCACTTGAGCAACAACATCTGCTATAAAATTATATTTTTGTCTATTACCATGTAATGATATATTTGAATCATTTATTCGAGAAGCAGCATTTACTTTTGGAAAAAAATTAAAACCATTTGAACCATAATAAACAAAAGTTTTAAATAAATTCTTCATAAATACATTCAATTGACAATATGTTTGAAATTTTTTTAATAAACTGTTCAGTTGTATTTTTTTCTCCTTTGCTTGCGAATTGGCATACTTTAAGTAAAGGCCTATTCCAAAAAAGCTAGCAGTAATTAGAAATAAATTGTTAAATTGTCTTTCACTATTATTATTAGTACTGTTATTTGTATTCTTATAGATGGATAAAAATTTATAAGTACATGCTGTTTGTTTATATAGGTGTCTTTGTAGTAAACTAGTTTTAAAATAAATTAATAAACGTGACATTATTGATAGAATTCAATAATGCAAAAAAAGATTATAGTAACTATTTATAAAATGAACACTGACTATTTGATGGCAGTAATTTTTGAATGTTATTTTATTCCACATATTTAATATCACATAATGAATTTATTGGTTATATATATTTCCAAATTGTACATGTCTGAAATTTTCTTACAAACAGTGTTTCTAAATATTTTATCATTTATGATTGTTTAGATCCATTTAATTAAAATTGCAAAATAAATTGTTTATTTTAGTTTTTTAAACACAAGATGAATCTATTATTAACATTTTTTTTATTACAGAAATTAATTTGCTTATAATATGAACTGATATATTATGGTTATTTATTGTTATAAAATATTTTCATTAACCATATACATATTTCATATTTTAATTATTATTCTAATTTATCATTAAATATTATTTGTAATTATTATTTAATTTTAATTAATTATAAATGGTTTAATATTATATAAATAAGGAAATAATTAGAGATTGATAATATATTTAAAATTTTTCTAAATATTAAAATAATTTGCAGTTATGAATTAAAAATAAAATTAAATAAAATAAACATAGTTCAAAAATTTCTGTAACTTTATATATATATATATATATATATATATATATATATATATATATATATATATATATATAAATATATATTCCCTCATTTTCGAGGGTTGGGCATAAAGGGCGACAACCTCATCTTGTAAAAAAATAACTGTCGAAAGTTAAGGAGTAAACCCCGAATAAAAATCTTCACCAATCCGCCTGGTCAGCATGGTGAATATGACTAAATACCAGTGAATGTTAGCATTTATTGAGGCTTTCGTCCAGTAGTGGATTGATATGGGCTTTATGATGTGATGTATATATATATATATATATATATATATATATATATATATATATATATATATATATATATATATATCTAAACATAAATATTAAAATATTTTTTAATTAACACAACATTTATTTCTACATTATTCATAATTTCTTCATTTTTTTGGCATAATATTTTAAAAATGTTATATTCAATTACATTATAATATATATATATATATATATATATATATATATATATATATATATATATATATATATATATATATATACCTAGGGAGCTCCGTTTACTGATCACTATGGTCTCCGACCCCCTAGGAGGTTAAGCACTCCGCTCGAGATTCGCTTGATCACCATGTGATACTTGGAATTGTGAATGATGTTTATTTCCAATCGTTCAAGTTCAGAGGTAATACAATACTCACGATCGGAGTAGATTTACGACATTAATTTTACAACGGAACTATTTCAATATATATATATATATATATATATATATATATATATATATATATATATATATATCCATCTCTCTCTCTCTCTCTCTCTCTCTCTCTCTCTCTCTCTCTCTCTGTGTGTGTGTGTGTGTGTGTGCAGTGATAAATATCAAACTAATACTCAAAAAGAAAATGCTATATTTTTTAAATGAATTCATAAATGAAAAAAAATGTAAATCTATAATGAAAATACTATTATAAATCAGTTATTTTAAGTTTGGAATAACAAACATGAACCTTATGTTTTATTTGATGGATGTTTCATAAATTTAATATTTTTAAATTAAAAAAAAAATATTAAATTGTAACTCACTTAATTTTTAAACTTTCTATGAATAATGAAAATGATGAAATATTTAATTTTATAAAAGAATATTTACATATGAGAAAATAGCTAAGATTTTCATTGTATAACTTTATAAATATAGTTTACACTTTCATATATACTTATATATATATATATATATATATATATATATATGTATATATATATATATATATATATATATAAAGATAGATAGATAGATATAGATATATAGATATATATGTATTACACACACACATACATTTATATTGATAATAAAACTTTATAAGTTTATAAAATTTGCTTAATAAAATGAAATATTGTACTTTAGGACTTGCTGAACCTAATTTTTAATTAACAATTTACATTGTTCTTTTTATAATTTAAAACTGAAGCACCAATAAACAAATTGCATTATTACTAAATTATTTTATAGTGTCTAATAAGTCTTCTAAAAATATATATTACGTTTAAATTCATTAAAACATATAATAATCTTATATTGTGCAATATTTTGCGAATATAAGAAGATTGTATTAATGATTTCTATGTACAAAGTTTTAATTTCTATATAAATGTTAACAAGTCATTTATATATTCATATATCTATCACTATTTTGTAGTCGATGTACGAAATGATTTTTAGATTTCTTAAAATAAAGGTACTTAATATCATTTGATTATAAATAGAGTACAATCATACTAATGAATCACTTTCTTAAACATTATAAAATTTGGAATGTTTTACTTGAATTATACTTTTCACCCAACGAATTTATTATTAGATAAATAAGTTAAAATATAACGGATATTAAAATGAATCATACAAAAAGAAATTCGTTTTTTGCAATCTGTTTTATGGTTTTGTACGATTTTTTTGTGTTACGGTCCAGTGTATAAAATATTTCTTTTTCGTTTGGCGTTATATGCAGCTATGACGAAAGGTTAGAAGAGCAAGGAGTCAAGAGGTGTGTAACATAGAAAAGCATACAGCGCATACGAAGCTTTTACCAGTTAAACGGTAGCTGTTCACGGTGAAATGTGTGTTTTACAACGACGCTAAAAATATCGCTGAATAAATTAATGATGTCAATTCGATTATTTATTTATTTTGTATAAACATTTGTGGTTTTAACATAATTATGGATTGGAAAGCGATTTCTTAATAAGAGTTTTGTTTTAAAAAAAATCTAGATATTTTTGTTAAAATAATTGTACTTTACAAAACAGTTATTTAACGGCTATTTTGTATTTATAAATGTTTAAAAATATAATTAAGTCTTTGTGATGTGTTAAGTGTTGAAGAATTTTTTTTCTATAATAAATGTAAGGTTTCATTATATTAAAAATAATAATTTTTATCGATGATATATAAAAAACACTACAAACTTTTTTAAAATTTTAATTTAAATTCTAGAAATAGAGTTCTGAAATTTAAATCTATATATATATATATATATATATATATATATATAATTATTTATTAAATATATATTATTAATCTATTATTTTTATCATGTTATTAATAAATAGATAGTTTTTCAAGTATAGTTATTTATTTACATGTAAAAATATATAATTTGCATGTTAAATTGAATATAATACTTTATAATTCATTGAAAATACCAGTGGATATCCAAATAGTACCAATTTCTTTTTTTAATTTTAAATATTCCGCTTTTTATATATTGTGATGCATACAGTCATTGTTAATTATTATTCTCAAATAACGTTTAGTTCTTTTACTATAAACTTACTATTTTCAATTACGATTTACCGTGCTTTTAAAATTTAATATTATTGTTAAGTTGACTAGAAAAATTAGATGAAAAAATAGTATAAGTAACAAAAAAAAAAATGCTAAATTGATTTTTTTTTTGTTGATCATACTTGTAAATATTAGAATGGAACTTTATATTTTCCTTATAAGCACGTATATATTTTTTAAAACAGAATAGTACTTATTTCAGCAAAAATATTCTCTTTAATTAGAAAATTTTATCTATTAATCTTACATATTACACTATTATTATTATTATTTTAAAACAGTAAATTATTTTGCATATCTGTTGTTTTATGCTTCTATACACTATCTATCTATCTATCTATCTATACATATATATATATATATATATATATATATATATATATATATATATATTCTAGTTATTTTTTCCCATTTACTGATGGATGAAGGCGTTAACTAAACCTTTCTACTTTTGGAAATATAATATCTTTATCTTTCATTTTATAATGCCAAAATTTCTTTATATATATATATATATATATATATATATATATTATATATATATATATATATTATATTATATTCATGGGTTTCTTCATAGACCTTTTTATGTTTATGTTTTTAATTAATAATATTTGTTTTTAGTTATTTCAATAAATGTTTTATAAATAACTTCCGATTACTCGCAGTGTTCATCTTTTTTGTAAAAATTTCTATTTGATTCCATAATTTTTTTAAAAATTTCTTAAATCATTACAAATTCATCACTTTGAAGTCTTAGAGATTGAATCTTTTTTTCGTAGATCGTGCCTATAATTCTAGAATTCATCGGATTCGTTTAGGTCGAACTTGCCATGACTGAAATTTAAATGTTTCTAAATTTCATGATTCTCAATATACCTTTTCGAAAATTATAGCTTATCAATAAAATGTTTCTTAATGCCTAATTGAAAAAAACACATGGTATTTAAAGTGACCTGATCCTTTAATTCGCGTTCCCGTAAGACTGAAATTATGTTGTTAATTTAGTCATCCTACAATTATAGATGACAAAACTCCTATGACTGTAATTTCCTATTAAACAAAGTTTACAATTGAAGAAAAGTATGGAGGTCGATAGAAATATTTATTTTTGCCGTCATTTTTTATACCCAGTTTAAAGAAAATAACTGCACTCAAGAGATCTTTGAATGTTTGTTTTAATTTACCTTTGTTTTTTTTTTGTATTTTCTCAAATCAATTTATTCGTTTTTTGATATTCGTAGGTTCGTAGGTTTACTGCGCGAAATGGTAAAAAAGCAAACATTTCAAAACTGGCACTTAATCACTTTTAATTTTTTTTTTGCACCGCAATGATTCGGATAAAATGTAAAAAATCAATTAGTGATTTAAATATTCAATAAACAATAGATGAATTTATGACTCATAATTTAGCATCTCCTTTAAGTAAATGAGTAACATACATACATAAAAAATCAAGACATACAATTATTTATGACATTTTTTTTTTAATATTTATACTTGTCAAAAAATTCTTCGAAATAATTTCGGATAAAAACGAAAAAAGTACTTGAGTCTATAATTTTTCGTAACACTGTATACATACACACGCACACACACACACACACACATATATATATATATATTCTCTTTTTTATATATATTTTTCTAAATATATTATATTTTGATGTATTAAATATTAACACTAACGAAAAATTATAATGAGAAATAAATATAATTTATACTTTTAAAATTACAAAATAATATTATTTTAGCTATTTATTATTTATTATTTACTTTAATTTTTTTGTAACTTTATTTTGAAAGGAAATGGTTCATTTATTTAATTTCACCTGTTTTATTTAATATTTGAACTTATAAAAAGATAATTAAAACAATCTATGCAGTATTATAAAATTTATATATATATATATATATATATATATATATATATATATATATATATATATATATATATATATATATATATATATATATATATATATATATATATATATATATATATATATATATATATATATATATATATATATATATATATATATATATATATATATATATATATATATATATAAAATATTTGTGAAAAAGTAGATAAATGTAAACCATTGGAAAAATAAATTTTGTAAACAGAAATCAATTTACTTGATTAATATTAAATTTATTACAATTTTTTAACTTTGGTGAATTCATTTTTATAAAAATGACCTATTACCACAATTACTCAAAATATTGAAAAGTGTTCAATAATTATTTATTGTTCATTTTCTTTTTTTGAAAGTTGATCTGCATTTCAATGGTAATGCTATCATCATCAGAGCGCTGCTTTATAATATATAGATTTTATAATGAAGCATTCTGATAACGGTTTTATCATCGAAACTCGAATCAGCTTATAAAGAAAGAAAGTGAACAATAAATAATTACTGAATACTTTTTCAATATCTTGTCGCATTATTATAATAATTTATTTACGTAAAATGAAATTTATAATTATAAAGAAATTTTATTCTTGTAAATAAATACTTTAGATTATATCTATAAAGATAGAGTGCGAAAACTGTAAGAATTAAATAACATTAACACTAGGTTTACGGGACGTGTCATTTTGACACATTTAGAATTTCATGAGGGAATTTACAGAAACCGTTTACATTTTTCTTCTACCACTTGTGCTGACTTTTATCCATTTAACGAGACAAATAAAATAGGGAAATTAATTTTCTTCAAAACTTTCTAATTTAGAAATTATGTATGTGGCATACCTATCTTTACGGTACGCGTCAATTTGACACAATCGTAAAATAACCATTAATGCTAGTTGGGAAACCCTGATATGATATAGAAAAGGAAATTTGGTATGTTCGGGAAGCATATGAAGAAAAATCACTAAAAGATTTTTATTTATGGTCGAAGAAATGGGGACCCGCTTTCTTCTCGAGCACAATGCCTAGAGATCAATTTACGCAAATTCTTCGATTCATATGATTTGATAAAAGAACAGAACGATCCGAACGTTTACGTACAGATAAATTTACATTGATATCTGAAATATGGAACAAATTTATACATAATAGTCAATCCTGTTATAAACCTCACGAAAATATTTCAATAGACGAGCAACTGTTCCCTACAAAAGTTCGATGCAGATTCACGCAATATATGCCAAATAAGCCACATCAATTTGGCATAAAGTTTTGGTTGGCAGTAGATGTAAATTCAAAATATCTAAAAAAATGGTTTCCCTAATCTGGGTAAAGATGAAACGCGAACTTCAACACTTTTGGGCGGATTTTGTAGTTTTAAAGTTAGCCGAATCATATTTACATCAAGACAGGAATATAACAACTGATAATTTTTTTACCAATATATATATATGTAAAAGATACGCGGAATAAATGTAATGTTATATAATGTTAAATATTATAAATTTTATATAAATGTATATCTTATAGTTTCATTTATAAGTTAATATTAAATAATTGTTGTTTTTAAGTTGTATTTTAAAGAAAATATATGATTTTGTTCATGCGTCAAATTGACCCGCGTCCGTAAAGATAGGTACACATGAAACGTCCGTAAACCTAGTGTTAAATATAAAGCATACTTATTTAAATGACTGACCAAAGTTTGTTTTTATTCAATGGCATAATTTATAAAATTAATTTCTTTTTTTGAAAATCGTTACAACAAACATCGTAAATTTCTTTTCGGTCATGATTCTATTAAACAATTAAATAAGTTTGAATGACGCAAATTAAATATTCAGAAAATACGAACTTTAAAGTTAAGAAAATTAATAGAATTTTATATATATTTTTTTGTAACAGTAATAATTGCTTTTCGTAACTTCATTACCTATTGAATAAACCATAAAATTTCTCTACTTTGTCAATCGTTTTAATGAATGTTATTTTTATATTTTAATGAAGATTATTTTTTGTACTTAACAAGTAGACTATCAAGTTTGTATATATTTTCATATCTTATATCAGGAACATTTATAAAATATGTTATATATATATATATATATATATATATATATATATAATATGATTGCATACACACACACACACACACACACACACACAAATATATATATATATATATATATATATATATATATATATACAATCAGATTAATATATCTAATATTTTTGTTACATTTGATTCTATACTCTGATATTGGAATTTATTAATTTTTTTTTGTACAAAATCGAATACTTTTATATTATTATAAGCAGTCAATATTAATTTATTTTGTATTATGAAATATAAATGAACATAGTTAAGAAAAAATCGAGAACTTTTAAGTGTAATTATTTATTTGTTAATTGAAAACTCTGCCATTAATATACAGTGATGTTCAACCATATTAATTATTATGATAATGTTTAACTTTTTAACAATTTATCTAAATTTTATTTAATTTATGTTACGAAGTTATGTATGATTAGTTTTTCAATAATTTTTTTACGTACCGTTAAAATATACAAGAATCTTTATTTTGTAATTTTATTAGAAAGTTTTTCAAGTTAACTAAAAATTTAATATTAATTTTCTATTAGATTTTAATACACATCATTTTTTCGTTAGGTTCAAAAAAACATATTTACATTTTACCGGTGATTTATAAATAATAGGTTGAATACACCTACTTATACTATATTTTACATAATTTTATTAAAAAAATTTAAGATGGGGGTAGGCTCACGTAAAATATAAACTCTAATTTTTAGTTTTTAATCATAATATATACATATGTCCGTTCATGTAAACATAATATTTACAGTATTTGTACTTACATATTAGATCTGAGTAAGTTATTAATATTTCATGGAAATGCTTAAAATTTTAACTTGAATAGTGATATATATATATATATATATATATATATATATATATATATATATATATATATATATATATATATATATATATATATATATATATACTAGCCAGAAAATGTCTGCGTACACCTATCAATACGGATATATTTCTCAAGAAAACAAATTTATTATTGTAAATTTAAAAACAAACATATTTTTTATTAATTCTATAAACTACTAATTATTTATACATGGCAATTCAAAACGTTTATTTGTTATAAATTTATAACAAATAAACTAAAAAAGAAAAAACACAAAAACTCATACAAATTGAGCAGAAAAAATCTGCTACACTTTTTATTAGACGGTAAATCCTCGATTTTTTTTGCAACATTTGCACTCATTATTGTTTTAAAATTATTACAGTTTCATGTTCCAGTTCTTATGTTGCAATGAAGCCCTAAAATATAATTTTTACTAACTAACAGTAAAGTTTTTTGTAAACAATAAATAAGTAGGAATTCAAAAAAAGAAAATTTTTGTTAGTGAATGTAAAATTATTTTAAAGTTATTAAAAGTTATGGAAAGAAAGAAAAAGTTTTCGTGAAATAATAAAGGATATTGAAAGATAACATTCTTTTGTTCAAAGAGTAGTAATCAATTTTAGATTCACATTTGAAACCGCTTTCTGGCCGGCTGTCGAAGTTAACATTTAGATAAAGGCGTAATATTGTGGCTTCAGTGAAAAACATCCCCGAATAACTGCGCCCCAAATTACAAAAGATATTGAAATACTACTTAAAAAATAAATTTATGCTGATACTGTCCGAAAAATATTAAAAAAGGATGGGTATCATGAACGTGTTACCCGTAAGAAATAATTTATTTCGCATATTAATAAATAAAAACAGATTGCATATGCAAATGAATACATTAATAAACTAATCCATTTTTGGGAACACATTATTTTCTCAGACGAAAGCAAATATTGCATTTTTGGAATAAAAAGACTCAGAATTATATGTACATCACTGAATAAAAAAAATCTTGCTCCTATTGTGAAACTCGGTGGGGGTAGAGTAATGGTATAGGGATGTATAACAAGTAAAGGAGTGAGACAAATGGAGTTTTTAGTATCCACGATGGATAAATATGCGTAGTTAAATATTTTAAAATGAAATATAAAGCAAAGTGCTGAAAAATTAAGTCTATATTCCGATTATAATTTTTTGCATGACAATGATCCGAAGCACACGGCAGAAGTTGTTGAGCTATAGATATTATATAATGTTCCAAAACTGTTGCATGCATCTTCCCAATTTCTAGACCTAAATCCTATACAGCATATTTGTGATTTTCTTAAACGTAGAATTCGCCAACATGACATAATTTCAAAGAAAATGTTGAAGAAAGTTATAGAAGAGTGGAATAAGATTAGTACTAAAGAAACTACAAAAATGGTATATTCCATGAAAAACTATTATACTCGTAGAAGGTTCTTAAAAGAAGAGACTATCCAACCAGTTACTAATTCACTTGAAAAGTTTATTTTACTTTATATTAGGTTGACAAGTATCTCCCTTCCGCTTTTTTTTTTTTTTTTTTTTTTGATTTTCATTTTCTGTACTTAGACTAATATTATTTTTCATTTTCATTTTCTGTACTTTTTGGACTTTTTCTGCTCAATTTGTATGAATTTTTCTGTTTTTTATTTTTTAGTTTATTTGTTATAAATTTAAAATGTTTTGAATTGCCATGTATAAAGAATTAGTAATTTATAGAATTAATAAAAAATATATTTGTTTTCAAATTTATATTAATAAGTTTATTTTCTTGATAAGTATATCCGTATTTATAGGTATACGCAGACTTTTTCGAGCATATGTATATATTTCAGTAAGAGTATAAGTTACGTAGTAAAGTTACCTGTTTCTTAATTTTGATTATAAGTTAGTTACATCTGAATTTGATATATATTAGTGTATATTTGATGTATATGGTGTAGTCGACATTTAAATAGTATTTAGTATAGTGGTAGATTAAGAAGTAAAAATTCAGATTGTAAATAAATTTCTCTTGTAAAACGTCTCCATTATATAACTTATTCTTAGAAGTTTTCATTAGTTTGAAAGCGTAGAATGCACAATTACTTTTTAACTAGGTAATACTTTAATAGAGTTGAATTATGTTTATAGGAATAACAAGAAAAAGAACAGTTATTTGAGCCATGTTTTCAAAAGATTTGTTGTAATATGATTGGGCGTTCCTTTGTTATATAACAGTATTTCTAGTTTTGAGAGAAATTAAGAGTTTTTATATATTTTTTTTTATATTTAATTAGAGCAACTTGATAAAATATTCCAATTATTATACATAGGAATCAACTTAGAACACCTTAAATATTGATTTTTATTTATCTGTATTTCATTTATTATTATATGATTACTTAACAGACGAATACATTGATTATATTTCTATTATTATTTCGAATTGTCTATTACTACTATTACTTTTTCGAAACATTGATTATATGTCTATATTGAAATCATATGTAATTTATTGTAATTAATACATATATATATATATATATATATATATATATATATATATATATATATATATATATATATATATATATATATATATATATATATATATTAAATCATAAATTTAAAATAATTACAGTTAAAATAAATAATATAACATCTTGTCTTCGTTTTAATATTGGAAATTAAAAATTTACAAATTAATAATAAGTTTGATAAAATCAAGATTTTTGGAAAACGTAAATTAGAATCAAGGAATTTATAAACAGAAAGTTAAAAATTATAATTAACAAAGAAACTGTAAAGGTAAATTATCTGAGAAAAAGTTAAAAGTACTCTAATATATAAAATATTGGTGTTTTATTGAAATTTATATAAATATATATATATCAGTATTAAAAAATAAAAATATCAGATAAGACATTGCTGTAAACGAATTAAGTATTTCTAAAGTAGTTTTCCAATTTCTATAAAAATAACACTAAAAAGTTCATTAATAATGGCAGACGACGTATACCAAGGAAACACTCGATCAAGTACAAAAGGTCGATCTGCATCTATTTGCGCACCTGGCTCATCAAGTATGGAAACATTGATAGCAGGAGCTATAGTGTGTACAAATGGAAATGGGAGTGGTACAGCAACACCGACACATGGGCAAACAGGAACTCCTGAATCAGGAACACCTGGCGCAGGTCGAAGACGTAAACCCGCCACAAGGTCTCAGAGTGCTAGAATATCTGGCGGACGTTCGATTAGAAGGAAAGTTGTAGTTGCATCTCAGATGTCATCAAATAACAATCAAGAGAATAAGACACTTTATAATTCAGAGCCTCGTTTAGCTGAACAGGGGCAAGAAGCATCACCTTCTATTAGAAGAAAAGGATCATCTCGTAGAGGCACATCTGTATATCAACATAGGAAATCTGCTGCGTTCCTCGATGTACCAGAAACAAGACATTTTACAAGATCCAGCGATGAACTTGATCCAGACGATGAAGATGCCTATAGAATTCGCTCTTTCAGCTCAACATCGAAAGGTAAGATTTTTATTAAATTTTTTTATTTCACTTTTTTTTTAACATATAAATACATTTTTCAAAAGAGAAACTATAACAAAAATGAAATGAACATTAATCTGTTATCAATGCTATTATATATTCAGTTTATATTGTGTTATTTTATTTTTTATATTTTCTATCGACATAATATTTGCTTATAATTGAACTATATATATATATATATATATATATATATATATATATATATATATATATATATATACCTTCAGTCTGTAAACTAACGGAACTTTCTCATTTAAAATGCGCGCGCTTGTGGAATGTCATGTAATTTTTTAAAGTTGGTATATCTGTCAATGAAATTTGTGTCATATTTTATGCCCTTACACTCAGTAAATATTTTACGACATTTTTATTAGACGATGATTGTTGTTCATGGCGATTTTTACGATGTAGAAATCACTTGATCAAAGAATTTGCATTAAATTTTGTGTTGCGAACCAAATAAACCTAATGAAAACATTGGAAATGTTAAGAAAGGCATATCTTTAAGATTTCCTATAACGAACAAGAGTTTTTGAGTGGCATAAGACGTTCAAAGAGAGCCATGAATCCGTCGATGATGAATCACAATATGGACTCCCATCGACATTAACTGACGACGAACATGCCATCCAAATCAAGATATTGGTGTTCAAAAATTGTCATTTGTCCATCAGAGAGTTAGCAGCTGAGATGGGAATTTCAAAAACACAATGTTATGTTATTTTGGCTGAAATTTTGAGCATGAAACGCGTCGTTCCTCGCAAGGTGCTAAGAACATTGAATTTGTTTGTGAGTTTTTAACCAAAAACTCAACCAATATCGTTCTGCAAGCTCCGTATTCGCTCCTGATATGGCTCCGTGTGACTTTTTTCTATTCCCAAAGTTCAAGATGTTGCTTCGAGGGCATCGCTTTGAGATGATTAAAGCCATAAAAGAAAATTATTTGCTTGAACTGAAGGCCATACTTCAAAGTGCGTTGGTGGGAGCGTTCGAGGACTTGAAGAAGCGTAGGCATATATGTATTACTTCCAATGGGGAGTAATTTGAAGTCGACAAAATAAATATTGATAAACAAATAACTTTTTATGTGTTTTATTTCAAAAATTCTGTTAGTTTTCGGACTGAAGTATATATATATATATATATATATATATATATATATATATATCTATTGATTTAGAAAAAAATAATATTTGTTATAATTATTAAATATTTAAACAATAACCTTTTTAAGACGTATATAAGTTTGTAAAAATATTAAAAAAATAATTGAAGAGTTTTATAAAATTCATATATTTAAAAGTGATAAAAAATTGTACAATCAATTTTAGACCAACTATTTATACATTTAATATTCGTTTGTTTAAATAATAAAATACATTTTTTTGAATGTACTTAATTTTTCATTTTATCTTTCTTTTATATGAAAATCATTATAAAATTAATTTCATTTTTTAAAATAATAACAAATTTAAAAGTTACAATCTTTTGTAATTAAACAAATATATACAATATTTATATTTAAGTGACAAAGGTATGTAAAATAGTAAGAAAATAATAAAAGAGTGTTTTTTTTAAAAAAAAACATTTATTGATAATAAGTTATAATTACTCAATTTTTATATTCATTTACTTTATTGATTTCTGTTATTCATGACAAAATATTTCAATATTGTATTTGAATCAATCGTTCATGTTAGTGAATACGATGTACAATTTTCGAATTCAATACATCATTTTGATTAGAATCAAACCGGAAGTTTTCACCGACATTTATTCAAATAAATGTATTTCAACGTACTTTCATAACAATTACCTTTAAACTTAATCTCGAAGTTTTAATTAACAACGGTACAGGATTAGTAAAACGAACGAGAGAGAATTATTTTAGATTTGATTAATGTTTAGAAATTTAATTATTATCTCTATTTAGCGAGACTGACATTTTAGCTTCTTATAATAACAATATGTGAGTGAATAACTGAAAAGCTTTGTTTGGAAATTTATAATATCATTGATATTTTAACTTTGATATAATTTAATGTTTACTTTACAAAACTAGTAATTAATAACTATATGTTTTCTTTTCATCACTAATTATGCTGTTATACACACACACACACACACACACACACATATATATATATATATATATATATATATATATATATATATATATATATATATACAGAACAAATATTAAAAATCGTATTTTAATTTATAACTTTTATAATTCTATAGGAAAACAGTTTGAAAAAAATATTAAAGAAAATAAATAGTTTTTAAAACATGAAAATATACATTTATAACAATATTTTTACTATTTATTATCAAATACATCAAAAAATGTTTTTGATAACAAAAATACTTTCTTCAATACAAAATATTGAAATACATTATAATTGAAAAAATATTTAATAAAAATACATACATTATTTGTATGTATTTTTATTAAGTATTTTTTCAATTATAAAATTGAATTATAATGTTTAAAATTGAAAAGAAAAATATTGTGAAATTTGATAATTAAAAAATTAAATAAAGTAGGTTATAAATACATTTTTAAAATCATATTAACGTTAATGAACTTCTATTTAACAGAACATGGATTTCTTTAAAATTATTTTAAAAAATGTTTAAATTTTTTTTTGTTAGGTAAAATTTTAAAATTGTATTTTAACTTTTAATTCTTTTTTTATCTCTATAGTTAATGCAAAACTGTACATTTTAATTGACGTGTAAACACGATTTTTTATTCAATAAACAAACTTTAAGAAGAGTGACTTGCAAATTTATTTTTATAGATCAGTCAATATTATAGTTTCATTGATTAATTAAAAAAAAATAAAGTTTGTTATTTTTAAACCAGATATACCTATTTATATATGTACATACAAAAATGAATATACAAGTTCACAAGGAACATACATACGTTTATATATATATATATATATATATATATATATATATATATATATATATAATACACATTAATGTGTGAACATGATATATATATATATATATATATATATATATATATATATATATATATATATATGCGTATGCAAAATATGTAGAAAAAGAAAAGATCAGAAGTCAATTTCAATAAGTATTACTTTAAGAGATTGCAGATTGACACAAAGAAATTGAATTGATAACAATTTCGTTGTATATAGTGTAAACAAAGAGTCACATCAAATAGACTCCAAACGAATGTGTCAGATGTTATATAAACTGTATACCATGTTTCTATCGTTATGTGATGGCTGAAGGATTTAAATGTATTTCTTTATGAGAATTGAAATTTCCTTAAATACACATATATCAAATTAACATTGAAATAATATGAATATTTTTTTTGTTGACCATTCTTTTATATAAATAGATAAATTCATTTCGTTTACAAATGTTTAACAATAATAACAATAAATAACAATGAATAAAAAACATCTTTTTTCAAATAGATATATAGGTTTATCCTTCACATTTTATGATTATTCTGTTAGTGAATGAATTAATTTTGATGAAATAAAATGTAAACTGTTTCAGAAATCATATATATATATATATATATATATATATATATATATATATATATATATATATATATATATATATATTTAATTATATTTAATTCGAACTTTTTATTGTTAAGGCTTATATATTCATTACTCATATGTATTTTATTTCAATTTTTGTTAACTAATATACTGTCGAAAATAATAACCTAATCTGGACAATAACCGTAACAATTACCTTGAAAAACATTAGTTTAAATATATTATTATATATAAAAAAATAACATAAGCAGGGTATACAATTATAGATAAAACAGTACAAATAGAAAATAACGATAAAATAATTATTATTAAAAATATGAAAAGTTATAAAAATAAGATCGATATTAAATAAATAATTGAATTCAATAGTTGGATTTTATACCTCAAAAATATAAGCTTTTCCCACCATTTGTTCAGTATATACAAACCTCATAATATTCAACACACAATCTAAAAATTAATTACCTGCTAAATTCTCTAAGGATAAGATACATGTTGAACTAGTAGTAGAAAATTATCACATAAAGAGTGATCAAAAGGTATTAATTAATAAAGAGCTAAATATAATATACAGGGACCATAATGTCTTAATAAACAGAGTTTTATATAATAAATATATGTACAAATATGAAAAATACTTTTAACTATATTGCTACTTAATTTACGTGTATATATATATATATATATATATATATATATATATATATATATATATATATATATATATATATATATATATATATATATATATATATATATATATATGCGCATACTTATCTGCAAAAGTAAACATACAGGGAATATTTTTTAAAAAATGATTATCCTTTTTTCCGCTAGAGTATTATCAATAAATTTTTTCTGATAAATTCTTTCACTATGGTAAAATTGTTTATATTTAATTTTAATTATTGTTCAGACAAATTATGGAATCCTCATTAATTTTATATCGCGTGTGCAAAAATTAAATATATATATATATATATATTAAAAATACACACATATAAGTACATATTGTAATATAATTTATAACAAGTAAGAAATAAGTTTAAAGCCATATTGTTTCACAATTATATATTTACAATTTTAGTTATATAAATGCCATCAAAAAAGTCTTATAAACATATTTACAAATAAAATGAAACTAAATTATTATATGTGAAAATAATTGATAGCTTTTTATTATGAATGAAGAAAACTATAAAATATTAATTCTGATTTATTTCTTTTAGTATATATTGTTATTTTACTTTATTTAAATAGCTAATAAAATAGGTTACCGACTATTGTCTCCTAGATTCTATCATAGAATGTAAATTAATATTTAAGAATGTAATTTTCGAAAGGTGTACTTATTTAATGAATTTTACCCTCACGAGATATTTTTAAAAATGATAAAAGAATTTCGAATTGAAGAAATTACATGTATATGAATAAAAACAATTGTTTGCAGTACTTGTTATTTTGATTTATTTTTAATTAATTAAATTGTATCTGTTACTAATTCTACATAAATTTTAAAAAACTTTGATTCAATCGTTTAATATTTCATTTAATAGAATTATTTTATGTGTTTGCAATTTTCTCATTCGTGTACTAAGAACAAAGCTGTTTTAAGTTACAATTTTTTATTTTGTTTTTCTTTTGATATCAAAATTAAATAATGTTTGTTTAATTAGGAAGATAATTATTAATAGATTTAATTTATAGCGTAACATTTATCTGACACTCTTAAATTTTATATATTATTTACTGAGATTAATACTGTGAATAAATTTGTTTGATTCTTAGTTATAAAAATATTTTTGTTGAGAATGATTTTTTTATTAATACATTAGACATGATTTTTAAACTAACTATTTTTTCACCAAAAATTATTATAATTTGTAATTAAATACGTTTATTTACTTAATATTACATTAATATATGAATATTTGTAAAATAAAATTAAAATAATATCAAATGTAGAAAAATAATGTAATCTATTTAATCTTTATTTTTTTAATTATAAAAACTTTAGTACTAATTTTTAGTTTTATATATATATATATATATATATATATATATATATATATATATATATATATATTATCATCATTTCAGATCCTTGTTTTCCATTGTTGGATAAAGATCCCCCCAAAAAATTTCACTTTGACTGATCCATTGCATTTTTTTTTCAGTTTATTCTGAAGATTTCTTTTATGTTTATCAATGAGCCTCTTTTTGACCCTTTCTATATATTTAGGTTTTTAACTAATAATTTTACTTGTTCAGAGATAGTTTTTTTTCTTACCTTTATATATATATATATATATATATATATATATATATATATATATATATATATCTTGGACTCTAAACATAAGAATGAAACAGAAGCTGTTAACTGCCCAGAGAAGTATGGAAAGAATAATGTTAGGAATTACTAAACTGGACCGAAAAACAAGTAAATAGATAAGGGAACAAATAAAAGTAATTGATATAATAGAGCAAGTTAAATCGTTGAAATGGACATGGGCAGGACATATAGCGAGAAGAGAGGACAACAGATGGACGAAGATTGTTACGGAATGGAGACCAAGAGATAAAAAGAGACCTAAAGGAAGGCCACATAAAAGATGGAGAGATGAAATTGTGAAGTATTGTGGAGGCCAAGGCTGGATGAGATTGGCCAGCGACAGGAAAGAATGGAAGAGGCTCGGAAAAATCTTCTTATTTTAATTATGACATTCGACGAGGCTTTTGCCCAGCAGTGGGCTGATGTGGGCTGTCAGTAATAGCAGTAGTATATATATATATATATATATATATATATATATATATATATATGTATGTATGTATATATCATTATTAGCCTCTTTACATCTACAGCTAGATGTAAACCTCTCTCAAAACTTCCCACTTCTAGCGATTCAATGCCTTTCCTTTCTCTCCACATCGATAATTCATGCTTTTATCCCATCTACCTGTGAGCATCTTTTTGATCCTTTTTATATTTCTGGATTCGTAATCATATATATATATATATAATATTATACCTTAATAATTAAAAAAATAACGAAATATATATGAAAAAGTGTATGTGTGTTTTCCTTGTATTTAATTATGTATTCAATCGCGATGTAAACATATGTAAATCCTAAACGTATATATTTTATCTGTGTATTTTTCTATTTATGGTAAATTATTCATGAAATTTGGTTTACTGACGAGTATAATCACTTCAATAAATTAACAAACTAAAGCCATTGACTGTTTGTTTGTTATTATTATGATATTTGTTAATAACAAGTAATATTTTTGTTTACTAATTGTGATTTGTAAGAATTCTATGTATTAACCATTATTAATTCAGTTATCATTTTTGGACAGTGTCGAGTAAATTTAATTTTAACCCCCACCCCATTTATATAATGATACATAAAACTGTTTATACTATACAGATATGCGTAAATAAAGGGCCATTTAAATGTGTCGCCTAGATTTGTGTTTTATTAAAAAGAAACTATACACTTGTTTTCTTATACACCACCCTATACACATGTTTCTTTTTAATAAAACACAAATCTAGGCATCACATATAAATTACCCTATATTTTTAGTTAAAATAGCGTAAATAAAATAATTTAGGCTTTTTATTTTAAATTTATTATATTTTAAATCTTTTGTCAGTTACTGAAAAATGTTGCTCTTAAAATTATAAAATAGTAATTAAGTTTGAGGTAAAAATTCTCTGAATACTTCTGTTCAGTGCACGAAAGTAATATTTTCTAAGCTATTTTTTTCGTTATTATTTTGAATGGCCTATTTTTATATTTATTACTGCAGCAATACTTGTGGGTATGCTATCTATCAATTTGAATATATAGCTTTAGTCTATTGCTTATTACTCTTAGAGGTGTTCTATAGGGTTTAAATCTGACAAAATCCCAGCATTAAGAATTTCGACATTATTATCGCAAAGCAATTTTGATTAATTTTGGTCCTAAGTGTTCGATCGATTCGTGTATAAAAGTAGTATCCACTTTTTATAGTCATAATTTTAAATATTGGGTAACAAAATAACTTCAAATATGGTTATGTAATTAGTGTATGCCACATTTTCACATTATTTTTTCATAATTTTCTTAACTTCTCGCCATAAAAACAACTCCATATCATGATTGATTCTTAACTAAATTGTTGCTTTTGCTGAATATTTTGTTCTTGTATCCCATAGTTTTTGTTAATCTATACTTAGGCGAGACCATCTGATTCTAAACGATTGATTTCTGTTTTATTAGATCAAAAAATTGTTTACAGAAATGGAACGATTTTTGTGCATGTAATTGAATTCTGGACGTAATTTTTGATAGCGTTCAATTAATCGTGGATTTTTCATCTAGACCTCAATTCTTAGATCATTTTCCCCAAGAGTTTTGATTTAAAAATTTAATTTTATATCTATAAAAAGTAACTTTTTAAGTCGTGTTTAGTTTATTTTGAAGTATAATAAAGTTAAATATGTTATATTGTGTTAGTTAACATATTTTATTTTTTAAAAAATGATACTTTTTAAAATATGTTTATCAATATAAATAATAATTACAATATAATTGATTGTTTCAGCAATATAAATATTTCCACTTTTTTTAAAAAACGACAATTTTAGATATAATTTTTTTTGTCACATTTTTAATAGAAATAGATTTTCTGTTTTTTCAAAAACGAAATAATGATTTTTCCTAAAAAAATTGACTTAAATCAGATTTCTTTCATTACAGTAAGTTTTATAATAGTTTTAATAGTCATTTCAGTATTTTAAAATTTTCAAAATATTTAAAAATTAAAAAGATCAGTTAGAGTCTGTTTTTAATAATTTTTAATTCATACTACTTTAAGCTTAATTAATACTTCAGCATTTTAAAAATAGTTAAATTTTACTTTTTAATATAAGATATAATTAGAATATATTATTATTTATTATGTTTATTTTTAACATGTATGCAACATGAAAGAATTGAAACATTTAAATTACTACAATATAATATGCATTTTATTTTATATACTCATATTTCGAAGCAATTTAAATATCTTTAAATTAATATTATAATAGTATACAATTTCGTTTCCTTTTAAATGTCGAATATAGAAAGGAAAACATATTTTTTATTTATAAGCTTTGTAATAAATTTTGTTTATAATTTCCTTTCTATTCTATTATCTAATAAAAAAATCATTTTCATTCATTTAAGTGTTTGCTTAATATATTGAAAAATATTTTTATAAGACAAAATCCTGACCTTAAAATAATATCAATAAAATGCTATTTAAGTCAATCACTTTGTGCATATCAATACAATTCGACGATTTTTTATACAAGCATAATAACGGAAAAATGCTTTTATATTTGATAATCAGAATTGTCAAGGAAAATGTACTTTCAATAGAATTTTTTATAAGGACCATTATTATTCTGAATGGTTTCGACATTGTCGTATTTTCCATTCAATTTATTTTCAATACTTACAAAATTATTCGTCTATCTGAATCAGTAAAAGTTTGCTGTTATGCTGTAGGTTCATACTTTTTACTGTGTTATTTAGTATTCTATTCATAATAATTGAATAGAACAATTTAATTGATAATTGTTTTTATTATTAGTTTATTTGTGTATATTTAATATATATATATATATATATATATATATGTATATATATATATATATATATATATATATATATATATATATATATATATATATATATATATATATATATATAAACTTGATAATAAAAAAATAATTTATATTTTGGTATTATTTATATCACTTATATATTAATTTATATATTATATTGATTGATAAATGAGTAGTTAATATAAAAATATATATCTCTCTCTCTCTCTCTCTCTCTATATATATATATATATATATATATATATATATATATATATATATATATATATATATATATATTTATGTGTATAAACTTACACGCATGTGTATTTGTATAAGTAACAAATAAAAAGTAAAAAATTTTAAGCTCACTCTATAAATAATAAAAAACTGTAACATAATCTTAAAATTTCAAACTTGATTATTTATGATTTTGATTGTACAGTTCGCCAAAAAAGAAATTAATGTATTTTATATTTTTGACAAGTCTGTAGTTTATTAAATTTTTTCAACAGTGGATTTATATTTAGTTTATACTTTTTTATATAAGCGTATAAGTAATTTTATATATATATATATATATATATATATATATATTTTATATATATATATATATATATATATATATATATATATATATATATATATATATATATATATATATATATATATATATATATATATATATATATATATATATATATATAATATAAAGTTTTTAAATTACATTTTATTATATTGTTAATATTTAATTTACATTTTCACTTAATTAAAAATGCTATTATTTTGCAATTAATTTCAAATAAATTACATTATTTAAATATAAAAGAAAAATTGAGTTATAATTACATTTAAACACAAATTTCATTTTAATTATTTCAGTTCATGTATGCGTGTAGAAATATTTATTATTCGACAAATATTCCAAGATAAGTATTTATAAAATAATATTTCTTTACATTTAAATTTCAGAGAAGTGGAAAACTTTCTCAACGTTTTATAATTTCATAAATGAAGTAAAGAGTAACTAGCTCACTGCATTAGTAATAAATAAAAAAAATATCTTAGATAGCAGATAAAACTTTTTATGGCAACAGTGTTCACAAAACCGCAAACTCTTTTTATATATATTTACAATGCATTGAAAACCTTATATACTATTTGTGAATACGAACGTTGAAAAATGTAAAAAAGTTTACCGATACAAAAGTCGGCTCTTTAATATTTACGAAGAGTGAAAAGTAAAACTTGCTAACAACTTACCTTCCAGGCACAGTGGATAGGTCTGACTAGCGTGTTACAGGCGTTTTGCCAACTGTTGAATAGATTTATTTACTAGCGTGACAATTTTAATATAACAAGTCATGTATACGTGCATGTGTGTTTGTATGAAAATATGTTTGCTATTTTTCGTATGATATTATCAACATGGTTATATAAAACTGTAAATGAATTAATTGAAAATTATTGATCCACAGAAAATTGTCTTTTATCACGTCTTAAGCAATATGTGCTTGACTTTCTTTCCTTTTGCACACATACACACACACATACACACACACACACACACACACATATATATATATATATATATATATATATATATCATCATCACATCACATCGTAAAGCCCATATCAATCCACTACTGGATGAAAGCCTCAATGAATGCAACCATTCATGGTATTTGGTCATATTCACCACGCTGATTAGGCGGATTGGTGAAGATTTTTTTATTCGGGGTTTACTCCCTTCTCGACAGTTATTTTTTACAAGATAAGGTTGTCGGTCGTCATGTTCAATATATATATATATATATATATATATATATATATATATATATATATATATATATATATATATATATATATATATATAGTGTCATCCAAATGTAATGTCTAGAGTTATGTTTTATTAAAAAAACTATACACATGTTTCCTTATACCCCATCCTATACGCATGTTTCTTTTTAATAAAACACAAATATAGGCGTCACATTTAGATGATACTATATATATATATATATATATATATATATATATATATATATATAATATAATAAATGTTTTTTTATAAAAAAATTACAAATAGTTTGGAAAATATAAAAATGATTTCTATATTTTTTGTTAAAAAAAGGTTCATCTAAATTCACACATTTATATTATTTTATTTTTTATATACAAAAATGACATTAATTTCAAAATTAATACGTTTATTGATGTAAAATAATGGAATAAGAAAATAATTCATTTATTATAATTTAACAAAAATAATTTTGTAAATATCTTTAACTAAACCATGATAATGCAGTTATAAAAGATAATTATTGATCTTTAAACCATCCTTACTGCAGTAACGGTTCAGTGAAACGTGTTATTTGTCAAAATTTATTAAATAATCAGGTAATGTGAATGTGTGATGATGTGATGAAAATACAGTGTGCAAACGGATACTGTATTTAGACACTTTTGAAAAGCTTTTGATAGTCGATCAGAGTTTCATAGTAAATATACCCCTTTTCCCTTTCAAAACTGTTTTTAAAGTAGAGCAATGGATTGATAAATATTTGAATAATAACATATAAATTACGGAATGATTAAAAAGTATTTTTTATTAAAAGTAGTGTTTGTTTTCTAATTAATGTTTTTAAGTATATTGATATATATATATTTATATATTTTTTTAGTGTAATTAAAATTAAATATATATATATATATATATATATATATATATATATATATATACAATATTATATATTTGTGTGTGTTTATATGTATATTTGTAAATATGAATGTTATTATTTATTTGATATTTAATAGACGATACAAATGTATAAATGAATAAATTCATTTTAAATAAAGTAACAAGCGTTTATTCTATTTACATTTTGTAAATTAAATTTCGGAAATATTAATGAAAATATAATTAATTTTTTTTTATTGTATTTTAAAAATTAAATTTTACACATACACTGACATATATATATATATATATATATATATATATATATATATATATATATATATACAGATAACCCCCGTACAACAAAACACTTTTATAACACAGTTTCGCTCTAACACGGTTCGAGAATTGGAAAAACCCTCATACAATACGGCAGTCTAGAACACGGTTTAAGAATTAGATAAATCCCCGTACACGCTTAAAGGTTTTAAGAACAAAATTCGAAATTAGGGAAATTCCCGTACAACATGGAACGAAAAAAGAGCTTTTAAGTGCACAAGATATCTTATTGGAAATTTTTCATTTGGCCGTGTATGTCGTATCAAATTTGCCTGTAGAACTTTGAAATTTATTAGAATTTAAAATCCATTTTGTTCGTGGAGTATTAAGTACATTTTAGAATTTTGTGTTTTTATTTTTACTACATTATACATAGATTAAAAATTTTCGGGTGCGTATTATTCAACCTTTTTTAGAAATGGTAATTATATTTTTCCTTTTTGTGAATTAATTTGTAGCCCTGAACTATGTCTGGCGAAAATAAAATATTCCTTTACAAATATATTTCATCTCGCTAGAACAAAAATTACATATTTTACTTTCAGCTAAAGGCAAGCAATCTAAAATAACAGATTTTTTGCAAAAAGTAGAGCATAGAACTCAAGATAATGATGAAGAAAGTTTAGAAGATGAGGATATCTTATCAAAAAGAAAACGCCCTCGGTTAATGGTGCTTATTAGTGATGAAGAAGAAAACATTAGTTAATACATATTATTAATATGTAATACTTTTGATGAAAATTGCTTTAATAAATATATTTCTCCTAATTATAAAAATATAATAGTATGTTTTTCTAATTTTTGGAACCTAACTCCCTTTTTTGCATTAGTTCTTTGTTTTGTATAACACGGATTCGTATAACACGGCATTTTTTAGGAACGTAACAACCGTGTTATACGGGGGTTACCTGATATATATATATATATATATATATATATATATATATATATATATATATATATATATAGGATGTTTTTAGATTAGATAGAACTTTTGATAGGGATTCAATTTAAAGTTATTTCATGCTTAAAAATACATTTTTATATATATATATATATATATATATATATATATATATATATATATATATATATATATATATATATATATTTATATATATATATTGAATTGAGTCATAAATTATTTTTGTGTTTGCATATCAACTTTAATTTTTTTTTAAAAAACAGCAATTGTACTTTAATCAATTATATACATGCCATTGTTTGCAATCACCTGTTGCCATTTGATAGGTAGCTCTTCTATGCATTTTGAATACAATTCCGATGGTTTTGACTTGAAAAAGTATTCGTCGAATTTTCAAACTTTGTTCGTATTCGAGAAATTTGTGTCTAATAAAGCATTCTACAGCGATGAAAATGATAATGGGATGGTGCCAGGTTTAGTGAATATGCTAGGTGGAAGAGAACTGACCATCCAAGCTCTAAATGCTTTTCTTGGGTTACTCTTGCTATATTTTTCGATCAAACTTTATCCAACACGTTGCAGCTGTTAGACCTACAAATCTGTATTTATTGTTTCAATCTGGTTTAAAACCTTAAAATGAATATTCTACGACGATTCCACCACACACACAATGTTATTTTTCTTTTAGGAAGTTTAGCCTTTGGGTTCGCTTCTGGAGGCTTATCCTTATCAACCCACTGTCTTTTGCGTAGAATGTTGTCATATGTAATCCACTTTTCATCACTAGTAATCATTTTATCCAGAAATGGGTCATTCCTTTGTCTTGGAAGAAGACTTGTTACTATCGATAAACGATCTGCTTTGTTTCTTTCACTAAAATTGCGTAAAACCAAAACACCCAGCTTGTTGAGTTTACCCATCTTTTGCAAGTGTTGATATATGGTGGTCTCTGATTTGTTTAACTTGTCTGCTAATTCTTAAGTGCTTTGGTGTGAATTACATTGCTCAAATGATTTTAAAACTTCTTCATCGAAGTCTGAAGAGCGCCTTGGTCTAGGTTCATTTTTCGATGATGTATTTTCGAAACGAAAATTTGCAAACTAATTCATACTTGCCGTTTAGTTATGATTTCTTCATCATATTTACTGCATATTTTTTTACTTATCTTCGTGGCATCCTCGCTCTGTTAACTCCCATAATATTAAATGGCAAATGTAAACTTTTTATTTTTCCATTTTTACAGCCAATAATTTATTATTTTAATTCGATGTATAAGTTACCACTCTCGTAACAAGACAGCATTACTCATTTAATTCAAATAAGTAAACATTTGTCATATGTGGTGAGTCATAAAAATTAGTACTGAGTCATTAAAAATTGCACTCAATAACGGAAATTATTTATGACTCAGTCCAATATACACACAAACGCAAACATACACACACACACACTCATACATACATACATATATATATATATATATATATATATATATATATATATATATATACATATATATATATATATATATATATATATATATATATATATATATACATATATGTATATAGAGATGTAAGAAGGTGTTTGTTATATATGTGTATAGTAACGTAACTTATATGTAGATTTTTTCAAAAAAGTGTATATAATATAAAAGGACTGAAAATGGATTGCATTGTGTAGCTAAAGAAAAGTGATAAACTAGTTTTTTAGGCTCGGAAAGATATTTTATAAAGCTTGATTCTAGTATGAAGAATAAAGTTTGAAGCTTTAAGCTCATATTCGTTATTGTAATGTTATATATTCATATTTGGTATACATACATTCATACACACACACACACACACACACGTGTGTGGGTGTGTGTGTGTGTGTGGATGTTGAATTATAATTTTATTAACATTAAATATTAACATCATCAAGAATAAATACGAATTGCTTCATAATTTATATATAAGTTTTTTTTAAATAGCATTTTTTTGTTAAATTTCGATTATTTTAAAATATTATACAATAATTTAATTTAGGATTTGGTTAAAATAAAGAATCTGTTTATTTTTTTATGTATGACGATAATAGCTATGATTTTTCATAAATAATTATTACACACATACACATATATACATCCCCCAATATATATATATATATATATATATATATATATATATATATATATATATATATATATATTCACATGTTAATTTAGAAAAGATAAACTTATTGGAAAACGTTTGTCGATAATTGTTTAAACACTTGTTTTTTTTAAAAATAATAATAAACAAATAAAATAATTTCATTCGTTAATTAATAGATGTTTATAATATGAAATTAAATGTTTATAAAAAGTACTATGAATAAATATAAATAATGAAACGAATTACTCTATTTCAGTTATTCTATTTTCATATTTAGTTTTGTTTATTTTGTAAAATTACATATATTATCAAAATTCAAAATTTCCATAAAAGTAAAAAATTCAATTTATTTTTTATATTAGCAATATATTTGAAATATATTTAATATTTCATTGTTACATTTTATTTTACAATAATATAATACATTAGTTCAATTCGATTTTATTTTAATACTGTGAAAATTCTGCTCATACAACTGTCAATATACAATATTTGAGAGCTACAAATCATATTGTGAATTAGACTGAAATTTCAGAGAGGTTTAAATTATTGTAAAATATGAATGTTTGTTATTTTAAATTATACGTTTCATATAACAATATCTATTTGTGTATAAATACACACATATACATATATCAATATACATATATATATTTCTATTTATTTAAAATAAATAATTTTCATTTTACAATTTTCATAATAAGGTATGTTTTTTGAGCATTATATACTGAATTAATTCATAATTATTTTGGGTTATTATTTGTGTTTTAACACTTAATTTTAGTTGGTGATTTATTTAATTTACGACATTGATATAACTTAATTTAATACTGTTTACTTTTTTTATTACAATTTTTGTATTAAAGATACAAATTATTCAAGTATAAGCCATTTAATATAAAATTTCTATAACATTATTTTCCATTAAATTTTTTATAAAATTTTATTATTTACATACATATCCACATACACACACACACACACACACACACACACACACATATATATATATATATATATATATATATATATATATATATATATATATGTATAAACTTCTATCAGTTAAATGCCTCATTGAATGCTACCATTTACTGGTATTTGGTTATATCACGTTGTCCAGGCGAGTTGAAGATTTTTTATTTAGTGTTTACTCCCTTAGGGAGGTTACCTTCAACTCGGCTAAAGAGCCCCGCCTGCCCTAAATCTCTGATCAGGTATCGAACGCAATTCTCCCGTATGACAGGTGGTGATGCTAGCTATTATACGAGGTTGTTTGATAAGTCCGTGTAAAAATAAAAACTGCTTCATTTTTTTGAATAAATCGTTTTTATTTTTCAACATAGTCTCCTTTTAGGCTTATACACTTCATCCAACGCTGCTCTAGTTTGTTGATCCCTTCCGAATAATAGGATTTGTCCAAGTCTGTAAAATAGTCATCCGTTCCTGCAATCACCTCCTCGTTCGAATAAAATCTTTTTCCCGCGAGCCATTTCTTCATATTAGGGAACAAATAATGGTCCGATGGAGCCAAGTCTGGAGAATAGGGGGGATGTGAAACGATTTGGAACCCTATTTCCATTAGTTTTGCGGCCACAACTGCTGAGGTGTGAGCTGGTGCGTTGTCGTGATGAAAGAGGACTTTTTTGTGGGCTAATCGGGGACGTTTTTCTTGTAACTCGGTTTTCAAACGATCCAATAACAATGAATAATATGCATCTGTAATGTTTTTACCCTTTTCCAAATAGTCGATAAAGATTATTCCTTGCGAATCCCAAAAGACAGTCGCTATAACCTTCCCGGCCGAAGGAATTGTCTTTGCCTTTTTCGGAGCAGATTCCCCCTTGATAACCCATTGTTTAGACTGCTCTTTGGTCTCAGGAGTGTAGTGATGTATCCATGTTTCATCTACAGTGATGAAACGACGCTTAAAGTCCTGCGGATTTTGCTGAAACAGCTGCAAACCGTTCTTGCAACACTTCACACGACCTCGTTTTTGGTCGTTCGTGAGCAATCGCGGCACCCACCTGGCGGATAGCTGTTTCATGTCCAAATGTTGGTGCAAAATATTATGTACCCGTTCACACGAGATGCCTACAGCACTAGTAATCTCACGCACTTTCACTTTTTTGTCATCCATCACCGTATCATGGATTTTATCAATGATTTCTGGAGTGGTGACCTCAACAGGGCGTCCAGAACGTTCAGCGTCTCTTGTGTTCATATGGCCATTCCGAAAATTTTGAAACCACTTATAAACCGCACTAATCGAAGGTGCAGAGTCACCATAATGTTTATCAAGCTTCTGTTTAGTCTCCTGAGGCGTTTTGCCTTTAATGAAGTAGTGTTTAATCAACACGCGAAATTCTTTTTCGTCCATTATTTGACAATCACTCGATTTCCTTGATTCCAACGATTGTCAAACACAAAGGAATAGACCGATATGGCTGAAACTTGATGTGTGTTCTTCCAAGAGGTGCTACTAATTAAAAATAACCTCGATATGCACCAGTGGTGCCATCTTTCGGAATTTACACGTACTTATCAAACGACCTCGTATACATACATACATACATATATATATATATATATATATATATATATATATATATATATACGAGGTCAGACAATTAAGTAATGCGACAAAATTCAAATATCGAGTATATTTAAAAATTAAGGTACATCGCTGCGATCCCCTTCAAAGTAGTCCCCTCCCGCATCTATACACTTATTCCAGTGAGTTTTACAGTTTTCGTAACAATTCTGGAACACTTCTTGTGGGACCTCTCCGAGTACCCTCGTCACAGATTCTTGGATATCTTCAATGGAGTCAAAATGTCGACCTTTGACGAATTTTTTCATATGGGGGAATAGGAAAAAGTTGCAGGGTGACATGTCCGGTGAATAGGGCGGTTGTGGTAACATTGCGATGCCTTTAGACGCCAAAAACTGAGAGAAACTGAACGCACTGTGACAGGGAGCATTGTCGTGATGCAGAACCCAAGTCTTCGCGATCTCTGGACGCACTCTGAGCACCCTTTTTCGTAATTTTTCGAGCACATTGCGGTAGAATACTTGATTTACGGTTTGTCCAGGTGGTACGAACTCTTTGTGAACCACCCCTTTGCTGTCGAAGAAGCAAATCAACATGGTTTTTACTTTGGACTTGCTCATTCTCGCCTTCTTTGGCCTTGGTGCTCCAGGGGACAGCCACTGTTGGCTTTGTCGTTTAGTTTCGGGGTCATATTGAAAGAACCAACTTTCATCACCAGTAATAACTTTTTTTTTTTTTTTTTTTTTTAGTAATAACTTTCATCACCAGTAATAACCAGTAATAAATTTCTCTGTTCCATTTTCGTGATATGCACTACTCGCGCGTTGTTACAAAACACTAAACAGCTGGCGAAGAAATGATCGTACGAGGGTGGTCA
>CP092089.1:18950125-19000125 GCA_029203775.1 Neoneuromus ignobilis | reverse complement strand
AAGACTTCATCAATTTACCCTCGATATTGTAAAGTCTTATTCAATTAAAATGAGATATCAAACATTCATACTATTAATTTTACTTGCTATTTCACATGTATGTTTGCATCTCGATACGGGTATATCAAAAAACATAATATACGTGTTTGGATCAAAGAAAATCGTTGCGAAATAACTGAAGTACATTTACATTAAACGTATGGAAAAACATTAACAGGACTTTAGATATATCCGTATAAACAGATGTGTAATGTGTATGTATATATATATATATATATATATATATATATATATATATATATATACTCACAAACACATACACACATACGCTAGAAATAACAAGTTTGTAGTTGTTTGTGAAAAGACAAAGTTGAACTCACGTAGACGTTAATGTATTCAAATACGTTCAAAGTGTTATCTACGAAAATGAAACTTTTTTATTAAGTTCTGTTTTGTGTATTTTTCTAGAAACAACTTACAACTTCATTGAAAATCTAATCAACTCTAACATTTTCAAAATTACTTTAACAACAACAAGAAATTAATTGTTTTTAATATGTACTAAGTGCGGTTAGAGTTAATATATTTGAGTTTGAAGAAACATAATCTTGGTTCAATTACTTATAGAACTACTTTTATACAATTTTCTTTTAAACGACTATCTCCTTTTTGCTATAAATAACTAAGATTGAAATGTCACTTTCTCTCTTGTTAAGAGTTTTAATTAGAATTTCAATTTAAGTTTAAATTGTCTGTTCCATCTCTTTTCCTATACTAAAACACATTATTTATTCTAAAGAGAGTTTTATCTTTCTGTTTGAACAATCGTAAAATCGATGGTCATCTAAAATACCTTGTTAATGTTTTTATACGACATATTCTAGGAGGTAAAATATACTTAGGCTGATTATATTATATTTTCTAGACCTTCCCTCCATAAGTAGATATTTTTTATCTTTTGTAGTACATAAAGAAAGAGGCTTAGTGCAAGTAAATATGTAACTTGTGTTTATGTGAACGTTTTTTTCATTTAATATTTATATCGTTTATTTATAATTCCATATATACCTAATATTTATTTACATCTATATATATAAGTAAATAATTTCTAATACATTTTATAAATGAGAAATTAAAATAAATAAATATACAAAATAATTAGAAAATATTTTCATAATTATTAAAAATATTGTTTTAAATAATGTAAAATTTAACAAATCAAACAAAGTAATTATTTTACTATCAATTTTGTCAATATTATATTTTATTAAATATTTGGAAAACGTTTGTAAATGTTATCGAATTTTTTTTAATTTAATATGGTATTTCATTTTATTTAATATTGTTTTATTTGGTTTTAATATTAAATGAAATAATTAGATTAATTATTATTATGACTAAAATGTTATTATTTAAAAAAATATATATATATATATATATATATATATATATATATATATATATATATATATATAAGATGGCTCAAATGAGACTGAAGGTTAGTAATGAATAGTAAGCAAGAAAATATATGTCTTAATCCATCAGTTTTATTTAGGTCATCTTATATATATATATATATATATATATATATATATATATTTATACATATACACATATATAATGGATGGGTGTTTACGTTAAAATATTAAAATGTTTTTAATTGTTTACAAACTCATTTCGATTGTGTATATAACGACAAACCTAAAATTAGTGATAAGTACTGTTACACAATTTTATTTTTAATTGTTTTTAGTTTTTCTCTTCAATCTAACTTAAATTATATATTATTTATGTATGTAAAATATAAATGAAAGCTAAAGAATAAAATACGTACTTAATAAAACAATGACTATTGTTTACAGTTATCTCAAGAAATCATTTATTATTCTTGATGTTTTATAATTAAAATGTTTGTTTAGTCGTAATAAGTATTGAAAATTGTTAATATTCTAATTTAATTTTACAACAATTTTACAGCTAAATTATTTAATTTTGTGAATATATTAAATGCGTTTTAAATTTCAGAAATATTTATTAATATACTTATTTAATTCAGTAATATTAAGTAAAAAATATATGTTTATTTTTGGTTACATAAATGTTGATCTGTCATTAAAAAAATAAAATCGCCTGAAACATTTTTTTTAAAGAAAACAAACAAAGAAATGTTAAAAAGAACTCGACGAAAATTATAATTTCGCATATGGGGATTCAAAACTCGAATACTTTTTATCTTTTAAAGCGCGTAAAAGTCAAGTACACTCTCTTTTAGGGTGAAGTGATACTTTGAGGGAATTTCTCGAACCTTAGTGATTTACACAAAGGTTGAACATTGCATTTAATGGAGAAATTTGGAGTGGACGGTGTATTTTTATTGTAATCCAAGAATATCTCTTAATAGTTGTATACGTATATAAAAACACCTGTTTGCCCCACTTAAACAAAATTGAGAGTGCCTTTGAGACAATATCAATCGATACCTTGAATTTTTTATGTTTGTGTTCATTGACTAATTGATTATTTCAATTAAAGAATATATATGTGTATATATATATATATATATATATATATATATATATATATTGAGTGTACTAAAATATTTATATGTTTAAAAAAAATATTTTAAAAATAATATGTGACACAAAATACGACTATGAATTTTCAAGAATTGTATTAAAAATACATTTAACAACGAAGATGCTTTTGTATTTTCATCAGAAAATATGTAATATTTCTTTATTATGAAAACTTTTCTTGCATGTTTTTTATTTATTATTTCATTATGATAATTACAAATTCTTCTTAAAACTCACCGAATTAATTAAATTTTTCATTTTTTCAGTTTATGTAGATATTCAACATTTTTTTTTAATATGACTTACCCTACTTATTTATAATAAACAGAATTATTTAAATTTTTCTATATTGTTAACAGTAATTATTATGTATAATAGTATTTAAAATCATAATAAAAAATTAAGTAAAATGAGGAAAATATTAATTATTTTCAATAAATAATAAAATATTAATATGAAAATATCAGGGCAATTATTCGGAAAGAAAAATATATATTTCTATGAATTTTTAAAAGAAATTTCAATAAAAATATGAAGATTAGAATTAATTTATAACTTATTTTGATTAGTTTTGGATAAAAAATGAATAGAAATAATAAATGACTTATTAATCTGAATGATTTTCTGAAATGAAAAATCAGATTTGAAACTTTCACTTTAATTATATTGATTATAAATTCTAGTAGTATATAATATCAGTAAATTTTTTATTATTGTATTATATTAAATTGTATATATATATACATGTATGTATGTATGTATGTTTTTGAGATATGCATATATATATATATATATATATATATATATATATATATACACAAAATAATTCAATGTATAAATTTAACCACAATGTCCTAAATTTAGTTCCTAATCGTGTTAGTAGCAAAATAATGCTGTTAAATTGACATCAAAGAAATTTGACAAAGTGTTGAGAAACATACCTGGTCGGGCTTTTGAGTGGGAATGAGACCGATAAACCTGTTGCAGCCAAGCATGTTCGATCGATATGAAATTAAAGTTTCTAGCTACGACGAAAATACATATATACGAACGTGCAGGGAAACGATGTAGCATGGGGTTCAACTTACAAGGGTTCAACTAGCTTTACGTTTTCGTCTATTTCTTATAAAATGTCACACGTTGCAATAAAAATGGTAGTTTATAAAAATATAAAATGCTGAGCTATACACATGCACATATATACATAAATACATACACACACACATATACATATATATATATATATATATATATATATATATATATATATATATATATATATACATTCACATAATCATTTTGTTCAAATATTTGTAGGTTCTCTCTGAAATTGATTTTTATTTTAATGAGCTCAGATTTATCTTATTATTTTTCAATCATAATATTTTTTAGAAAAAAGTGACATAGACTCTATATCACATTTTTTATACTTATATTATAGAGTATAAAAAATTATAAAATAATAAATAATTAAAAACTACTTTTAATTTATTTAATTACAGATTACTTATATATAAAATAGTTAATGTTTAATAATATTTGTTTTCCTTAGAAGAAAAAAAATAAAGTTTATTATTTTTTTGTAAAATCTTGAATATACATACTTATATAAATTAAATGTTATTGCATCTATATGTATATTTGAATTATTAGTTTATCTTGTTGATCGTAAATGAAATATACATTTTTTTTATTTATATTCATAAGTTTACAAATATTTTATATTATTTTTCAATAATACAATAACATGCTATATAAATTATTTGATACTGTTTCCTTATAGAATATATACGTTCTATAAATGTTCCATAGAATTTTTTTTTAGGCGTGATAGAACTTTAAATTAAATCACTATCGACAGTTCTATTTGACCTAAAAAACACTATTTATATACAATATATATATATATATATATATATATATATATATATATATACATACACATATATACATGTGTCTGTATATATAAAGGTATAATAAAAAGTGTTTTTTTAGGGTAGATAGAACATTCGATAGAGATTCAATTTAAAATTCTATCATACTTAAAAAACATCCTATACAATATATTCTGATGAAAATGTTTTTATTAATACTCTGAGTGTTATGAATTAAGCTGTATAATAACTTCAATACGGCAAAGACATTAAACAGAAGTACTTGTGTCTTTATTATTATCACAGAATGGTTGTTATACTAGAATTTTGCAAGAAAACATTTTCATATCTTTCTACATCATGACTCGAAAATTAATGTCTCTTTCAAACCAAGACTTTGTGTTTGTGTGTAAGGTTTATGAAGATTACAAATATACGCTTCCTGTATATATATACATATATATATATATATATATATATATATATATATATATATATATATATATATATATGTATGTATATATTTTTGGTGTGAATTTTCTTTAACATACATTTACATAGTATATAAAAACTTCGAAACTTTTGTGTAATGTTATGATTTCAATTTATATTAATCTATAAACGTGTGAAATGGAATGGAAAGATGTATACGGTAAAAAGTTGCTTTAACTGAATTTTTTTTATATATATTTACATGCATCTTTGTACATTTACATAAATGTATACATACATACATACAAACACACACACACACACACACACACACATATATATATATATATATATATATATATATATACATGAACATTCTAATAAAATGTGACTGTTACTAATTTTTTGGACAATTAAGTTTTCTATGTAATTTCATACATATTATTGCCGTTTAATTAGATTAGGCAGTGACTTTTAAAAACTATATTTTAAGAAATAAACTAAATAATATTATTTCTATATATTTATATATGTGCATATTTAAATATATACACATACATATATGAGCCGTTTAGAAGCCAATGTGATTACGTTAATTTTTTGAAATTTTCATATTTTTATAAATTTTAATCAAACAAACGTTTGTTTGATTAAAATGTACAAAAATATGAAAATTTCAAAAATGGACCTAATTACATTGGGTTCTGAATGGCTCATATAATGATCATCGATTTGAAAGAAATGAAATGAATATTTTTTTAAACAAATATTTTCTATAAAATAAATTGAAAGAATAATTTTTTTGTATAATAATTGTTAGTATAATAATGTTATTTATGTGAATATTAAAGAAAATAAAATCATATGAAAAATGTAAATTATTTTACTCAATTTTGTTGATTTCAATTAATGAAAAATGAATTAATAAAAATAAATTATAATAATTTCAATTTTTTCATATTTTATTATATATATATATCTATATATATATATATATATATGTATATATATATATAAAGTGCGTTTTTCTAGGTTAGAAAAAGTTTTTGATAGGAATAGCTGACAAGTCAGTTGTCAGTTTGCGTACTACAAGTGACATTGGATTTATTGTACTTTGGCAAATTATTATGGAACATTTTGTACTTGAGCAACGTTTCCAAATTGTGGAACTTTATTTTAAAAATCAGTATTCTATTCTACTGCAAAATGTTGTTCAGTGATAAGGCTCATTTTTGGCTTAACGGGTGCGTTAATAAGCAAAATTGCTTCATTTAGAATGAGACCAATTCTGAAGTAATTCACAAAAGCTCGTTACATCCAGAAAAATGCACCGTATGGTGCAGATTGCACGCTGGTGTCATCATCGGACCTTATTTCTTTCGAATTGAAGCCGAAGAGTATGTTACCGTCATTCATGTATGTAACAGAACGATGATCAATGATTATTTGTTTCCAAATTTGTATGACATCGATCTGAAAGAGATGTGGTTTCAGCAAAATGTGCCACGTGCAATACTTCGATCGAAACAATCGAGTTATTGAAACAAAAATTCGACGATAACGTTATCTCCAGAAATGTACCTGTGAATTGGCTTCCACGATCGCGTGATTTGACGCCTTTGGATTATTTTCTTTGGGGATATATGAAGTTTCTGGTTTATGCTGATAAATCAGCAATGATTGAGGCATTAGAAGCCAACATAACTCGCGTTATTGCGTACATAAGGCCCTAATTGCTTAAAAAAGTGACCCAAAATTGGACTGACAGAATGCGGTATATCAAAGGTAGCATTGGTAAAAATATGCCTAAAATTATTTTTAAATATTAATGCCATGAAATGATCTTTCTTATAATATTAAATAAATGGTCTTTATGTCAATTAGTATGTATTTTATTTTAATTTAAAGTTCTATTATTCTTAAAAAAACATTCATTATATATAATATGATTTTTTAATTGAAAAAGTGATTTACAATGAAATATTTTAACAAAAAGAGGAGTAAGAAAGTGTCGTAAAAAGTAATAAAATATAGGAAAATATTCTTTGCTAATACAGTTAAATACAGTGGAGGATCCGTGATAATTTGGGTTATTCTTCCTGGTAAGGTGTTGAAAATCGGGTGTTAACTGACTGAATAATAAATGAAAAATTGCTAGATTAAGATTATACATGATAATTTGAAAGAGTCAATTGAAAAAATGAGCATATAACAAGATTAGATGAATTAATAGAACATTCTCAAAATAGAGGAAAAAAATATAATTTTTTTCAAGATAATAATATTATTTTATTGAAATCACTTCCACAATCTCCGAACATTAATTTAGAAGAAAATTTGTGGAGCATTCTCGACACTAATATTCTTACAACTTCCAAAATCAATAAATAATCACTTTTTAATGATTTAAAAAAATGTAGAAAGATATTGGAGAATACTATCAAAAAATACTACCAAAAAATTATGCAAAATATTTCTCGTCATTTGAAATCAATCCGAAGCTAAAGGAAACCTTACCAAATATTGATTAGAAATATTAAATTGCTTTATCAGTTTTTTATGTCAACTTAATTTACTCACTGCATACAAATGTGAGTAATTAAACATATATTTTTCGTTATCAACTAAAGGAAATAGGCAACATATTATGGAAATATATTATTTAAAGTATTATATTTACGTTTAAATTATTTTCATTTCAATATCATTAAAAATATTATTTCAAATTCAAAGATTCGTCATATATACCTATCATATATTTTACAGTACTAAAATGTTCATTGTATTTTGAAAGCGCGAATTAATTAATAAATAGTTTTTTTAAAGAAAAATCTAGCTCTTGCAAATGTGATTTGATTTCAAAAATAGTTACATTAATAATTCAGTGTTATGAATATTTTTTTAAATTTAATGTAAATATTTTTCCGTTAAACTTTATAATAATGAAAAACTCAATAAGTATCTTTTGTTCTTCATGTCTAAGTTGTGAAGTAACTACTTTGAATAAAATTAGGATATTATCAAGTGATCGATCATGGTGATACTAACTTTTTCATTTAGTTTATTAACAAGTAACGTATTTTTTTCTCATAACTATTTCTTTTATAAACATCAAAAAATATTTTGAAATTGTATTTAATGTTCTAGTTTCAAACTATACTGAAAACTATATCAATAATTTTGAAAATTGAAAAAAATTGATTTTTTTTAATATCAAAGAAATAATTGAATTTTAAAAACATTTTTTTTTATTTTTCCCAAATAATATATAAATAATATTAATATTATAAACAAATGACCGAAAACAAATTCTGAAAATATATGCGAAATTTAATGTACGCCGTTTCTTTCTAAATATATGAAATCAAAAATATGTAAGAACTGAATTATATATTTTAATGAACTACTACGTTTTATGTTTGTATGTATTCATAGATAGAAGTGATATTCCACGGATCATTGCGTCAAAATATACTTCAATCATACATAACGTTTAACTGGCATATTTCCCACTGTGTTGGCAAAATATGTTTGAAATTCATAAGGATTTTAATTGTTGGCGGGTCGAATGAAAACATAACATGCTCTCAAAGAACAGTAGTCGTACTTTTATGAATTTATAACACATAAATACAAACACATACACACACATACATACATATATATATATATATATATATATATATATATATATATATATATATATATATATATATACATACACATTTTAATCCATTGAATTCTGAATCGATATTATTTTATTATTGAAATAAATTAAACTCAAATTGGTTGAATGTTTTAAAACTAAGTCAATTGAAAAAGAAAATTGGTTATTTTCAATTTTGGTTAGTTGTCAATTTATTTCAATTACAAGTTGAACAATTTTGATATAAATTGAGTTGTATTGAATTCAATACCATTTCAAGTTGACTGAATATGAAAATGTTATATTGAATTTATGCAATTTCAAGTACACGGAATTATGAAAAAATTAATTTCTTTCCTTCATCTTTTTCTTGTTCTCTTTTTATTTTTCTCTCTGTTTTTATAAATACATACATACATACATACATATATATATATATATATATATATATATATATATATATATACATCATGTACACAGACCTACATAAGTCATGGCACACATGGGTAACATAAGCAATTTATTGATATAATTCAATGAAGTCGTTAAATTAAAAAAAAATATTTAATTGAAAATAAATATAATGAATATTATATAATGAATAAATTTAATGAATATTATATTTATTTTCAATTAAATATTTTTTTTTAATTCAACGACTTCATTGAATTATATCAATAAATTGCTTATGTTACCCATGTGTGCCATGACTTATGTACGTCAGTGTATATGTATGCATGTATGTATAAAAAGAAAACAAATTTATTTTTTACTTAAAAAAATAAATTTTTAATTTAATATTAGTAAATGTTCTCTATTTAATTTTTTGAAATTGCTTAATCATCTTTAATATTTTAGTTTAATTTAGTAGTGAAATGAATACTTATTTGTTTTGGAACTGTGGAGAATTCACTTTAACAAAATTGAATTTTTACCTTTTTAACGGCAGAAAGGTTTTGACGATGATTGCATCGCCATCGAAATGCGTATCAATTTACTATTGTTATCAACAAAAAATAAACATTAAGTAATTATTGAACACTTTATAATCTATTGTGGTGTCGAGGGTAAAAATTCATTTGTGTTAAAGTGAAATTTATAATTAATATTAGCTTATAGTATTATACAATACATATTATTTTTAAAATTTTTACTTTATTAGATATATTACTTGCTTTATTTTAAAAATTCATACATTTATAAAATAAAAGCTAACATACAATTTTATTTGTTTTTCATAAACTTTAAATAAAAAATGTATTGGTAAAGTATGGTGTACATAGAAACGGGTTAAAAATTAAGTGATTAAAACAGAAATTATACCTAAAAAAATTCCAGAATTATTTTTTTTTGTTAACTTCTTATAAAAAAACAACTATTTTTGGAATAATAAAAAGATAAAAATCAAAACGAATTGTTTTTTAAACACGAATGCTTTTGAAAATATTCAAATTGCAGTAATATTATAAACTTTTGTTTATATATATATATATATATATATATATATATATATATATATATATATATATATATATATATATTACACATACATACATTCATATACACATACGCGAAAATATTGTTTTAGTATTATATCAAATATTTATATTAATACCCTGTGATAATTTTAAATAAAAAAATAAATATATGGTGATAATAATATTAAAAACACATGTAAAATTAAACAAATATTTTTAAAATATAAGTAAGAAATAGTAATAATCATAATTAATATTTCCTTAGAATTCTTATGCTCACTAATATGATAGTGAGTTCATTTTTTTATGTTAGAATTTTCATCACATAAAAATATGTATTTATAATGGAATATATATATATATATATATATATATATATATATATATATATATATATATATATGTAAAATATTTATATTTAGTATTGTATTTTTTAATATTTAACAAAAAAAAAACAATTTTTAATTCGTTTCTAAAACCGTTTTACGTAACTTCAAGCAATATATATATATACACAAAACATACAAAATGTAAAATTATGGCTTTGAAAATATTTTCTTTTCGTAAAAGCTTTGAAGTATAAGAGGTTGTTGAGTGAATACAAATGTCTAAAAAATGTTAGTATAACAGATTTGAACATTTTATTTTTGTTCTCGTGTGAGTAGAAAGTTTTTTTTTATCAATTTTCATAAAATGAATAAGTCCTGAATACAATATAATTATTTGATCAATCTATTATATATTATGAAATACTTTTTTATTCCTTGCAATTATCATAGAAGGAAGGTAATTAAATTGATTATTTATATATATATATATATATATATATATATATATATATGTGTGTGTGTGTGTGTGTGTGTGTAAGGTTGACTAAGTGGTTACGTTTCTATTATAAATGGTGATATATTGATGGTCACTGAATATCTACGATTTATCAAATGAAAAAATAAGCAATTAAAAATTCACAGTATTAAAATATATTATTTAATTCCTTGAATTTATAGAAATACGTGGAAATAAAATATATAAGTGCTTACATTGTTTTGTTCAAAATTTTAAAAAAGATTTGTCACTAAAAATACCTAATTTAATACATTATACTCATTTTCAGTACGTAGGTGTATGAGTGTAGATGTTTATAAATGCAATATGTACTCGTATATATTCACGAAACAGTCTAACCAATGTGGTGAGTTTAAATAAATATCAGTGAATGGTAACATTCGAGGAGGCTTTCGCCCAATAATGAGTTAAATTAATCTGATATAATGATGTCGATGAATGTATGTATGTATGTATGTATATATATATATATATATATATATATATATATATATATATATATATATATAACACAATTGTATTATTGTTATATCGTTAATAAAATATTTGACATTGTTTTTGAATTCATATAAGTTAGTAGGTAATTTGTATACATTTTACTATATATATTTACGAAATATTTTAAATTAAAAAAGAGTATGATATTATTAAACGTTATATATGTGATCAATTTTTGTTTATCTCGCAAAAGTTCATAGAGTGTGGTATGACTTAATATTTAAATTACAAAAAAATCATTTCAAATGATAAATTAATTGAATATTTTTCTTATTTAAAATATAACATTTATTATTATATACATAAACAGAAACTGATATGTAGATGAATACACACATACAAACACACACACACATAACTTTAATCTTAAAGTTATTCAGTAATTTAATATATATATATATATATATATATATATATATATATATATATATATATTAAATTACTGAACAACTTTAAGATGAAAGTTTTAGCTTAAGTGAATAAATAAAGATTGAGTACATATTTCATCATTAAAACACATTCTTATAATTATTATTTTTATTTTTAATTTTTTTATAATTATTATTTCTTATAATTATTATTTTTCTTCATTTACCATTGTATTTAATATAATAAAATAAATAAAAAAATGTATGAATTAGATGTATTGAAATACATTTATTTGAGAATTGAAAAGAACATACTGAACAATTATAAAAAATTATAATTATATTAAAAAATAATTTAAATGAAGTTGTTTTCTATTTTGTACTTAATAATTATTGCAAAAGTATATTTCAAGAAGAACTATGTAAATAAATATATTTAAACAGCTCTCCCACGAATAATTTTAGGTAAAAATAGTCAAGAATATTTTCAGATGCTTGTGGGCTCTTATAAGTATTTCACTGTGCGCTATATTATCTATGCATATTCATAATTCATCCAGTTTTGATATAAGTAAAAATACTTTTAATGTAATTAATTACATAAAGTTATTTTTAAGCAAAGGAAGGTTACCTGAATGTAATGGTATGTTTGGTATTAACATGGTTACCCATTTTGATTATATTATATATATATATATATATATATACTAGGGTCGTTTGATAAGTATGGTAAATTTATTTATTTTAATTTAATAAATTAAATAATTTAATTAAATTTTTAAATTTTTTTAATATTAATTTTTTACAATACTTATCAAACGACCCTCGTATATATTTGTATATATATGTATATATATATATATATATATATATATTATTTTTGATTATTAGTATTAATAAATAATGAATTACTTATATTGACAATGTTATTCAAATAAGAAGATTAAAAAATAATGATAATTTAAGAAAAAACTGAACGAATTTTATTTGTTAAAAGTTTATTATTAATTTTATTTAAATAAATAAAATATAAATTCGTATATATTGCATTTTTTAATTAATTATATAATTACTGTATATTTACAATAAAAACATTGTGAAAATACATTTAAAATTTAACAACTTAGTATGGAATTACCAAATTGATTTAAATATAAAAAAGATTACAAAATATTTTTTTTGAAGTAAATACAATAGCATAAATTATTATTCATGTACCAATTTAGAACATTCAGAAATATTAATTTTACTTGGTAAATAATTTCAAAGCTTTATCACATGTATATTAAAAATGAAAGAAATATTGAGAATCTGAAATAATAACGTTATTTTCTTTTTAATAATAAGATCTTTTTAATGTACGATTTTTAACAAGAAAATTTAATTCTTATTTTCAATATAAGGGACTTAAATAAAGGCCGAATAGGATTTATAGATCCATAATTTGCTACTAACCTAGAAAAAGATTGTGATAAGTGAATTAGTTTTCAAGATAAATTTTATGTTTTATTAATGATATATCATATATTCATACATGAAAATAAAGAAAAAATAATTATATAAATTAAATATTTCATTGGATGGAATAAACGACTATAAAATTTCCATGTAATTAATTAATTATTAACACTTAAACGACGGGCCGGGAATTAATGCCCTTTTATAAAACCAATCGTAATAATGGCGGAACAGGTAATAATACCTTTTTGTATTTTAAATCAAAATTGAGACTTCTGTAACTCGGGTAGGTTGCTATTATTTTCATTCAGTAAATATTTATATATTAGAATAAATTATTGTCCCCCTACAAAGGGATGTGGCACCATGTCTATTAGGATATTATAATATTGTAAAAACTGTGACAACATGATATTGCGAAAATTATGTATTGTTCAATAATTTATCCCCCGTCGTTTAATTGTTAATACCATATATATTAGATATATAACACATTTTTATTTAAATAGTGTAAATTATGTTTAATGTTTAAACAACACAAAATTATCTAATATATATATATATATATATATATATATATATATATATATAAATATTTATATATGGTCCAAATGAAACTGAAGGATAATAAAGAATAGTAATTGACAGTAAGCAAGTAAATGTATGTCTAAACCTTTCAGTCTTACTTGGGTCATCATATATGAAGAGACCACTACCGATGAACTAGAGAAATTATTGATTTGAAACTTAGAGAAATAAAGAAGCCTAGGAAAGGGCCAATCGATAGATGATATAAAAACATAAGAAAATTTGTCGGTGTGTAACGGAAGACTATTGAATCGTTGAAAAGTTTTGGGAAAGGTTTTCATCCAGTACTGGATATATATATATAAGTAGATGATATATATATATATATATATATATATATATACATATATATATATATATATATATGCAAGTATTTGATTTGAAACACAGATATACAAAAAGACCGAGGAAAAGACTTATATAGATGAGACAGAGACATAAGAAAATTTATTTCAATGGGGTAGAAGAGAAAGTCATTGAATTAGTAGAAATGGATTGCTTTGGTAGAAGTCTTCATCTAGCAATGGATAGGAATAAACTAAAGATGATAATAATGTTGATGGTATACATATATATATATATATATATATATATATATATATATATATATATATATATATATATATATATATATATATATATATATATATATGAGCTGACTTGTTGAAAATATTACTATTTGCCTTAAAATACAATATTCTTTGACAGAAATATATTGCATGTCCTCACATATTAATTTAGGTCTTGGAGAATCAATACGAAAACAGTTTAGTGGCTTTATCTTTACAAAGAAACAAGGCAAAAAACATGATTCTATTAGTTAAAATCTACAATGAAACCGTAACGAATAGAAGAGAGAAAAAATGATAATGAACAGATCACATTCGAAGAAAACACAATGACAAGTTGACATGGGAATTGTAGATTAGATTTCGAGAAACAGACAAAGGATCAAATCACAAGACATTGAAATTTGAGCGCAGAAAAGATTTATTTATAAAAGAAACATGTCAAGACATAATGTAATATTAAATCAAAATATAAAAAATGAATTAACATTATATATATATATATATATATATATATATATATATATATATATATATATATAATATGCTTTTTTTGTTTATTTTATGATTCAAGTAAACGATGACAGACTCGTTAATATCTTATTTTTATTAACGTAATTATATTTTATCCTCTTACTCTCCAACGGTTTAAAATTTCTGTACAGAAAATTTCGCTCTAGAGTCGTGTCTGCATCGTTATCATTATTAAATTAACTTTTAAGTCCAACGTCTAATTATATTAAAAAAATAAACTCAGCGCGGAATCTTAAATTGAAAGAAGTTCAATATTTGAAAGTAATGTCGAATGTAGATTTTTCACGCGTATCTTAAAATGTGCGTTTATTTTTAACTTGTTGGCAGGTACAAACAAAAAACAGACCATTCCAAAGTTCAGTTAATATAAAACAACACTTGTAAAACGTATCCATTAATCAATGAATTGTATCATGAAACAGAATTTTATTATATTATATTTATACAATGACAAAAAAAAAGATGACAGATACAAACCAGGTGGATTTTTTAAAACACATGATGTGCAAACGAGCGAATATTTTATGATTTATACATATATACACAAGTATGTAAAAACAAACACACGAATATATATATATATATATATATCAATAATTATTATTATATATTATATAACGAGTGAGTTTGAAATATGAATTAATTTTTTTAATTAGAATAATTTACTTCATTTAGTACAGTTATAACAAATATAATATTTCATTTATTTATGAGCTCTTTTTCATTTTTATATTTTTGAATATCGATTTACAATTTATTAATATTTAATTATCTTTTAGCTCTTTTCGAAAGCTCTATCTTTTTAAATAATGTTTTCGTTATAAATGTTTCACAAGAACAGTTAATAAATTTGAAAATAAATAATTGGTGTTAAGTAAAATTTATGTTCAAGTGCATCATAGCAGAAAATCAAGAATATTGCTATAAATTGTATTGAATACGTTTTGCTTCTTGCACATTCCAAAAAATAGAATTATGATTGTCGCAAAGTGAAAATATTGTTTTTTGTATTGACTACAATAACTTACCATATCGAAAGATTTATAATGTTCAGAGCTGCAAAATAAGTATTTTTATATAATATATAGTCTTGAAGATGAACTACGGTCTGACAGCTGTCTAAGCTCGACAGTGATGTGTTAAAAGGAATGTAAAAAATACATTTAAGGTGAAAATAGATTTCGAAATAACGCTAATCAATAATTTTTAATCGTGTTTTATATTTTTATTCAAATACAGTAAATAAATATATTATGATTAAAGTGAAAATAATGAATTTAGCTTTACAATCATGTTTTTCATTTGTCAGTATAGATTCTTACAATCTAATATGTAATCGTATGTGATCGATTTTTGTATGATATATTATATTTTCGTGTATATTAAATGGTACAAGTTTCGCAAATTGATATTGCGTGATGACTTCAAATTCAATTTTCTTCGCTTATCTTTATTCTAAAATGAATATATATAATCGTATATATATATATATATATATATATATATATATATATATATATATATATATATATATATATATATATATATATATAGGTTCATCCATAATGTGAAGTCTAGATTTGTGTTTTATTAAAAAGAAACATGTGTATAGGGTAGTTTATAGCAAAACATGTGTATAGTTTCTTTTTAATAAAACACAAATCTGGACGTCACATTTGGATGACCTATATATATATATATATATATATATATATATATATATATATATATATATATATATATATAATGAATAAGATTATGTTTATGTATGCATATTAAAATAATGAATTTATTGTTGTTTCTTATTATATGTATATATATATATATATATATATATATATTTATATTTATTAATCGATCGGTGACGTATAGTTTGCATCATCGCCTGTCATACGGGAAGTGGGTTTGATGTTTGATAAGAGAAATAGGGTAGGAAGAATTTTTTTAGAGAGATTGAGGCAATACGCCTAATCAGTATGGTATGATCAAGTACCAAAAAATAATAACATTTAATGAGGTTTTCGCTCAGTAATGGACTGATACGATGATGATGATGATGACATACAGAATGTGTGTGTATGTATATTTATATATATATATATATATATATATATATATATATATCAATAAATTTTAATTAAAAAAATAAGAAATATTAATTTTTAAATTTATTAAATAATATGATTTCATAAAATTACTGATTTTATACTGAAAATTAATTTCGTATAATATATCAGTATTATTTTTAGTATAAATTTCATTTTTTTACAAATAATGAATAATTTAATGCCTTATTATTAAATACTTATGTATTTTCAATTATTTTTGTTTTATAAATAGTGTTTAATCCAGAATTTTTTTATTTTATCTTATAATACACATAAAAATGAGAAATTAATTCGGTGGATAATATTGATTAATTCTTTGTTATAACTTTAAATGTATTCATATATCATTTAAACATTTTGTTATATGAATAAAAAACATTATCTCTATATTTTTAAAAAAAATCATTTTTGAAGATATTTTTTTTATATTACTTTTTAATAATTTGTTATCTAATTATACTACTTATTAAATAAGAATACTAATTTAAAAGTGTATATATATATACTATTCTAATTAAAACCAATATGATTTAATAAAAAAATAAGTTCATTATCAATGAAAGCAAACTGATATTGATCAAATATTCAATTAATCAAATATTCTTTTCTTCGGGAAAATAATTCTTTTGCTCTTAATTATTATTTAGCGTACATTAAAGAAGAGTAATTTATTATTGAACTCACTCAAATATTAGTTCCCAAGAGGCATGAAGTTATTTGAATAGATAAAAATAAAAACAATATGAAGACAAAAATATTTTTAAATATACTTTTGAAATTCGAGTAAGAAGAAAAACACGCACTTTTTGTTTATGTATATTTTTCACGAAGTAGTTAGTATTACAACATAAATATTATACAACTATGTTATACGGAACAGTGCAATAAATATGTAAATTTCAGTTTATGATACTGAAAAATAGTTTGTACATGTTGACAATTCCTTAAAGTATGTCATATGAAATTTATTTTAATTTGCTTGAATACTGATTTTTTGCAATTTTATTTCTTGAAATGTATTTATTTGCAAATATTAAATAAAAATACATGTAGATGTGTTTATAGAAGACAAAAAATATTTTAAAACTGTTTGACATTCATTGATTTTACTTTTATTTTAAAAAATAAATTAAATATATATATATATATATATATATATAAAGTGTGGCTCAAATGAGAGTGAAGGGTTTAGACATACATTTACTTCCTTATTATCATTCACTATTTTTAACTATTCTTAAGTTTTATTTGGGCCACCCTATATATATATATATATATATATATATATATATATATATAAAGTAGTAGATCAAGAAAGAAATTACTTTCAGTAATATTTAATTATTGTTGTTTATTTTATTTGCTTTTAAACTATTATGTAAATTAAGAGTAACCTTTTGTATATGGTGAAATACCTATTAAAATAAGAAAAACAATTTCTTAAAAATAATATTAATAAAATATAATTAAATTTGGTCTCTATAAAAATATGTCTATATTAGTGATTATAGGTTTTTAATGTTTAAAATGGATTTATAATAGTAATTGATTATTAGAACGACGAATATACATTTTTTTATCTGAACAATAGAGATTAAATTTCGATTGAACACACTCTAATAAATTCTTTTTAAAATTAAAGGGGTTGTTCAGTTAGAGCTTCGTAAAATATAAATGTTTTTTTTTAAAGTAAGCGATTTCTCTGTAGAAGTACATCTCTGCAGTAACATTTTATTTAACTTCAACGTACTGCCCTGACTGATAAATTGACACAGTATTCAGTACTCATTTTATCTTTAATTTTTTTAGAATTAAAAATGGGGCAGCATTACTTATTCATGCAATTACTTTATTCTTCTTCCCACTTCGTTTCTATAGCAGACATTTATTTCTTATGAGTTTTACTGTTTTAAACTTTTCATAGTGTGGAATAGCATTATACATCATGAATAGATTAAAGTTTTTGCAATATATGAAATATTGTTATATTATTTTCTTAATTAAATTATCGATTAAATTTGTTCAGAAGAGTAATATTTATTATTTTTACTGTTTATACTATACAAAAACATTTTAAACTGTTATTAAATTAAAAAAAACATATAATGTTTACTTGTAAATATTAAAATCTTTTTAATAGAATCTTATTTCTATAGACATATATTTAAATGAGATTTCTGTTATTATATCTATTCATCAAGATACATATAATATATTAAAACGGATACAATATAACAACTAACCTGATTCACAGATAAGTTAAACTCGCAGAAACTTATTAGAGTTAGATTATATGACAAATGTCAAACAATACTTATAAATTTGAAAATAATTTGATCAGTGTTTTATCTTTCTAGCCATATTATTGTATATGTATGTATAATTATATGAATTTTTAAATTAAAATTTACATATAAATTTTTAAATTATATATATATATATATATATATATATATATATATATATTTAACACAAAATCCATTTTTACAGTTGCATTATCTCAAAACTATATATTTTTTTTTGAAATTTTATCTGAAACGAAGTTACTTAATAGACAACACATTCTAAGTCTGTTTTTAGGTCAAATTAGTAGATTAGTGTTTCAGTTATAACATAAGACATCTGTTTTTGAAAATACATTTTAATCAAGTTATATTTTATTCTCAAATATTATGAATATAATGATACAAAATATATTTAAAAATTATTTAGTTGAATGTATTTTTTTATCGATTACTCTATTCAATATTTCTTTATATTTTAAATTTGTATAGATATTGCACGTAAGTTACACACAAAAATAAACAACATTAAAAAAGTTCAAAAATTAATTTAAATTTTAATTAGAAAATTTTAATGAAAAGAATATCTCAATTGATTATTGATTACTTCTTGTTAGTTTGACTCATATTTAAACTTGACATTTTTTAATTTGAGTTTAAAAACCTCCAATGAGGAAGGTGATTTAAAAATATTAAAATTATTATTTTTATAAAAAGTTGCACTGTTACCAATATATATATATTTATTCGAAGAATGATATCATTTTTTTAAACAATTATGACTAATGTGTAAATATATATAGAAATATAGAAATGATAATTTCAGTTTGAAAAAAGATTTATAAAAGTAGAACAGTTATTAACCTACGAATTAATTACAAGATTGAAACATAAACTGATTAAAACTTAAACTAATATTTTTAAAAAACTTATGTTGTTATACGTTTACATTAAATCGTATTAATTATAAATGATATTTTTATAAGTTCAGTACAATATAAAATATTTTACAGTATCATATAATAATTTTTTTAAGTGTTTCTATATATATATATATATATATATATATATATATATATATATATATATATATAAAATATTAGAGCATATGTATGTATTAAATTTTAATCAATGTGGTGGTAATCGTTTTCCACACGTCATTCATACGTCTTTTACTACAAATAAATGAAACGTAAACTAATCATTATTTAGTACTAACATAAAATTATTAAATAGATTTTCTTCGCAGTTTCAATTCCGAGTAATCGTGTTCAATATATTGGTTAAATGGCAACTGAATAACGTTTTGTGTATTTGCACGTTCACTAAAACGTGTCTATGTTCTACATACACACTAGAATGAATAATACGGCCTTGTCCCACGTACGTCTGTCGGTGTACACCCAATTCATTTTGGCAGTGATAAAAACATGCTACGTTGCCAGAAATAACTGAGTTTGTGCTAATTTTCCTCAGGTCGTTGTCAGTTTATTTCATATAGAAAAATGTACAATTAGGTGTTAAAGATGTTCGTGTCTTCCTTTTTTCATTTACTTGACTAAAATCATGCCACGAATATGAATAATATGAATATGATTGTATACTGAAAACATTTATTAAATTTTGTAAAAATGTCAAAGGTTAAATATAATCTTAATAATATACAATATTCCTGGATGTATACTTTTTATTTGAATAAACATGTACTTCGAATAATATTTAATTTTTCATTTTAAGATTATGACTGATAAAAAATAACACATTATTAAATCTTCATTATTAAATAATTTTCTAATACACAGATATTTTATTTTCAATTTTTAAAAAAATGGTCAGAAAACCTACATTTTTTCATAAGCTGTTTATAATTTATTGACTGAATATATTGCTTTTCTAACCTATTTTAATATTATTTGGTTCATTATCAATGCTAAGACGATATAATATTTTAAGTTTCGAAAACAGAAAATAGATTGATGTACCTAATTTGTAAATAGTGAGAACAGTATTAAAAAGTAAAATTAAAATTATATTTACAAATAATAATACAGTAAAAATGATAATTTTATATACTTTCACGAGTAGAATATTGTTTAAAATTTGTTTTCTTTTTTTTATATACATATCTTTTTATATATTTATCTATCTATCTATTTATAAGGTTTTACAAAAAGCTCTTGAGAAGTTTAAATGGAAATAAAATGAAAAGTATTAGTTAATTACTTTTCTTATTTTTAAACATATTCTATTGGATTAATGATGGAATACCATTTCACTCATATAACCACCACGACTTTGTTTCACATAATGCATTTGTTTAGTTCAATTTTTAGTCACTCTTTCACATAACTGTGGTCCAATTTCATGAATTACACGTTCAATGTTTATTTTTAATGTTCCTGTTGTCTGTGTTATCAGCATTAATCAATGATTTCACATAACCCCATAGAAAATAACCCAATGGATTTAGATCACATGATCTTGGTGGCTAATTCATGGGTCCATTTCGTGAAATAATGGACTGATTAAACTTTTGTTTCAATAAGTCTATTGAAGTTTTTACAATATCTAAACGTTGTTGAAGTGATAAACGATCCATGATAATTTTCCAAACTGTACGGAGTTAAACTGTCAAAATGAGGTTAAAACAATCAAACATGGCTGCCATTAGCTATCAAAGTTTTGACATTATTATATATATATATATATATAATATGTATACATATATATATATATATATAATATGTATACATATATATATATATATATATATGTAATATATGATAAAACAGAAAGTGTTGAAAAAAAATTATATTAATTTTGGAACAAAACGAAAAATTTTTAATTACATTGAAAATAATAATGATTAACATAGTTGTTCAAAGATAATTAAAAATGGTAGCTTATTGAAGCTACTGTTTTATTTTGATTTATAAATACTATTTATCAATGTGATTAAAAAACTATTTATTTATAGTACACTAATTGTAAAATTTAAAGAAATATTAAAAAAATCTACAAATATATTTTATATACTTGTATACAAATTAATTATAAATGATTTATTTTTTAATGTTGAAAATTTTTTTAAAAATATCTAAATTTTTAAATTGTTTTATGTTTAGTCAATATTTAAATCGAATTTTCTAATATAGGAGTATTTTATAATTTATGAAAAAAGAAATTAGTGTTATGGTATTGAAAACAAGTGATGTTCTTGCTCATTAAAGCAAATATACCAAAGAAATTTTATATTTATATAAAAATTAAAATTTTTAAAAACCTTAATAATGATTGTTGCCTATTAAAAAATATTAAGGATTTTATCTAGTATCAAAAATAAAGATTATTATATATATTTTGGAAATAATAACTAATATAACTGTAAGTAATGAAAAAATAATAATTAGAAAATCAATTAAAATTTATGAATTAAAAAATCTAAGTGTGAAAATGTTGTTTTTTATTGATATGTCAAAATATGTTTGTTTAAAAGTGAGAAAGTTTTCTCCTCTATGATAAATACTTTCTGTTTTTGAACAAGTAATACACATTTTTATATATAAACAACAATAAGTAATCTTAAACACTTTAATAAAAAATTGTATTGTTAGGATAGTTGATTCTTTTGTAAAATATAAATTAGCCACAGTGCCAAACTAATTTTAACTAAATGCTATTTTTAAACATTTCAATTGTGACATATTTATAGATTTTAATTATTTTCCAAACATATATTACATAACTCAAATATTTTTATCCGAAACAGAAATAGATGTACAATATTTTATGCTAAATGATTATTTAGAGCGTTTTAAAATAAATTTCATTTGTTACATTTATAACAATAAATGAAATAAGTGATCTGTGAAAGTTTAAACTGATGTTATTTGTTTGAAATAAAAGAAAAGTTATGATTTCTTGGTTAAAATATTTTCAAATGAAACTTAAATTTATATTACAGAAAACGTTTATATTCCAACATTTACAAATTGTAAAAGATTTTGAACTATTGACGCATTTTGCGATATTATGATATAGATTTTTCATCATCACTTCTTTAAAATTGTTTATAAAATAAAATTCATTTTCAATTAAAAAAATAATTTTTCATAGATAAAATATTTTTTAAAGATGAAAATCAAATAGATAAATAAAATTTAATTTTGTTTTAGTATCAATATTTATAATTCATAATAAACCTTACACATATTATGAAAAAAGTACTATAAAAGAGAATATGTCTGTCTAATTAATAACATTTTTTTTTATAATCAACATAAACAAATGTGTTGAAACTCGTAAATATCTCTGTCAAAATTACGTGCTATAGTTCAGTTTTACATATTCATTAATGTTTTCAATCAAAACACACATGTTTCGATTGCTGACCATAAAAAAATAAACTACCTCTATTTTTTGATCATGCGCTTCCTCATATCCACAAATTATATATTTAAAAATATACCCTAAAATTGCGTACGGAAATATCATGATATATTCTTTGTCGAAATCATCAAATTAATATTTTTATTTTTGATAACGTACAATGACCTATAACCCACCTAAATTCGTAAATGAACGGATCGTTATTCATCAATGTCGTTTTATACATCTGTTTACAGATAATGAGTGTATGACAATTTATTTATAAATATGTGTTTTATGTATAATATATGATGTTTTTATCGGAACTTTTTCATATATTTAATTTATTATACGTTTATTACATGTATAATTTATGCTACAGATATTTTAAAAAATCTCGTAAATTAAAATTGAGACATATACTTTGAAATTATAACAGAAAAGTAAAATTTTTGGGATTATATATATATATATATATATATATATATATATATATATATATACGTACAAACACACACACACATTATTTATTAAGTTATTAAATAAAAAAAGTGTATAAATAACTTTACAGTTCATTAGAATTATATATTGAATATTTTTCTGAAATAATAAGATGCTATATATATATATATATATATATATATATATATATATATATATATATATAATAATATATATGTGTGTGTATGTGATGTAAATGTATGTGTGTATGTATGAGGGTTGTTTGATAAGTATGATAAAAAAATAAGAAAAAATAAATTGAAAAATTTAATTAAATTAAACAATAAATTAATTTACCATACTTATCAAACGACCCTCGTATATATGTTTGTATTTACGTGTGTGTATGTATGTAAGTACGTTATGTATGCATGATGTATTATGTTTATATATATATATATATATATATATATATATATATATATATATATATATATGTATTGCACTTAACTTGTAAATTGGCACATTGAATATAAATTATTTGCAAACGTTCGTGCTTTAGAGAAAATTTGTTTATTATTCGATTTGGAAATGTAATTGCATTATAATATAAATATTTAGAGTCGTAAACTAAAAGTTCCGTTATTTTCGTTTGTCGATTAGTTTTCATATTTGCGTTCGTTCAGTCGTAAATAAAATTGATTATTTTCACGGTTGCAATATACGCTACATACGATTCCTTTGAATGTTTTAACAAATTTTTATTGTTCATATGTAATCTAATTTAAACGAAATAATTAATTTTATATCAAACAAACATTGATTCGTTTATCTAAATTATATATACTGTGAAGTAAAATTGTATAAATTAAATCAATATATATATATATATATATATATATATATATATATATATATATATATATATATATATATATATATATATAGTAGTATTCAAATGTGATGCTTAGATTTGTGTTTTATTAGAAAAAATATGTGTATTAGATGGTATATAAGGAAACGTATGTATAATAGTTTCTTTTTAATAAAACACAAATTTAAGGGTCACATTTGAATGACCATATATATATATATATATATATATATATATATATATATAAATATACCCGAGGGTCGTTTGATAAGTATGGTAAATTTATTCATTGTTTATTTTAATTAATTAATGAGTTTAATTAAATTTTTCAATTTAGTTTTTCTTATTTTTTTACCATACTTATCAAACGACCCTCATATATATATATATATATATATATATATATATATATATATATATTACTGTTATCTAATATTATAAGTTTTTTTTTTTTTTGTAAATATGAAATACAACTTATAAAGATACTGATATGAACATATTTTATGAAATATGACATTTAAAAATATATTAAGAAAGGGAACATTAGTCGTATAATATGGTGAAAAATACCAACAGTTTGTAAACTTTAGCTTCAACAAATCATAATTTAACTCGTATCATATTTTATTATAATAAAATAATTGAAATTTATACATCTTTTCTAATTAGAAATAAGTTTATTATGATATTTTAATGAAAGACTTTTCTCGGAGATAATATATTTTTGAAGTTGCTTTATTGTGTCTCATTGTTATTATAAATATTCTTTTCTTCGAAAAAGTTACGGAAATGTTTGTATAAGTGGGTAGTAAATTGTTAGGTTCGGATGAAAATTATAGAGAGAACATAATTTGATATCGCTACTCATTCAGATTAAAAATGATGACAATGTAATGAAGGAGAATGTGAGTTCTTTGAAATAATATTTGAACTTATAATATAATTTTGATCCATTTTATTAAATTTTTAATAATTATTTTTTATATCATCTATAATTAATAATTTATTGGTTTTACTTTCTTTTAGCAAAGTTTTATTGCTTTATTGTAACATAATTATTAAATAACTAAGACAAAATAGAACTAAAAAAATAATATATTAACTAAAAGAACAAAATTAACTTACTATTATTTTTAAACTAACTGAATGATATTTTAATTTTATAAAAGAAGTTTAAATGAAAGATATTCAACAATTTAAAATTTATATGTAAATAGTCGATAAAGTAGGTTAGTAGTTATGTTCTATAAATAATTGAAAACATAAGAACAAATACGACTAATGCGAAAGTTATGCTAATATATTTTAGTCTATTTATAACAATTCGTATATTTTATATTTTCAGCATAAAAATTCAGAGTTTTCTATTCGATTTTTAGAAAAAAATATTATTTTCTTAAAAGAATAAGAATCTTGTAATATTATAAATGTTCAAAGTCTAGAGTAGAATTTAGCGAGTAGAGTAAAATATATGTTTTTGTGAATTTGTTTTAGAAATTGTTTAATAAACAAGCCCAATAAAGAACATTTTATAATATTTAAATATTTGTTTAAAGAATTTTATATTTGTTGTTTAAATAACAAAACACATTTCAGATAAAATATTTATTTTGAGAGTAATTATAATACATAACAAATTTAGAATACGTTGTAATTAAAATTTTGATTGTAAATAAATAAACGGTATTTATTTAGTACATAGTTGGAAAGCATTGTTGTTATACATTAATGACAAATATATATATATATATATATATATATATATATATATACGAGTATATATATATACACTCATGTGTAAAAGAGAACAAACAGGGATTTTTTTTTCAAAATGATTATTCTTTTTTCCGCTAGAATATTTTCATCAATCAATTTTTTCTGATAAATCATTATGGTGAGATTGTTTCTATATATTTTTTTTTGGTTATTGTTCAGAAAAATTTTGGAATCCCCCATAAATACCATTTTGTTTGCAAAAGTCTACATACAGTTGTTTTTAGTTCGTTTCTAAACATTTTTGAGGAAAATTGTGAAATATGTGTAGCTTAAAAGAATATTTTCTATTATTTTATAACACAAAGGGGGTTTTAAAATATTAAAAAAATAAAAGTAATTAAAGCCAATGACGACCCGAAGAAAAAAAACATCCAATAATTTGCGAAAATTAATAGTAGATTTAAGGCAACAAGGGAATAGTTTGAATAAAATAGCAAAAAATCTAGAAAAGAAAATCTACAATTCAAACAATAATAAAAATTATAATAGAACTGGTAGTATTGCTTCAAAATCACGATCTGGAATGCCAAAAATATTTACAGAAAAATAAAGACGTAAAGAAGGTGAAGGAAAATATGAAAATTTCTTCAGTCTGAATTGCTACAAAGGATGAGAAATATGATTTTCATTGAAACAACATTGGGATATTTGAACATTTTACAAAAAATTTGGAAGTGAATTCTAAAAAATTAAATCTGGAAAAGACATACATTTTCCAATATGACAACGATTCCAAGCACACGTGACACATAACGCGTGAGTGGCTTTTGTATAACTGTCTCAAACAGCTTAAAACGGAACTCCAGCTCCAGTCCCCAAACCTAAATCCCATAGAACATCTATGTGACGAAATCGAATGAAAAATATGGAAAAAAGGTGCACAAAACAAATAAACCTTGAGGGAAGTCTTTCGATATGAATGGGAAACTATTGAAACCGAAATAACAAGAAAATTCGTCCATTCTATGACCAAAAGATTAAAAGAAGTCATTAAAAATAAAAGTCGTCCAACTTCATATTGAATGTTAAAAAATATATATTTATTTAATAAATTTTCAACGTGTATGTCCACTTTTGTACAGTTAAAATTGTGTTATTTTATAGTTAAAATGAATTATTTGGTTTTATTTTATTTTTATTACTGATTTTGAGTTAAAAATAAAACGTATTAAATTTAAGATTAAATTAAAAAAATAATTATTTTAAATTTTTCAGAAAATTTAATGAACAAAATTATTTTGCTCGCATGTTCACTTTTGCACATGAGCGTATATATATATATATATATATATATATATATATATATATATATATATATATATATATATATATGTCTTTTTAGGGTAGCCTCGATGACTTTTGTCACTGAGGCTTGTATAGCTTCAAAGTCATCGTATAATATTTCTTTCATTGCCATTTTCATTTTTAGGAAAAGAAAATAGTTGCATGATGACAAATGTAGTAAATATGGTGGATATTAGATGACTCACCCTTGTTTTTTAGCCAAATATTGGCATACAGAAATGACTGTCAGATGGTGTATTACCACGCAACAAACACCAGTTTTTTGGTTCTTGACATGTTTAATTGATTCTTTTCTCTGCCATAAATAATTCATAACAGCTAAATAGTTTTCACTAAGATCAGTTTTACTTTTTGGAATGAATTGGCGGTGAATAATGCTTTTTGAATTGTAAACATTAATAAACATTGCCTTCATTCACGACTTCTTAAAACGTAGCTTTTCACTTTCTCGATAATACTTGTGACTTCCATGATGCACTTTGGTATTTGATTTTCGGGTCGTAGTAAAAGAACTACATCTTATACTTAGTAACGATAGAACTCAAGAATTTGTGATTTTGTTAAATAATTTTAATGATGTTCTTGTAGTAGTTAACGCATGTTTTCTCTAATCTGTCTATTAGTCTGTATGGAACAAATCGAGTGGAAACTTTTTTTTTGTTCATTTTTTTTTGTTAATATCTTATAAATCGTATCCTTAAAAATGCTAAATTTTTCAACAAAAATTCTAAAATCAGTAACAATAATTTCATAAACTTCTTCAATAAATTCGTCGGTGTTGTGGTTTTAAGATGGCCTGATCTTAAGTTATTGATGTTTTTTGTGACATCTTTAAAACTCCCACAACACATGTCCATTTCTGAGCGCGACAATCATTACTATAAACTTGACGCATTAATTGAAATGTTTCTGTAAATGTTTTACAAAGTTAAAATAAAACATAATATTGAATTCGTGACAACGTAACTAATAATATTACTATTTTAACCATCATATTTTAGAAACTACTTGTTATATTTTGATCAAATTTCGATAATTGGTAAAGGAGATACACGTATGCATAAAACTACTTTTTTGATCTTAAATGGAGCTATGAATTTCGGCGAGAAATCGAAATTTTGGTTTATTTTTCTACACTATTAATATATATATGTATATATATATATATATATATATATATATATATATATATACGATATAAAAATAATATTTTTGAAATAAATAATAATCAATGCGTAGTTCAAATTTTTTAGTGCATTTATTTATTTATATTTTAATAAAATACGGATATAAAGCAATGTAATAAAAATGATCACATTTATATTTAATTTAGAATTTATTATCTATTGATTACAATCACTATAGTAACTATCATAATAAGGCTGCATACTGAATCTGTTTTTCAATAATATAAAATATTATATTACATATCATAAACTAATTAATGTTATAACTAGCTCAATATTAAATTACTGGGTGTTTGAAGTAATATAAATTTCATATATATATATATATATATATATATATATATATATATATATATATATATATATATAATGGAATTTAATTTGAAATGTAATATATAAAGCAAATATCCATCACTAATAAAACAAGCTAAACATTAAAAACTCATATAAAAACATTTCATTGAATTCAATAGTGGTAGACGCATTAAATGAGATATACACATATCTAGTAAACATGATATCATTTGATACGAATGAAAATCCGTGGATTGTAATAGAATGTATACAGGTTTATGATTTAAAGTCGGATACACAGACGTAGTTATGCAAATGACACAATAATTTGAAAATCGAAGGTTTACAATGTAGATAGTATTATTTCAGACCGTTAACTACTCGAAACGTGGTATGGCATTTACAAAGTTTGATAATCCGCTTTTATACTTGTCTGAGAATTTCGATATTTCATACTGTTAGATTATGACGCGATTTATAATAAAACGTTTATTATATGGTCGTTATTAATTAAGATCACACCGTAAAAGTCAATAATAGGGATTAAAAATTAATTTGCAAATATTTTATTTTATTGAAAATAAATATCATATTGGATCAAATCTATTGAAAAAATTATAGTAAATTTTTATTTTGTTAAATAGATCTTGATAAAAATTTTAAAGTTACTCAAATGTTTTTAATATCTTAGTTTATTGAAAATTTAAGATAAAATAAAATATAATTAATCTAATGACGTACATATAACTATAAATAATTAAAAAATATATATGTAATAAATATCTGTTGGTTTTACACATCACAAAAAAATATTTATGAGAAGAAAAACAATATATAATAAAATCCAATACAATTGACCATAAAGTCTGAGATTTTAATTTCTTTCTATACATTTCATTAATATAATAAGTGTTCAAATTTGAGGTTAGGAAGTAAGTTGGCTATTATTTGATGAAATATCAAATATTAAACTGTCATTATTTAACAATTGTTTATTAAAAACTTGGAAAATTTTAGTGATGGAAAGCTACATGCTTGAATAACACATTTCAATAGTAAAAAATCACTATAAACATGGTTACTATTTTACAATGCCAAAGTGTAAAATTCCTGCATCTTTTCCTCGCAATCAAGTGTTTTCGGAGCCTGCTGTTCGTAACCTAATCGCAAAATTTGAACAATTTGATACTGTTGGATACCACAGACCAAAAACATATGCTCATAGTGGTCGTTCAGCTAAAAATATCGAAGAGATGAATTTCTTTATCCATGTGATGTTTCTGATTCATCGAACATGCTTCCTCTACATAATCTTTACATAAGGGGTTGTTCTTGTTAGTTTATTTTTTGATGTATCTATTTAAAGGAGCTTTGCATATTAATGCATATAAAGTCCAGCTAATATAAGAACTGAAGCCAGTTGACCATCATTTGCGTTATATGTTTGTTAATTAGTATCAAGAAAACAAGTAGAAAATGCTGAATTTTTTAACAAATCATCTTCAGTGATGAATCGTATTTCAATTAAGTGGTTATGTAAACAAATAAAATTGTCCCATATGGGGAAATAAAAACCTAAAAGCCATTGTTCAACAACTGTTTGGTGTGGTTTATGGACTGGAGCAATGAATAAAAAAGGCTAACATTATATATGTGTTTGTATATAAATATATATATATATATAAAATTGTTATTAATGATCTTTATATAAAAAGGAAATATTCTTTGAAACAGTTTCATTCTAATGAATATACAAATTAGTCGACATTTCTTTTAAACTAATTTCCATTTATTTATGTATACTTGAAATATTTCTATTGTTGAAAGCATCTTTGAAAGTTATGTTTTTTTAATACCTATAAGAGCTTCTTTGTTTCCTTTTTAGTTTTTCATTACTTTAAAAGTAATCTTTTTCAAGTTAGTTTTTTTATTTTAAAAACATATGGTACTACATAATGCCAATATACTACATAAAAGTCACTAGATATAACTGTTTTTTTTTTAAAAACTAAAAACTGTTGCCAAATGCTAATTATGCGTAAGTAACTACAAATATTTGACTATAATGCTTGTTTTATTTTATTTACGCACATTTTTTTAAGTTTTAAATAATTTTGTTCAATTTGTCTACATTTATATTTGCTAATGTTATTTTTGTGAACAGAGTAATGTTTACTTTTGGTATTATTCTATTCTATTTTATTTTTATCTAAACATTCATTAAATATTTTTGTAAAAGGCGTAAGAATATGATTTTTTTGCAAAAAAATTAAAAAGTATTTCCATCTTTTCTATTAAAAAAAATAATCTACACTTTTTGGGCGCATCAAAAATAAATCTTATTTTTGTATCTTATGCACAAATTTCTAAACTAGTTAAAATTTATATATTGATTTTTTTCGTCTACTCCACATATTTTCATATAAATTTTGTTATAGATATGTGCAAAAAAAACTAACAATTCTTTTTAGTTATTTTGTAACATCTTATATGTTTCATGTTCATATTATAATTTGTAACTAATATATACATACATGTATATTATGTACATATATATGTGTGTGTGTGTATATATATATATATATATATATATATATATATATATATATATATATATATATATATTAGAAAAGTTGAAAACATATACTTTTACTAAAAATTAATTTAAATATGTTTTTGTAATTTTTCAAGATATTTTAAAAGTAATTTTAACCACTTCCTTATATTGAGTTTTTTTTATAAAAATACGTTTTTATGAAATAAAAAAGTGTTTATGACAGCGAAAAATAGAAGCTGATATTTTTAAAAATGAAATGTTTTTGTAAGACATAATGTATTTTATATATGATATATTGTAACAAAATGTCATTTTACTGAATTACTATTAAACATTTCAACACTACATAACATTCACAAAGTGAGAATACTGACAATTATAATTACTTTAATGAGTGCCGTAACGATTACTATTAAAATATTCTCTTTGGATATTTGTATGAAAATATCCCTTATGCCTTCGTATATTACGAAGTATGATGTTCAAATATTGATAACATATAATTAAAAAAAAACTATATTAATTTATATTCATATATATATATATATATATATATATATATATATATATATATATTATATGATTTAAAATATTAATTTTGACTGATACAAATACTTTTAAAAGTAATATTATATTTATAATTTATTTCAGATCATTAGTAACGTTACTTTATTTTAACCTTTTATACTGATATTTCATTAAATATTATCATTTTTATTAAAGTCTTATACTCGAAAACGTCTTTTATTAATTAACAGTATGAAGTTTAGAATGTTAAGTGTGTTAATCAATATTTCCAATTACAATTTTAATTTGTACATATAATCGATCAATTATCATTAATTAATTTACTTTGTTAAACGATATGAGTTATGATTTTTAGAAAAACATTTCGATATTTATGGTAATTTGTATAATATTTAACTTTTAAACGATTGCCGCTTTCTTATAGATTGATAATTCCAAGACAAAATAGAAAATAAATGATTTATTATAAAAGTACGAAAGAAATAAAAATGAAATTTATCTCATATTTTTTATATTTAATAAAAATATTATAATTGGAAAAATAGATGATAACTTTATTTTTTGTTAACATTTTGTTTACAATGAATAATTTGTAATATATACATAAATACCGAATTAATATAACAAATGGAATTATTAGCAATATATTTCTCATTTTACAAATTTAAAAAGATAACTAATTTTCCTAAAATAGTTTAGTAGAATATAAAATTGAATAAGTGATAACTAAATGTAAATTGGATTTTCATTTTTAAGTAATATTCTAATAGAACAATTTATAAAATTATTTCGTTTCAGTCGAAACTATTAAATTTTTATTAGACGGAATTATAATTAAAGAACAAATATATTAACATTTATTTTAACATATAATTAAAATGAGAATGAGTGTATATATATATATATATATATATATATATATATATATATAAAATATACAATGTGTAAGTCGCATATAACAAAGTTTATTTTTTCAAATGTTCACTTGGCAGATTTAGAACTGAAAATCACAACATCGACATGAATAACAAAATTTTGCAAGCTATGAAAATTATATGTTTATATTAAAATGTGGGTTGTTATTATAAATATGAAATACATTATGGTAGAACAGTTTTCATTCTAACGGTTTCACACTTTTCAATTGATACGATAATTGATGCAAAGAAAATATTTTGTTTCAAGTTATTTGAAAACTTTGATCAAACATTTTCAATTGGATATTTGTCATTTAAATGATATATTATGACATATTTGTCATAAATTATCAATCGATATGTATATACACGTTTACATTCTTAAGTGCTCAAATAATTATATATATATATATATATATATATATATATATATATATATATATATATATATATATAATGTGAGTATGAGCTTGAGTGTAAATACAATAATTTTTGTACCTGTGTAAATAATAAATTGTTTAAAAATATTTTTTGTTAAATAGTAGAACTTATTTTAATTTTATATTTAAGGCCATCCAAATATGACGTCTAGATTTGTATTTTATTAAAGAGAAACATGTGTATAGGGTGGTGTATAGGGAAACATGTGTATAGTTTATTTTTAATAAAATACAAATCTAGGAGTTACATTTGGATATATATATATATATATATGTGTGTGTGTGTGTGTGTGTGTGTTATAACATATTTTATATAAGTAATACTTTATATTTTTTATTAAGAAAATTTAATTATTCATTAATAATTTCAGTAACAAATTAAACTTAATACTAAAATAATTATTGAAACATACTTTTCTAACAATAATATTGTTTCCTAATATACGAAGAAAACATTATACGACATTTTATTGGATTTCATTTAATTTTATAAAAATCGTTAATTTTTCTTAGTTTTGAATTTATTCCATGAAAAATTATATATATATATATATATATATATATATATATATATATATATATATATATATATATATATATATATATAAACACAGTGAGTCAAAGTGAAACTCATACAGAGTTATATTTCCAATAATTTTACACATATATTTTAATATAATAAAATTTTCTTTATTTTTTTTGCTTAATTTCTTTATTAAGGTTATTTTTATTATATTTGAAAATTTCAATCGTAAATTAATACTTTTACTCCAGAAAAAGTAACAATTTCTGAAAAATTAAAAAAAAATACATCAAAATGAAACTCATACAACTAACAAATTATTTATTAAATTAAAATTTACAATGGATTGAATTATTTTAGTACTTAGTAGAGTAGCCTTTATTAATTTTTATATCCTTTAAACGATTCGTGATGGATTTAACTAATTTTTCACAATAAGCTAGATCAATTTTTCCCCATTCTTCTAATAACGCTTTTTAAATCATTGTTATTAATAATAGTGCGTGTTCTAATGGCAACTTCTAAGTGATTCCATAGATTTTCAATCACACTTATATCAGGTGATTATGGTGGTGTTTCCAGTACTTTGGGGTAGTTATATAACAACCAATTACGTATTTTATAATCTTTGTGTTTGAGGTCGTTGTCCTGATAAAAATTAAATGTTTGTTAAATCCCAAGTTTTTGAGCACTGGCTTTCAATTTTTTTCTTAATAGATCAATATAAACATTTTGATTCATAATGCTATCTATAAAATTAAATTTCCAACCCCTCTCGTAGATATATACCCCCATACCGTAATATGACCGCTCTCATGTTTGACTGTAGGACGTAAGTGTTTTAAAGATATTTCTGTATTTTGTTTCTGCCATACATTATTTCTCCCATTGGATCCAAATAAATTATATTTGGTTTCGTCCGTAAATAAAATATCTTTCCAATAATCAAAACTTTTATTAACATGTTCCAAAACGAAGCTTAACCTTTTGTTGCGATTAGCTAGATTTATGAAATTTTTCTTCCTGGAAATACGAGCATGAAACCCATTTTTATTTAGTATATTGCGAATTGTTTGGGGGCTTGCTTTTTTATTTAGATATTTTTAACTTCTAAAGTCAATTTGGGCGCGCTAATTTTTGAATTTTCTTTAATTTTTCGTAGAATCCAACGCTCGTCATGGTCATTAAAAATCTTGCGGACACTCTTTTTGACTTTATTGTTAACACTTTGACCATTTTTAAATTTTTTTATTACAGATTGCATTGTAGCGTGGTTTTTATTAACTATTTTTCCAATTTCCCGTAGAGTTTTTCCATTTTTGTAATGAAAAATCATTAGCTTTCACTCGTACGTCGATGACTGTCACCTTTGTCTACTCAAAGTGAAAATCCAACTTATATTTTTTACAAAATGATTATAAACGACTTAACAATAGGTTTTTTTTATAACCAAAGTGACCAAATACATATTTGAAGAGTATACTTTCTTAACACAGCAGTTTTCAAGCGAGAATAATTCGTTCTATGAATTTCATTTTGATGTATTTTTTGTTCATTTTTCAGAAATTGTTACTTTTTCTGGAGTAAAAGTATTAATTTACGATTGAAATTTTCAAATATAATAAAAATAACCTTAATAAAGAAATTAAGCAAAAAATAATAAAGATAATTGTTATTATACTAAAATATATGTGTAAAGTTATTGGAAACATAACTCTGTATGAGTTTCACTTTGACTCACTATATATATATATATATATATATATATATATATATATATATATATATATATATATATATATATATATAGTCAATACCAGCATTCGAATAAATCTGAAACTAATACTGTAATTTGTTCAACTGACTAGATTGAAGATGCCTATTTTTTTATTCTTTAAGGAGTCATAAATAAAAATTTAAAAAATCGATAACGTAAGCTTATCATTCGTTTTTACTAATATATGTATATATATATATATATATATATATATATATATATATTAAATACTATTGCTTCTAATTTAAACATCTATTATAGTTTATGATATCGTTGTTATTAATAAATCAACTATCCAAATAATATTACACGTCAACAGTGAATAAGCTAATATACACTGCGGGTTAAACCCATGTCCCAATTGGAATGTAGTTATCTGTCGCTCCGGCTGTTCGTTCCAGAATGTATCCCGAATTTTAACATGCTACAGGCATATTTGTAGGCAGTACTCATAACAACCTCGTATTATATTGGTTAGTTTTCTTTTTTACAATGTTAGATATTCAAGTACTTTTGTCTACCGATTCTTAGAAATGTTTTTCTCAATAGGGAAATATATTTTTTATTTAAATATATTTAAATAGATCAATAGTAAAATTTTTATAAATATTGTTTATAATATCATAAATAATTATCGTTTGTTTTGGAACTGTGACAGATTCACTTTAACACAAATGAATTTTTACCCCAAACACCACAATGGTTATGTGTTCAATAATCACTTATCCAAAAGTGATTACTGAACACTTCATAAGCATTGTGGTGTTGGGGATAAAAATTCATTTGTGTTAATATTATAAATATTATACTTTCTGTGAAAAAGAGCAAATTAAAGGTAATCAATAAGCTGTCCTAGTTCTAACAAAAAGTGTAGTCAAATTAGATTATTACATATTAAGTAAAAATCCAGAATTATAAAACAACAAATATATATGCACCGAAAAAAACCTGACAGTTAAGTAGAAAATAATTATTCATTTAAAAGTATTTCAAAAATAAGTTAAGTTAATTTCATATAAATTATAACAAGTACATGATGACAGATTTTTGAAAAAAAAATTATATTTACGAATTCTGACAAATTTTGTGATAACCTTATTTGAAACAAATTTTATTTTTTATCCTATTTTGTTTTTTTATGAATTACTATCTGAATTAACTAATGTTACATGCATACAGTTATAAAAACAAATATAAGAATATTTACTTGAAGATTTTTATTTTTTAATTCAAAAAAGAACAAGTACGATTTTATATATATATATATATATATATATATATAACTATATACATGTATATATATATATATATATATAAATATGATATATAAAATTGAATATATATATATATATGCACATATGTAAGTATAGCAAAAAAGAATAAGTAATGCATATTATTAATGTTAGTGTATTATTTATCTTATATAAATATATTTTATGTTCAATTTTTATTAAAATAATTTATGTATTTTTCAAGTAAATTTTATTTAAATATTCAAAATTAATTCCTGTTAGACATTTAGAACTAATACGTTTTATTTTAATTGTATATATATATATATATATCACATCATCACATCATAAAGCCCATATCAATCCAGTACTGGACGAGAGCCTCAATGAAAGCTACCATTCACTGGTATTTGGTCATATTCACCACGCTGACTAGGCGGATTGGTGAAGATTTTTTTTATTCGGGGTTTACTCCCTTCTCGACATACTCAATCCTCGAAAATGAGGGACTCTCCGACTGGGATTCGAAGGCAATCTCCCGCATGACACGCGGTGATGCAAACCATATATATATATATATATATATATATATATATATATATATTTATACGAAGGTCGTTTGATAAGTATGGTAAATTTATTTATTGTTTAAATTAATTAACTAATCAATTAAATTAAACAATAAATAAATTTACCATACTTATCAAACGACCCTCGTATACATATATATATATATATATATATATATATATATATATATATATATGTATATATATAGCCAATCCCCCTATACCGCGATTAATTCGTTCTTCGTTATATGGAAACCTCGTTATAAGAAACTCAGAATTAGTACAAACCATATTAATTCATACTGCGTTATATGGAAACCGCATATTTGAATTAAATTAATTCGTTCTGCGTTATACAATATAAAAAGTGCATTCTTAGAGTATTATGTCATGATGAATAAAAAACGAAGTTTAAAAAAAACAAAGTGAAATATAAATGAAAAATAAACTAAAAACTATTTTTCAACAAAACAAATGAACTTAGTTTGAAATCAAATTCTACACATGAAAATTCATCATCACTGTCAGATAGTGGCCTAACTTTTCTTTTAATGAGCCAAATGTCTTCTTCACTTTGCATATCGTTTTCAAATATAGTTTTGTTTTGTAATTCTACCAAAATATCTTTATAAGGAGCTAAGTATTTTTTTAATTGTCTTTTAAATTTTGCACTTCGCACTGTTGAAGGATCATTTTTAATAAAATTGAGTTCTAATTGTACACTTAAATTTCATCGGTAACATGACTGACCGACATTTTAAAATAAATTTTCCAAATAATTTCTCAAAAATTTTTAAAAACATTTCGAAAAAAAGAAAAAAAATTTTCAACAAAATTTATATATATATATATATATAAAGTAACATAATTTAAACAATCATTCAATCATAAAATTTGTTAGAAGCACGTGTACTAATATTAAGTTAATTATAAGTTATTCAAATTAATTCGGAAATAATTTAGATACCTTGTGGCGAACGTGAATATATACATATACACATAAGTCTATAAATTACAATGGAATAAAATATTATATCATGAGAAATAAATATGTGTAGCATATAAATTTTTAAAAATATATTTTTTTTATAAAACCCTCTTTATTAATCCAAATATTATATACTTTTTAAACGACATAATTACAAAGCCTCTATTTTACACAATTTTATAAAAGAAAAATATTTTACATACAAAATTAGTTTTTAGAATTTCAAATAATATAAATTTAAATAATATTATAAGAAAAATAATTATGTAATAGTTTATAAACAAGTATATTTTTTATGTTACATAAATGAAATAGATATTGATTAAATACTTCATCGTAGTGTAATACATCATGTAAATTAAATTGTTGTTGATTAATTTTAATTTACTTTGGATATTATTAAAATGATGTCAGATAGTGCACCTAAGACTTGGTAGTAAAGTGATCTTTTACGTAATTGAAAATTAAGATTAATATATTGTAACTAACTGCATAATTAAAATAGTACTTCATGTAGTTAGATTGAAAATTTAATAAATTTTATATATATATATATATATATATATATATATACACAGGTAACCCCCGTATAGCATGGCACTTTATAACAAGGTTTCCCTTTAGCACGGTTCGAGAATTGGAAAAAACCCTCATACAACACGGCAACCTAGAACACGGATTCACTCTAACACGGTTTGAAAATTAGATAAATCCCTGTACAACGTTTGAAGTTTTTAAGAACAAAATTCGAAATTAAGGAAATCACCGTACAATACGGAACGAAATAACAGCTTTTAAGTGTACAAGAAATCTCATTTGGAAATTTTCATTTGAGCGTGTATGTTGTATCAGATTTGTCTGCAGAATTTTTAATTTTATTAGAATTTGATATCCATTTTGTTCGTGGAGTATTAAGTACATTTTAGAATTTTGTGTTTTTATTTTTACTACATTATACATAGATCAAAAATTTTCGGGTGCGTATTATTCAACCTTTTTTAGAAATGATAATTATATTTTTCCTTTTTGTGAATTAATTTGTAGCCCTGAACTATGTCTGGCGGAAATAAAATATACCTTTACAAAGACATTTCATCTCACTAGAACAAAAATTACAGATTTTACTCTTAGCTAAAAGCAAGCAATCTAAAATAACAATTTTTTTGTGAAAAGTAAAGCATAGAACTCAAGATAATGCTGAAGAAAGTTCAGAGGATAAGGATATTTTGTCAAAAAGAAAACGTTTTCGGTAATTATTAGTGATAACGAAGAAAATATTATTTAATACATATTAATATGTAATACTTTTGATGAAAATTGCTTTAATAAATATATTTCTCCTAATTATAAAAATATAATAGTATGTACTTCTAATTTTTGGAATCTGACTCCATTTTTTGCATTAGTTCTTTGTTTCGTATAACACGAATTCGCATAACACGGCATTTTTTTTATAACGTAACAAACGTGTTATACGGGGGTTATCTGTATATATATATAAGGGACAACGACATAAGGAAATTTGTTGTATTAGTAGTATTTATGAATTTTAACTTAATAGATTAATGGGTAATAAATTGGATAAAAACTAATTTCTTCAATATCAATATCAAAAAAAGATTTAATAAATAGAAACAAAATTTAAAAGTTTTAAAAATATAAATTAAATTTACTTATTATTGAAATAGCTATGGACACATGTCTGCGTGCTGTAGTAAATATTAAGATTTTTGAAATTGTTTTTTTTTAAAAAATTAGATACAAAATGAAATAATATGTTTTTTTTTAAATATTAAATCGAAAATTAAAATATTAATTTTCTACACTTAAAATAATAACACTTTTGTTGAATAAATTAAAATGTTACATGTGAGATGAATTTATCAACTAAGATATTACTTTTTAAATTTTTATTAGAGAAAGTATTTCATCACAATCTATCTAATCTACGTGTATATATATATATATATATATATATATATATATATATATATATAGTGTGTGTGTGTGTGTATGTGTGTGTGAGAGAGAGAGAGTCATCCAAATATTACGCCTAGATTTGTGTTTTATTAGATAGAAAAAAAAGAAACTATACACATGTTTCTCTATACACCACCCTATATTCATGTTTGTCTTTAATAAAACACAAATCTATGCATCACATTTGGATGATCTTATATATATATATATATATATATATATATATATATATATATATGTATATATATATATATTTGTATATATATGTATATATATTTATGTACATACATATGTTTGCGTGTGTGAAAAGAGTGAGGAAGTAGTTTCAGCGAGTATGCGAACATACATATGTATGCATATTTGTATTTATTATACTATTTATAAAATTTATGTTCTATGTTTATTAATATAATATTTTAGATCGTTTACGGAAAAATAATTTATAGGTTTATATTTTAAATGTCAGTGTACATGCTAATGTTAAAAACAAAACAATTTTGAATTTTCGCAATACTGTTAGAACTTTGTAATCATTTTGACTAAACCAAATAAATAGAAATTTTTGATTGATTAATTATTATGCAGATGAAAATAGAAATGAAACTAGCACTAAAATATTGTTTATTAGTTTTAAATACAAATACTCATTTTTGTTTTCTTTATCGTCTTTATACAAATAAATTTACACTTTTTTGTTGAGTTTCAATGAGTTTTACAAATTTAAAAATAGGAATTGAAGTATGAGTATATATTTATATGTTTTTACCAAAAAGCATATGGAGATATTTAAAAATAATTTTATATACATAATATAAATTGTGTAATTATATATACATATATATATATATATATATATATATATATATATATATATATATATATATATATATATATATATATATATATATATATATATTTGTTTGTATGTATGTATATAAGAATGAAATGAAAATATGAAAGTGTATTAAATCAAAATAAATTTCAATCAAATATTGTAAGTTTTAATCAATTCGAATGATAATGATTGAACACTTTCGTAAAATGTAAATAATAGAATTGTAATACGTATTTAACATATCTATGTTTCTATTTTTAAACTTACTAGTGTAAGCTTTAGCAAAACATATGCGTTACATGTCGATGAATTTACACATTTATTTTAGTCTTCTAATTCTAATTTTATTTCTATCTCGCAAATATTAGTGTAACAAAAAAATAAATAATGCTTTGAATATAAACTTTTTGTTAAAATAATATAATTATATTATGGAACTTTTACTGCACTTAGTTTAATATATATATATATATATATATATATATATATATATATATATATATATATATATATATATATATATATATATATATATATATATATATATGTATATATATTTATGCACACACACACACACACACTTATGTGCAAAAGTGAATATACAAGCAAAATTATTTTATTCATTAAGGTTTTCTAAAAAAAAAATTTTTCAAATTTAATTTAAAATTTAATGCGTTTTATTTTCAACTCAAAACCAATAACAAAAATAAAATAAAAAGCCAATAATTCATTTCAACTATAAAATAACACCTTTTTAATGGTACAAAAGTTAACATACACTTTGAAAATTTATTAAATAAATATATATTTTTTAACATTCAATATGAAGTTGAACCACTTTTATTTTTAATAACGTCTTTTAATTTCTTGGTCATGGAATGAACGAATTTTCTTGTTATTTTGGGTCCAAAATTTTCCCATTCATATCAAAGAAATTTTCTCAAGATTTGTTTATTTTGTACACTTTTTTCCGTATTTTTCGTTTGATTTCGTCCCATAAATGTTGTATGTGATTTAGGTTTGGAAACTGGGGTTGGATTCCAATTGGTTCCGATTTAAGCTGTTTGGGTCAGTTATACCTAAGATACTCACGCATTATTTGTAACGTTGCTTAGAATCGTTGTCATGTTGGAAAATGTATATGCTTTCCAGATTTAATTTTTTAGCATTCTCTTTCAAATTTTGTTGTAAAATGTTCAAATACCCCAAGCTATTTATTTATTGTTGTTTCAATGAAAGTCATATTTCCCATCCCAGAAGCTGCAAAACATACTCAGACATTACGTTTACACTTCCATGCTTCACCATATAAACTAAATTCTTGGTTTCATATTCTTAATTTTTTCCGATACACTTTAGTCTTTCCATCGTTATCAAAAACATTAAATTTACACTCTTCACTAAAAATTTTGTTCTCTCAGAACTTTTTATCTTTATTAACATATTGTTTAGCGAATTTAATATGCTTTACGATTAATTTTATTTATATAAAGTTTTTTCCTAGGTACTCTACAATAGTACCTTTCATTATTCAATATTCCAGATAGTGGTTTGATGACACTTTTTATTATATTCTGTTGATAAGTCTGCGGAAATTCGGGTTGAAGAAATTTTCGCACTTTCCTTCAGAAATTTTCGCTCACCTTCTTTACGTCTTTGTTATTCTGTAAATATTTTTGGCCTTTTAGATCGTGATTTTGGAGATATACTACCAGTTCTATTGTATTTTTTATTATTGTTTGAATTGTAGATTGTCTTTTCTATATATTTTTGCTATTTTATCCAAACTATTTCCTTGTTGCCTTAAATCTACAATACTATTAATTTTCGTAAATCATCGGATGTTTTTTTTTCTTAGAGATGTCATTGGCTTTAATTACTTTTATTTTTATTTTTTTATTATTTTAAAACCCCGTTTGTGTTATAAAATAAAATATTCTTATAAGATACACACATTTCACAACTTACCTTAAAAATGTCTAAAAACGAACTAAATTACAACTGTATGTAGACTCTTACACAAGTAAAATTATATTCATGGGAGATTCCATATTTTTTCTGAATAATAACCAAAAAAAAATAAAAAGAAACAATTTTGTCATATTGAAAGAATTTATCAGAAAAGAATTTATTGATGAAAATACTCTAGAGGAAAAAAGAATAATCATTTTGTAAAAAATATTCCCTGTGTGTTCACTTTTACACATAAGTGTATATTAGGTCTAGCAAAAAATTCTATCCGTCTTTCAAGTAAAAGAAAATAATGAATTTTTATATATTTCATTAATAATTAATAATATAATTTCTTTCAATATTAACAACTTCTTCCTAGCTTGATGGAAACTTTTGAATTCTTTTCGATAATAAGACTCGTCCTTAGAAGCTAAAAACCTATCTAATGCCTTTTTCATATCCCCAATTTCATTAATTTTTGTTCGTTTTAAAAAAAGTTGTAGAGTAAAAGATAAATGATATTCGAAAAATGCTATATCTGTAGAATATGTTGGTTGACTTAGAGCTTTCCATTAAGAGCCACTATTTTTTTTGACCTTGGCCTTGTGTTGTCATGTTGTAAGATAACTTGCTTCTAATAACAAGAAACTAACATTATTTTTAATTCATTGTTGAAATTGTTCATTTGTTAACAATACTTTCCAGAATTAATTATTTTCTTAGCTTTAGAAGTTCATAATTAACTGGGTCTCTTATATCCTATTATATAGAAAACATTTTCTTTTCCACGCTTAAAACTCGGTTTAGATATTGACGGAGCGGGTTTTCTATTTTTGCAATATGCTCTTTTCCTCACTACATTTTTATATACAATCCATTTTTTATCCTCAGTTACGAAGTGTTTCAAAAACAATTCATTTTAATTTTGTGAAAGTAGAGTCGTTCAAACGGTTATACAATCCAGTAGTCAATTCATGTGGTACCCAACTTGTATACTTATTTACGAATCCAAGCTATTGGACGTGATTTGTGTCTTCGTCCAAAATATTGCAATGAATACCATCATTAATCACGGAAAGTCTTTCGGAATGTGCTTCGCCTTTAACATTAAAATCTCCATTATTAAATTTCTAGAACCATTTTTTGTATGTATTTTTAGATACTATGTTCTAAAAAAATAGTAAGGTCTACATGCTTTTGTACCATTATTTTCTTGATGATATTCGTAAAATATACAGGGTTATTAATGAACCTTATTATGTCAGTATTCCTTGATAAATACTGATGAAAAAACATTTGTTTTATTGTGTGTTGAAGGGTAACATTAATTAAATGTAACGTTAAAAAAATGAGTCACACACTTTTTATTAGAACATTTTTCTACGCGTTTAAATTAATTGTACGCTAAGCAGACAGAACATTTCCTTAGATATAATATAACAATAAATACATATATATGAGTGTACAGTAGTTGATGAAAAATCGAAGAAATACATATTTAAGTATGGCAAAAATTAATTAGTAAAGCATGTCATCAATATTATATTATTTATATCAATATTATATTATATTATTTAGTTTATTTAAAAATACCTTATTTTAAACATTCTCCAAGCGAATTTTAATTAAACATAAAAAAATACTCACTGATATACAATACATTTAGAACTGCTACTTTTTATTTTTATTGTTTTCTATCGTTTATATCTTCTTAAGAATTCGCAGTACTTCTTTACTTTTTATTGTAAAGAGTAATATTACAAAATCAGATTGATAAAAAAAACAATAAATAATTAGATATATTTGTATAAAATTACAATAGAATGTTTTTTTAAAAAAATACATTGCATTATTGTTTATGATAAGTTTACAAAATCAAATTGTAAATTAATATAAGATTTTAGTTATTTATTAATACTTGTGATTTAATATATATGACTATGATAAAAAAGAGTATATAACATAATCATTAGGAAGTTACTTTATGGATACATACACACTAATATACACACACGCACACACACACACATATATATATTCTGTATATATATATATATATATATATATATATATATATATATATACAGAAAAAGCATTTTTTTTAAAATGGGATGTAAAAATTGTGATACAGGCGTTAAAGAACGAGAAATTGCGTTCAAATTTCATAATGAAGGCATATCTTATTTGGAAATTGGATAAATAATAGGAACGAGCAAGTCCACTGTTCAACATATTATAAAAAAAGTTAAAAGAGATAGCTTTCTTAAGAGCAACATGCATTATATGAGACACTCAAGAGTAATATCAAAGTGACAAAAACGTTTTCTAGCTCGTGAGATTAAAAAAGTCCACATAATAGTGTTGAAAATATTACAATGTTCAATAAATATTTCAACAAAAATATTTGCCGCAAAATCTTAAGAATGTATGAGTACAATGTACGTGTAGCACGTAGAAAGTCGTACATAAATAAGACAAACTGTGTAAAACGTTTCAATTTTGCCCAGGAACGCATAAACGAAGATATTTCGTTTTGGAAAAGTTATTTTCTCAGATGAGAGTCGATTTAACATGTTTGGTTCAGATGGTCGTTTTTTTGTTCGAAGAAAAAAGAATACTGAGCTCGATATTAAAAATTTAAAACATATCGTCAAACATGGAGATGGTAGTGTAGTGTTGTATGGCGTATACCGGGTTCGGAAATTTTGTATTAATAGATGAAAGAATAGATAAATTTAAATATCTCGATATTCTACGCCCAAAATTAGAAAAAGTGACTAAATTGAAGCTAAAAAAGAATTACTATTTCTAGCAGGATAACTACTTCAAACAAACAGCTCATATTGTTAAAACTTGACTGCTGTTTAATACCCCACATTTATTGATTAAGCCACCTCAAAATTTGGATAACAACCCCATTGAGAATTTTGGATTGTAATTGATAAAAGACTGCAAAAAGTGGAAGTGACTAGTAAAGAAGTATTAAAAAAATTTTTTTTTTGAAATTTGGAAAGAACTAAATGCCGATGTGACAAAAATTTAGTTAGGAGCATGAAAACACGTTTACAAGCCGTTATTAAGGCAGAGAGAAGACCAACTAATTATTAGTCCATGATTTTTGATAAAAAAGATGTTAAAATATTTTAGAGTACGAATAGTTTATGAGACTCTAATTTATGCGTCTTTAAAATGAAATATATATATTTTAAACAGTTATTCGATTTAATTTAAATTTTGTTGTATATACATCTATACGTTTATAGACAACAGGAAATTACATTAACAATATTCTAAATATATTTATTTTAGAGAGAAACATTTTTTTCATGGGGTACGAACAGTTTATTTTATCACTGTATATATATATATATATATATATATATATATATATATATATATGTATATATATATATATATATATATATATATATATATATATATATATATATATATATAAGTATGATAATTTATTTATTTCAACACTTTAATTAAATAATATTATTTAGTTTTCTTATGGTTAATACTTATCCCATTATATATAATATATATATATATATATATATATAATAGTGGCATTTCAACACTTTAAGATAATATTATGTATAAATGCATTTATATAAATATACACATGTGTGTATATATATATATATATATATATATATATATATATATATATATATATATATATATACGATATAATGTTTACTTTTATTATTCTCTTATTTGTACATCTGCTTTTGTTTTGGAGAGATGGAAGTAGGTTTAAAATTAATTAAAATTGTTACGGCTGTGGTATGGAATTTATATTGTATATCTACATATAGAATCCTCATTAGCTTCTACTGACCAAGCATTATGAATATGGCTGCATCTAATCTCTATAAATGAATATCCATTGTAGATTTAAACTATGAATGTATATGTACACATACACACACACACACTTATATATATATATATATATATATATATATATATATATATATAAACTAAGAAAATTAATATGATTTAAATTATACTCATTTAAAAAAAATATATACAAAAAAGGGAAAATATGTAATTCAGATAATTGTGTTTAAATTTTTTAAGAAAAATTAAATATATGAAGTATAATATAAGTATTCTATATTTAAATTTGATATACTGATTTTTTATTATAGTTTGACTTTTTTCCCCACGTATACTTTTTTCAGTATGAAATGAACATAAAATATAAATATAATTTATAATAATGCGAACAATTTATTTTCTATATTTTATCAATTTTAATTGTATAAAATAATTTTAATTAGAAAATCGATGTGTTACAATTTTCAATTATTTAATTTTGAAACAGATTAATCTGTTTTATTCTATCTCCGAACTTTGTATAATGAAAATTAAAGTGTTTAAAAATTAGACTCGATTTTTTGATAAAAATTAAAATATGTACTGATAAAAATATTCAAAATACTTTTGTAATAAATAAAGTAATTTATAGAGAAAAATAAAATATTGAAAAATATTACATGAAGAAAAAAACAGTACACATATTCACAATTCATTGCTTTCATGTTATAGAAATATTTTTATTAACCTGTCAGAAAAATATATGAAATATATTTGAAAAAATTATTGAATATTTTTTTCAGTATATTAAATTAAAGATTCATTTAGATAGTTTTATAATTTTTAAAATAGTTTAAATATTAGTTCTCATTACCTTTAAATTATAATTCTTAAATTATTTTTTTACAGTAAATCATAAAATGTTTTTCAATTGTATGAAGATTCCAATAGTAGAATAGCGTATGAATATTTATAAAATAAAAATGCAAATTCATACGTTTCATTTTATTATTTATATGTGTAATTTTTTGGATATTATGTGCGAATGAAACAAAAATTCACATATATATTTCGGTAGTTTATTAGAATGTGTAGGTGTCTATATTTGAATATAAAATACCTATTTATAAAATTTAATTTTTATTAAAAGCACCCACATCATTAACACACACATACATACATATATATGTATATATATATATATATATATATATATATATATGTATATATGTATATAAACGCGTTTGTTCGTTAATACGTAAAGGCTTTTTCTAAAATGTGCTGTAAAAATAATATTTAAAATAAATGTGATATAACAATATTACAACATTTATGGTTGTTTAAAATTAATTAACTGTATATAAAACATCTTGTATTTAATTATTTTTTTCTATTTGAATACAAACTATTTCTATCCGAATAAAAGTTTGAACCGTTCTGTAAAATTATTACATCAATATTTACAAATGTTATATTCTTTTTAATGTTTTACATTGACGATTGTTGTATTAAAATGTAGTATTAGGATTAATTGAAATTTTATATTTTATAAACGAATTACAAATCTGCATAAATATTCAATTCAAAATTAACATCGTATAATTACTAAATATTTTGATGAAAAATTATGGTGTTTAAGATATGATTCATTATTGCAATCAGCATGAACATATATTTAATCTTATAAAAATGTATTTATTTTCAGTGCTGATCTATAAATGAAATTTTATGTATAAAACTTTACTAACGTATTAAATTATTATTTATATATGCACATGTAGATTTGTGTTATATGTTTCTTTTAAAATGATTTTTATCAAAAAAGAAATAAATGAAATTCTAGATATTAAATCTGGATTTTCTCAAGCAAATCTTTTTTTATCTCTTGAACACAACATTGAATATGACTGTAAATAACAAATCATAATAAATATATCAAAAAAATAATATTACTTTATGATATGAAAAAATATATCGAAAAAAAATTTAATGTCACGAACTCAATCACAAAAAAGGATCAAGTTCTTTGCAATTTTATTGGATGTGTACTTTTTTAAAACACATGACTGGATTTACTTTATATACTCTTTGTGATATTATTTTCGATTCGTTCCATTTGTAAATGCAGTGGATTCTGTTTCCATGTCTATGATTAATATTACTGAAACATCAAAGAATAATTTAATTTCACAATATCAAATGAACGTACATATACTGATGTTCATTTTTAACTACATTTCATATGTTCTATTTCTTTTATGAAATATTTATTTTCGAAATCAATTAATTTGTATATGTATATATATATATATATATATATATATATATATATATATATATATATATATATATATATATATATATATATATA
>CP092089.1:18895125-18945125 GCA_029203775.1 Neoneuromus ignobilis | reverse complement strand
CGCGTAAAAAAAGTCCCGCGTAAATAGAGGTATAATTTGCCGTGTAAAAAAAGTCTTGCGTAAATTGAGGGACGGGTGTATATATATATATATATATATATATATATATATATATATATATATATATTAAATGTGCACTAAACTGGTCTGCTTTAAATTTTTTTTCATTTTATTATTAATTATAACTTTGATTAAAATAAGGAAGTCTAAAATACTAAGCGCAATAAATGTTCGGAAAGTTTAATGAATAATCAATATTTTACTTACATATATACTATATTTCTTAATTTATTTTTATTAAATATAAATACGATGTTTTTACTTCTCTTCTATTTCAAATTTATTTATATACTTTTATAACAACAACTATAACTGATAAAATTAATTTCTATACGCTAAAATATTTTTTTCTAAATTTATTTCTTATATTATTTCCTCTGATCTCATTCTGTAATAACTTTTTTATTGAAACTTAGGGTCACATTTCTTTGTTGATATCATGCAACAACAGGTTTCGACAACGTGTGTCGGTGACAGGTAGTTGATTGATACGGAGTATCAATCAACTACTTGGAGATGACACGTTGTGTCTAAACTGGTTGTAGTATGATACAACGAAGAGTGATCCTAAGGTTTCAATAAAAGATAATATTTTCATGTTAAAACAACACCAACATACAGATGTGATAAATTGGAATTTCCACCTTGGTTATAATTTTTATTTCTAAGTAAAATAAAACTACAATCATTTTCTTAAGTTATAGAATAAATTTCATTTGGTAATAAAGTACCATATTTTGATTTTTATGTAGTCTGAATTTGATTATCAAATATTTAATGAAAAAATTAGAAACGGTAAATAGAAAATACAAGTTTTAATTTTTACAGAAATACAAAGAAATCAATTTCCTAAAGTAAATAAAATCAACGTTTTGTTTTAAATTTTATTTATTAACTTTAAGAGTATTTTTATTGCTTTGAGTAAATTTCATTCTATTTTAAATGTTAAAAATTCCGAACATAACTGAAATGATTCTATTATAATTTTTGTAGTGAAATGTATATGTAAGAATTTATTAAAAATAGTTGCATAATTTTTGAATCAAGTTTATTCTTACTTTATAACTTACTATAATATTTCATTACAAATACATACATACATGTACATATATATATATATATATATATATATATGCGTGTGTGTGTGTGTATACTTTTTTTATTGCTATTGTATTATATGTGTTATGGCTACGTGCTTTCACGAAAGTAAAGAAATATATATAAATATATATATACACACATATATATATATATATATATATATATATATATATATATATATATATATATATATATATATATATATATATATATATATATATATATATATATATATATATATATATATATATATATATATATGTATATTACAAAATATTGCTACTTGTTTTCGTAATAGTATATAAACGTGGTTGAAATTTTAAATTTGTTTAAACATTTTTTGTATTTAGCACATACGCATAAACACACACACACACATTACATATATATATATATATATACAAAAGGGGAAGAGAGAGAAAGAAAGGCATATACATTTATATGTGTATTATCGTTCAAAAGAATATTATAATAAAAATAGAGTTTTTACTTATTGTAACTTTTATATAGTTTATAATTTCACAAACAAGAATGAAGCATTAAAACTTTATTAAAAATCTATCATATTTAAATTTAGTATCAAAATATTTAACTAAATGGACTATTGATTTAGGAAACAATGAATATTTTAAATAATGATTCATATTTTTTGAAAATTCATTCAAATACAGATTTTATTTACTTGTTATTTAAGTTAATTTAATTAATAATAATATTAAGTAAAAAATTAAGTATCTATCTAATCTATCTATACTATATATATATATATATATATATATATATATATATATATATATATATATATATATATATATATATATATATATATATATATATATATATATATATATATATATATATATATATATATATATATAGTACAATGTATATATATATATTTTCTCTATCTATCTATCTATCTATCTATCTATATATATATATATATATATATATATATATATATATATATATAGATATATATATATGTATATATATATATACACACACACACATTATGCTCATAAGTCATGGCACATATGGGTAACATAAGCAATTTATTGATATAATTCAATGAAGTTAAATTAAAAAAAATATATTTAATTGAAAATAAATATAATGAATAAATTTAATGAATATTATATTTGTTTTCAATTAATTATTTTTTTTTAATTTAACGACTTCATTGAATTATATCAATAAATTGCTTATATTACCCATGTGTGCCATGACTTATGTGCATCCATGTATATATCTTTTCATCATCATCATCATAATTATCATCGGCTCTACAGACTATTCCAGTCCCTGGCCTCTGTTAATAACAGCTCAATAGAGACTTTCTTGTCAAAGTTCCTTGACAATTGTTTTTAGAAGATGAGGTTGTCAACCTCATCCTTAAACCTTGAAAATGAGGGTTATATATATACATGTATGAAATATTTTTTGTCCTAATGTTTGGAAATAAATGATTAACAAAAATTAGTTAAATGTTAATACATCAAATATGTTTAAAAAATTTAGAACCGCAGAATAATATTGTAATAATTTGGTTAATTTATTCATCGACCTAATAACGTTAAAAAATTATATAAAAAGTACATACTTAAAATTTTTATGCTAGTGATAAAAAAACATTTACAAGGACTAGAATTGAAAATAAATTATATATTGGATAGAGAAACATCCAAATTACATATCGAGTATCGTAAAGAATATAATTGAATAAATGATTGCTTTTGTCATATTAATAAAAAATAATCCATTTTAATATACTCGTAGTTCAAAGGACTATTTTTCTAGTATCATAATCACGCAGTACATAAAGATGTTTTTAATTTAACAAAAAAAACCGTCTATAGTGGGCAACAGAACAATATATAAAAGGAATAAAATGAATAATAAATTAAATGTCATAATCATCAAAATAAATAATTAAAATTCAAAAAAGGTTTTTAAGTAAAATATGTGCTTTTGAATGAAATGAAATTTGATATATGATATTCAATTTTCAAAGAAATCTGTTTAGATCATAAAATAATATATGATCAAAAACAGATTTTTCTGAAAATTCAAATATATTAACTTTTATTTCATTCAATAAAACGCTATTTTCTTTAAAAATTCAGTTTAGTGTCATGTTTATCTATTCTGTTTTTAATGCATTTGCATATATATGAGTAAAATAATATAAGAAAAAAATATATTAATACAATGAAATCGTTTATCATTTTCATAAACGAATTTTTAAATTTAACTTCCAGACAGCAGAAAGCAGATATTTTACATTAACAACTTTTATATATAGTTTTCTTGCTTGAAAATATATAGAACCATCCAAATGTGACGCCTAGATTTGTGTTTTATTAAAAAGAAATGTGTGTATAGGATGGTGTATAGGGAAACATGTATATAGTTTATAAATAAATAAAACACAAATCTAGGCGTCATATTTGGATGAGTCTATATTATATTTCGTTTTTATTCACATCTATTATTTTTTATTTAACATCGTAATATTACACAGAAAGTGTTATAAATTAATACTTTCTTGCTAATTGATTTTCTTAACATTAGTCTTAATATTTTTAATAACTATATAATAGATATAAATAAAATTTAGTATTCATGTCTGTTTTATTTAATATTACACTGTACGTAGATCGAACGATTGTTGATTTTTGAATGAATTTTATTTTAAAAATGCTTCTATAACAATTTATTTCTAAACATAGAAACTTACAACTCATGCCAAATGTCTGTAAGTCAAGTTTCCTGCCAATTTATCGACTTTATGTAAAATAATACCCGTGATTCGAGTCGGTCTGTTAACCCTTGCCAGATATTTCGTCGACATATTGTTCAATAATTGATTAACTAAACATACAAATGTCATAGTTTTGTTAGAATAGGTTGTAGGGAATCATTTATTTACTTTAGAAATAATTTTCATTTGTGTTATGTTATTTATAAACTATTCTCATATATATATATATATATATATATATATATATATATATATATATATATATATATAAGAAAGAAGGAGAGAAAGAGATTATTTCATGAATAAGATGTATTATGTTTATTAAAAATGAATATTATGAAATTAATTAAATATACTTCTGTGTTGAAAAATAGGGTGACTTTTTAATTTGAAACTCGCACGAAAGTCGTAGTTCAAAAAAATTTTTCTTTATGTTGGCACAATCTTTAGTGATTTCACTCCTAATTTCAGTTTGATATGTGAAATAGTTTATAAGTTACAGCAGGTTATTTACATTAACTTTTTGCCATTTTTCGATTTTTAAAATGTCTAATATTGTTGAACAAAGAGTTGTATTAAATTTTGTGTTAAAAATGAAATTAATGCTACTGAAATGTTTAAAATGGTGCAGAAAGCATCCAGTGATCAATTTTTATCGAAAAAATTGTATTTCAGTAGCATAAGCTATTCAGAGAAGGTGTGAATCCTTAGAAGATAAAACTCGTTCTGGCTGTTCATCAATATTAATAAACAAACAAAATATCGAAAAAAAATAGTAATAAAGTAATTGAAAATCGTCATTTGACTGTAAGAGAGCTTGTTGAAGATATTGGCATATCAGTAGGTTCAGTAGACGCAATTTTAAGTAATGTTTTGGGCTTGAAACGTTTTGTCAGCAAAACGTACCTTCAATGCAATCATTATTTTTGAATTTTTCGTCAAAAATTCAATAAATATTGCTCACAAGCACCGTATTTACCAGATATGTCACCATGCGACTTTTTCCTGTTCAACTTTGAGGAACCCGATTTGACTCAGTTGAATCGATAAAACAAAAATCGAAGGAAATGCTGATGAAAATTCTAAAAAGTGAATATGAAAAGTGTTTCTAAGATTGGATTAAACGTTGGCGTATGTATATCGCAAGAGAGGATTACTTTGAAGGATGCAAAATAAATTTGGATGAATAAATAAACAGTATGTACATTCAAACAGTCACCTTACTTTGTGAACAGAGTAGTATAAACAGTTTTAACTTTAAAACAATTTAAGATTTCATTATAAATATTAAATTTATGTTCAAAATTCTGAATAAAAAAAAATGAAATTTATTTATTTTTTAATAATATTGAGACTATTGAACATTTTATTGATTACTGTATATTGTCTTTTATGATAAAAGTATCAATAATTTATGGGTTTCAAAGTATTTCATAGAAAATGTATATAAACTAAAGTTAAAATGTTAATTAAATAAAAAAAAAATAATTGAATATAAGTTTTAAATACATTAATATCTATTATCTTGTTTCAGTAATAGTTTAATTCAAGGTAACATCTTTTTTAAAAAAAATATATTGATGCCATAATATTAAAGCTTTTATTGTAAGATTATATTTTTTAGTTCAAATTGTTATTCATTACTAAATTATATTTCAACAAATTATAAAGTATTAAAATTTGATCTTTTCCTCCTGTTGTAGAAGTAGAAAAATTACTGATTTAGTTTTTCTATTTTATAATAATAATTTTAATTAAAATATCAAATTAATTATTTGTAATTTAGACCAGTAGTTAATAAGTTATTCCATTAAATTTCAAATAAAAAAATAAACCTTGAAAATGTTATTACATTTAGAAATATTACTTTACAAATAATTTTTAAAATTGATAAATACTCGTAATATAGTTGGTTATTTTGAAGTTCAATTTTATTCAATGTATTTTCTAGATCTGATTTTTTGTTCAAAAACAATTACTTGAAATAATATTATATTGTATTTAAAAAATGTCTGAATTGATATTATATTTAGAAAATACCTTTTTACATTCGTTTAAAAAACAATTCAATTTTATTGATCGAAATTTGTAAAAATGTACGTATATATATATATAATCTTGAATAACGTTTATAATATGTATTTAAAAAAAACCTTAAACAGTAAATATTAACAGTATATTTATATTATTTTTGAATTTAAGGTTGTAAAGTGAAATTAATTTTCAACTAAATGTCATAATTATTAATTACATAAATAAAGCTCTCAAATTATTATTTTTCCTATATTAGGATAATATCAAATTAATTTATATGTATATTAATTTTAAAACAATCATATAAATAAAATTATTTTAAAATGAATAAGTACATGTATAATATCATTTATGTTCTCAGAATTAATTTTATTTTTATAAATACAACTTATTTTTAGTTCTAAGCTAGTTTATTGTTACATTCTGATTGTTTGAAACATAATTAAGAACCTCCTACGTGAAATCAGTAATTGGAAACAAAACATGTATCTATCTACACATATTTGTATATACACATTTTTTTATTCTTATTTTACACACTGTTCGCTAACAATGAACTTTTGTGCGAATTCCAACAAAAGATTTTTGCGTTCTACAATTCACAATTCATGTTGTAATTCTATTAATAGATTATTAGATGCAAGGCGTCGACGGCCTCTTTCTCTATTTTGTTGTATATCATGAGGCAGAGAGCGGTCGTCTGAAGTTCTGCTTTTGATACACAACACAATTAAATTCTGCTGCCTTTGAAATAATGTACTTGTTTCACAATATGTTTCTCGTGCCGAATGTGTCACTTATTTTTATGTTTCAGTCGGCTTCATTTGTAGTTGGGGTTTATAACTTTTTTTTAGACTGAAACTAATATACACTACTAGTTATTGTAGTAGTTTATAAAAATAAATCGTTTTAGTTTCTTTTCAAAATTAGGTTCGCAAATAACTATATATCTTAATATATCAGCAAATAAAATTAATCCTTATTATTTAATAAAAGAGTTTCTTTTAATATAGCACTTATATATGAAGGATCAACATGCCGACACAAACATATTATAAGAAACAAAAAATATTATTTTTAACACGTTGACGCACACTTTGAAATCGGTGATGAACGACAAAAACATTTTTTTTTTGTTAATTAGTTGATTCCTGGGGAGTTCGATCAAGATTTCATATTTACAGAATAAAATTATAATATTTTCTAATAAATTTTCATAAAAATGGTGGACGTTTATAGCCGTCATTTGTTTTTAATAGCTCGATTTCTCTGATACACAAAAGACATATATAGAAGTTTTGATAGCTGTATAAACTATAACGATATTTTTTGAGAATAATTTAGTAAAAAGGAACAAATATATTTTCATAAACATTTAACTAGATTTTTCTTTAATTCAAAATTAAAAAATCCAAGAAAAAAATTTATAATAGCATAACAAAAATTCCAAAGTCCATTTAGAGATACAAAATTTAATTTTGAAAAACATTTGTAACGAAGAAAAGCACAATAGCAAATTTTATAAAAATTCCAGTAATAATTTCAAACAAAATTTTTGAAGCTTCCAAAACCACAGTTGAAAAGAAACTGAGATAAAATGTATGAAATGTTTACGGCTATGCACGTCGTTAAATTCTACGAATACGCTTGTCGCAACCAGTTTCCAATTCTAGGAATAATTGAAATAAAATGACTGTATCACTTAATGAGAAATATTTTATCATTCATACTTGGACGAAGATTGAAGACTTTAGAAGAAAATGGATTTAACACTGATATACATTTTAATCATTTATTTATAATACTAAGAATATAGGATGGCCATTGCCGTCATTTGCACCTACGTTCACTAGCATTGGACGGCTATAGACGTCATTTACGTCAACGTGTTAAATTAGAATAAAATGATTAATTATAGATTGTACAATGAATTAGTATAAAACTACTTTCTTCAAATACACACACTAGAGATTTGTGTGTGTTTCTTTCTCTCTCTCTCTCTCTCTATATATATATATATAGAGAGAGAGAGAGAGAAATATATATACACCCGTCCCTCAATTTACACGGAGTATCCGTTCCACGTGGATTTGTTTTACGCGAATGAAAATCGCGTAAATTGAGTCTGTCAGTATAATAGAAAAAATATTGGAAATAAAAGCTAATAAAGTTATAGAAACACATATTTATTTCACATAGCTTAACAAAAAAATAATGACGTTTTAGAAAACAAAAGTAGATAAATTTTATCCAGTGTCACTATCGCTAATGTAATTTAAAATAATTAACTTTTTATATATTTATATCGTGTTTTTATACGTTCAAGTAAGAATTTGCGTCACTCTGATATATAATAAATTCTATGAAAAATTATATAAAACGAAATCTATCTGACTAAAAAGTGCCGCGTAAATCAATACCGCGTAAAAAAAGTCTTGCGTAAATTGAGGGACGGGTGTATATATATATATATATATATATATATATATATATATATATATATATATAAGTATAAATATATATAAAATATACACAATTTTAAAAATTTTAATATATTTACAATGTGTATATTATACACAATATACACATATATTATTATATACATTATCCGTAAAGCAAATACTCGTATGTGTTTCAAATTCAGAGTAGTTGACACAAAAAATTATATGGTTATTGATTAGATAGTATTAAAAGTTATTGAACATTTCTATTTTGTCACTGTTGGTTTATCTGAATTAAATATGACTTAAGATATATTATTACTGTAGACATATACATTCTAATACATTCTAAATTTGTTTAAAAAGAGAATTAAGTGAAACATATATTCACCATTTCATACTATTTTTATTAATCAGCATAAAATTTCTGCAAAAGCTACTAGAATTATTTGTTAAACTTATGTTCATGATACTGTAGTTGAATGTTCTTGCTGTGAGGGCTTTCGGAAATTAAAATTCAATTTTTTCAACCTAAAAAATAATGATCATTCTAGGCAAGCACAGGAAATGAATCTAGATGACATAGAAATGTAGCTATAGAAAGATGAAACACAATCGACATAGTTTGCAAAAGTGGTAAACGTTATTCAAAAAACCGTGATTCCTATTTGATTATTATTTAATGAGATAATTAAAAAAGGTTTATTAATAATGGCCAAATTTAAGACTATTCAAAATGAATCAGTTAAAAATCAGCAACATTACATATAAATAGCAATAAGTAATTGGAGATAATGCTAATAATATATAAGAATTATATTTATTTATGAACTACTTACAAAAAAGTGAAATTTGAGTATAAGAAATATATTATATAACTCAAGTCCAAATTATTATACATATATCAAAGATGTAAATTCGAGATTTAAATTTTTTGATCGAATATAAATCAGTTATTTAAATGACTACTATTATATACATACACTTTTTAATAAAAACAGACATATTTAGTATTAAAAAATAGTGAGAAAACAGAAAAAAAACATTCAAAACGACAAATTGCTCTAATGAAAATAGATGTGTAACAGGTTTACAGTTTCGTATAGAGTTCAATAAAAAATCGAAGACGTATCTTACAATTAGTGTTCGAGTAACTTTCAATTGAAAAAGTTTTTTCAATAGATTTAAATCTTTATTTTATATTCAAATAATTTACATAAAGCCATGAATTAATCAATTGTTTTACTAATACACAATTTAATTGAATACTAATACTAATATTTTTTCATTTTCAATTTACTAATTGAAAATTAAAAAAAATACTATTTAAAATAATAATAATTTAAACTGAAATAAATTCACTTATATCTACAAGTCTAAATAAATAAATATGTACAAGAGAAAAATGTATAATATTAATAAACACTTTTACATGAAAAAACTTATTATTATAAGGTTGATTTATAAACATTAAAAAGTATATTAGTTATTCTTTTCATATGAGTAGATGCTTGCTTATATATTCAAAATTCCAACAAAAATAAAATGATGTACATAAGAATGCTATATATTTTACATAAATCAAAAAAGATAGAAAACAAAACAGGATTTTCTATTTATGCAAAGGATTCTAGGAATCGATAATATTACAAGAGGGAAAATCCAATCTAAAAATCAAAACTTTAATTTTATTTAAAGCTTTAATTAGTTTCACGTTATTTTTTTAAATAAAATGAACACTTTCAGCATGTTTTAGTAATTATAGCTATTAATTTAATATTTAAAAATTCAAGTAATGTGGGATGATTTCGAAGAATAAATTTTAGATTCAATGTCCAGACTTGAGGAAATATTAATAGAAAACATACTGATGAAAAAAGTAATGTTGCACGGAAATTAATTAAAATATTGTCTTAAAATATGCCAAGAATTTTTTTCAATTGGAAAATCCTGATAAAATAATTTATAAATTAATTGTTGCATTATTATTTCATTCATAATATGTTTTTTCTTGTTCTGATATAAGATTGTGTATATTAATCATAAAATGAACACGCATACAAGTGTATATATATATATATATATATATATATATATATTATATACTAAATATATATTATATACTAAATATATACTAAAGAAATGACGTTTTATACAGAAGCTATACATTCACAATAATGTATAATAGTTTTCAGGTGACAATTAAATAGTACATTCACATCAAGATGGAAATAAAATGTCAACTGCAGAATAGTTTCGCAAAAAGCGTCACAGATTATATAAACCATTGAATGTCGTCTACTCATGAATATATCGCCAATATATAGAGAGTGCGATTGTTTTTTCCAGTCCAATAAACTGAATAAAAATTTTATACATTCGACACGTTAACAATTTCGTCGTAGTCGTGAGTTTTTTCAATAACCCTTTTTTTACGATCAGTGAAATTGAAATCATTTGAATTCATGACGGATGTTTTAATACCGAATGCCTTTTTTATTCGCAGTTTAACTTTACATACGATATCTATTTTACAACTTTTTAGACTTGAATATAATTGATTTCAATCATACGTGCCAGTTTTTTGTAACAACCTTACATTTAAAAGAAGTATTAGTAATTTAGCTAAAAAATGTATAAGACATTATTAAATTTCAGAATAAAGTTAATAAATATTTTTAAGTTGTTTCACACATAAATGATGATTTTTTAAACTATACTCGTATTGTAAAATCTATTAAATATTTTTCACAATGTACAGAAAATGACATTTTAATAATAATAATAATAACAATAATATTATATATATAGCTGCGAAATTCAAAAGACCAGAAGGCGGAAGGGAGATATATATATATATATATATATATATATATATATATATATATATATATATATATATATATATATATATATATATATATATACACACTGTGTGAACAACTATTTCAGGACAAGAAATCAATTAAGGGTGAAACTAGATTAATGTATTTAAATAATAGTAGTAAACTTCTAAAAAGTCAAAAAGATGATATCATTTTTTATTTTATAAAAATATAAGAAAACAGTCATAATAGAAACTTATTTTATTGTAAGAATTTTAAATGATTTTTCTAACACATATCAACAGACTTAATTATTTTTAATATTAATATATATTATTGTTGGTTGTTTTGGAACTGTGGCTGATTCACTTAACACAAAGAGTGGCTGATTCACTTTACACTTTCAGAGAAAGGCTCTGACGATGATGGCGTCGCCATCGAAATGCATCAGCCGATATAATTATAAATTATATAATTATAAATAACAAGTGAACAATAAGTGATTATTGAACACTTTAAATTATTGTGGTGTTGGGGTTAAAATTCATTTGTGTAAATATATTATTTTTTTAAAAACTCATTTTCAAAATTCATATTTCCAGTTTTAAGTTTCTAAAATCCCTTACTAAACAATTTGGGTAGTAGTTTTTATATTGTGATTGTCAAATCTATTTTTCAAAAAACATGAACATATTATATTCTAATTTTAATTTTATAGGATGGCTTAAATAAAACTAAAGGGTTAAACATATATTTACTTGCTTGCTATCATTTATAATTTTTAACTATTTTTCAGATTGATTTGAGCCATCATATATTAAATAACTATCTCAACTCTATACAAAATGTCATTTTATTTATAGCCATAGGTTAGAAATAAAATTATATCCCAAGAATGAAAAACAATTTTGCAATAGTAGAACATAGTTTTAATTCTAAATAACATAAAAAAAGTACTATGAAAACATTATTACAATAAAGACTAAAATTTAAATGAGAAAATTTCAGTAGTTTCTTATGATTCAAACTAATTTTACTTCATATATATATATATATATATATATATATATATATATATATATATATATATATATTGATTTGTGAAGATATTCTTAGTAGAAGTAAAAAAAATTATGTTCATGACAATTTAGATTTTCAAGTTGATTTTATGTTAGTACAGTATTTTAGTCACGAATAAAGTCTATTATTACTTTTAGTACATTTATCAAATTTAAAATACTAAATTATAATTTTACATGTCCTAAACAATTAAAAAATATACTACTTAATTTCAGTGTCTAATAACTGATTAAAAAATATTTTTTATTAAGCCATTGTAATATTTAAATTTTATTTTCATTATACGGAATTAGCAGAAAATACAATTTTTCTATTAGAGATCTACTTCATAATAAATGATATCATACTTTTAATACTGTATAGGTTTATGGCCATTAAAAATAGATTGTAAGTTGTTTAATCGTATAGTCAAAACATTTAATAAAGAACGAGGTTTACAGTTAACAGAACTATTTTATTATTGAAATGTGTAGTAAATTTTAATTATTCGCAACGAAATATTTTTAGTCATGATCTATTTTTATAAAGAATACATATGTGTCATATTTTAATAATAGAATTGTTATGATAAGTGCTTTTTATTTTAATATTTAATTTATGAAACTGATTTTTACACAACATGCTAATTCACATTTTAACAAAGTGTTTATGATTTTATAACGTAACGCTGTGATGATGATGATGGTATTGCCATCGAAATGCGCATCAGCTTGTAAATAAAGAAAATGGACAAATAACAAATATTTAACACTATTTCAATATTTTATGTTGTTGTAGTGATAATTTATTTGTTTAAAAGTAATTACGATGCTTGAGAGTAATTAATTTGTAGAAAGTAATTCAAAACTTTTCATTATTTATTATAGTAGTTATTTTAAAATCTATTATACGAAGCCATATAATAAGAATGATTATAATATCTCTTAAGTAAAAAAAAATATGTTATAAATTACATCGATTGTATACACATACATACATACATACATATATATATATATATATATATATATATATATATATATATATAAATGGGCTGGTCATATGGTAAAAAGGGAAGACTATTGATTGACAAGAAAAATTATTGATTGAAAATTTAGATATATAAAACGGCTTATGAAGAGATCTATAGATAGATAGGACGGAGACATAAGAAAATTTATCAGAATGGACTGGAAAATAAAGACAATAAGTAAGGCAGCATTGTTTGATGTGGAAAGTTTTGAAATAGGACTTCATCCTGTAGTGGATAGAATTAAACTGCTGCTGTTGATATATATATATATATATATATATATATATATATATATATATATATATATATATATATATATATATAGTCACTTTGAATAATTGAATAAGAAATATAAAAATAAATCAAAAGGACTAATATTCACTTCATGTATAATAAAATTAATTACTAATAAATAACAAAAATAATGAGATAAAATTTTTTATATTAAAAATTGCATGTAATTCTTGGATGTTAAAAAACATAAAAATATATGTTCCATAACGTTTAGTGAAATATTGTGAATTTACGAATGTCAACATTTTTTAAAACACATTAAGGACTTTTTTTATAATTAATTGTATATTTTATTGTGCAAAAACTTATATTATATTATTAGAAAAATAATTATTTTAGATTATATTGTTAAGAATAAATGAATTATGTAATGAATAAAATTCTGCAATGAAATAACGATAATCGAAACTATAATATCTATCTATTTTTAACTTGATGATTAAAACATATTGAACTATATTAAACATATAACTTATTTGTTTACTGTGACAAAAAGCCATAAAACATTTCAAATAGGAAATACATATAATGAACGTAATAAGTGCTTGCAATATAATTATAGACTTTTAACAATTTTCAATTGCTTGCATGTGTTTGAATAGGCAGTGAAGAAAATATACTATTATATTTTAACTTATGTACACACAAACATGTAAATAAGTATTTTACACATGCAATTACAATATATATATATATATATATATATATATATATATATATAAATACAAATTATTTTATGTATTTATACTTGGGTGATTCTATAATTAAAAAAAAATCAATACTATTTTCACGATAAAAAAAACTTTGTGATAATTATATACAAAAAAATGTACGAAACGCTTTTACGGGTCTATAATAAGTTCGTAAGTTTTCTTTTAATTATGTAAACACATTTTCATGAATAGATTCATCAATCATCAGTTTCATCGGAAGTTTCTGATAATTGCGAATAGTGTTTGCTGATTAATGCTCTTCATAACAGTTCCAAATTATGTTTAATATTTCAAGTATATATTTTAAAAGGTCGTAAACTATTTTATAAATATACAACTTGATTACAAGACTAGGATTGTCGTGCGTATTTTTTAATCTTAAATATAAAGTATTTTAAGGAATATTACACATTTGTCTGATGGTCATTTTATTATTAAACAAAGCATGAGAATTATTTTAACTTTTTTCAAATGTCACAATAAACTATATTTATCATTTTTAATTCTGTATATAATTGCATATAATATTATAATTTTCATATTTTCCTATTTTTTAAAAAATAATTATGATATATATATATATATATTTATATTTATATATATATATATATATAATATGTATATGTATGTATGTGTAATATGTATGCGTGCACTATTTTTTTTATAAAATTGATTAAACTTAAGGAAACAAAACGAAATAACCGCCAAAATAATATATGAAATTTATTTAATTCTAGAACAATAATTTAATTTCTAATATTAGAATTTATTTCTACATAAATGAAATATCACTCCAACACCATGAGTTATTGTAAGGGTTCGATAATTATTTATTGTTCACTTTATTTGTTTATAAACTGATGCGTTATTATCACTAGAGTTCTACATTCTAAAATATATTATAATTTACCTACAAATTTTTAATAAAACTTATTTACTTTCAATTAGTGTAATTAATATAATTTCCAAATAAATGAAAAAATTAAATTAAGATGATATTTTAATAAAAAGATGTATTTGAGTATTTTTTTATTATTAACTTTTTTATATAAAACCTCCAACAGAAATAATTTAAATTAGAATAATAATACTTTTCTCGATAATAAGATCACGAAATAAATAAAAAAGAAGAATAATAATAAAATAATGATAGTAAAAAGGAATAGTACATAATATATAATAGAAACATTCTTTATGTGAATTTATTATTGAAATACAGACAATTTTTTAAGTACTTTTGAGAATTCAATTTATTTATAACAATGAATAGCTTTTATTTGAAATTGACTTTCAATACAAATCAAACTTGAATCTTTTATACTATTAAATATACATCAATACTTCAGATTTTAATGAATATATTTTGTTTTCATGAATTTAATTGAAAAATACCATATATTAATTTCTAAATTACAGTTCAAATTATTATTTATGAACAATGTTTTTTTTATCTGAAAGCTAATGGAAATTCTACTGTAAATGTTGTTTACTCTATTATTCGTTTTTTATTTATATACTTTTATACGTATTTTTATTATACATAAATATTAATCTATGCATATGTTGTGATTTTTTGTTTACATTTTAAATTAAATGTTATATATAATAATTATATTCCTTCATTATTATTAAATATATATGTATACCATCATATCAGCTTATATCAGCCAATTGATTAGCGAAAGCTGTATTGATTCACTGGTACTTAATCATATTCATTACACTAACCAGAAATATTATATTAAAGATTTCTTATTCAGACTTTATTCACTTAAATATATTATCTTTATCTCGGGTAAGGAATCCTATTTACCCTATTTCTCTGATTATAGATTAAAAGTACATATACACACCCTCACTCACTCACTCACACACACACATACATACATACATACATACATATATATATATATATATATATATATATATATATATATATATTATCATATTAGCTTATATATTATTAGTCCACTGTTGAACGGAAGCCTTAATGATTGTTAGAGTTCATTAGTATTTAGTTAAAAAGTCATTAGTATTTATTAAATTAAATTTATTAGTATTTAGTAAAAATATTGAAATCAATAATTCTATAAATCTTTTATTAAAAAAAGTATGTACGAAAATGACATAAAACCCCCTTCTAAAACAATATTATATTTTTTAATAATACTAAATAATAAATATGACAATTGTGTGACTGAAATTATACTTTTGTTTTGCTGTTATAGTTTTTTAATTCATTAATATTTTTTTTAAAAAAATATATACATATATATATGAATAATTCTCTGATAAAGGAAATGATGCACTAAGTAAGTAATCAAACAAGATTAAATGTCAATAAACAGTTGTGTGTGGATAAAATCAACTTAACTAAAAATAGTTTGGACGTATGAAGAAAAATAATTTTAGCCTAACATAAATTGTGTATACCTATTTTATTTTTACTGCCTGCTGTAACCTATATAGAAAATCAAATTTCTTGCCTCATTTTATTACTCTTGATGTTATGACAAGAGTGTAAACTAGTTGAATGTAAACGACAGAAATAATAATAATAGGTCATGGTTGTTCTCTTTTGTGATTTTCTGTGTTGTTTAGAATAAACAGTTTGACATTTGACGAAAATATAATTACACTCTTTAAATTAAAATGCTAAATTAAAATCTATTGAAATTTGTTGATGTTTTCAAATAAGTATAAAAAAAATGTTATTTTTTGGCAAAACGACAAAAGTTGTGATATAAAGTTTCAATGTTTTTTTACAATTGATTTTTCAGTGAACATTTTGTTTATATTTAATCTTTTTATATCATATTATATTTTATTTAGTTATAACTTATTTTTATTTAACATTTTAGTTTAGTTCCTTGATAATTTGTCAAACTATACTGAGTTGAAATGTCAAAATGAGCTTAAAAAAATTCAAACATGGCTGCCACCAGCTGTCTAAGTTCTAACATTCTTATTAGATAACCCTATATAAAGTATTTCTTATCTTCACTCAAAGAGTCTATGGCAGTGAATCTGCTACAAGTAATATGTTAATTACAAAAAAAACTCTGTACTAGCAAATTTATTCTAAATTTGGATATTATAATATATATTATTTAGTTATTATATTTATTAACCTCTCTCTTTATATCCCTCCCTCTCTCTCTCTCTCTCTCTCTCTCTATATATATATATATATGTGTGTGTGTGTGTGTGTGTGTGTGTGTGTGTGTGCAATTTGATAGTTTTTTATTAAACTGTTGACTATTTACATATGTAAATATTTTAATAAGAGTTATTTTCATCTTAAATAATATTTTATTAAAATTTCTTTAAAATAACTGTATTTATATTTTATAATTAATATGTTCAATATCTTTTGTTTGTTAAACAAAAATTATTTTGAATTTAAATGTTAAAAAAAATAGAAAGTAATAACTGGAAATACTTTTACTTTGCGAAAAACATCATTATAAAATATATTTCACTTTTAAAAAATATATAACATACTAAATTGAATATTATTATATATTTATGTAAATAGCTTTCATGCAAAAATTTTCATGATACTTATTAAACATTATATATTTAGATTTTGTAGAGTTACAATTTTTTACAAAGTATTACCTTCATCAGTTGAACCTTTTAAAAAATCAACTAGGTTTAGCCAATTTAATAATAATACAATTATAAAAAATCCATGCAATTTTAAACAAAGTATGAATATATAGGAGATACATTTTATTATGAATATTTTCTTTAGATTTATTTAAAGATTTATTTATACTAGAATAATTCACCTATTAAAAATTCATTTTTGCACGCATCGTCATTCGATAAAACTTTAATTTTCAATTTCTCTTAATATACCAGTGACATAAATGGCATGTCACGTTTCGATCTGCTCACTCAAAGCTCGTAACGTGTGTCATTCTGTATTGCACACGATGTTGATTAATATTCAATGTCTCTTTTGTCAATTCAAATTTGCGTAACACTCATTTGAATTGCGAACGGTTCTAAAATACAATAGTAAGGGTTAAAAATATTCTGAATCAGTGATGTGAATTTTATGAAAAAATATTGTTCATCAAATTATTTGTGAGGAATATGTTTAGATAAAAATGTAAGTTTATTTATAATATTTAAATATCGTGAGAGGAAAAGTAGTTCTAGTTTTATAAATGTTATAATATCCTTATCTCAACTCTTTATCAGATTTTTCTTATTATTTCTACATTTCGTTATTCAAAATCAATATTTTTTTTGTTCATCAATTGTCTTTTTTGAACTGAATCCCGTCCATGTCTCTATCAGACATTTTACTCTTCTTTTTATGTCAACGACTCGTGCTTATTTTCGAATCCATTCTATTTCTTATCTTTTCACGTTATTTTTATACTTTTCTGATTTGTTTGCATATATACATATATATATATATATATATATATATATATATATATATATATTAATGTAAAATAAAAAAACATTATAATCATCTTCGCTATCCATGATATTTAATAATATATTTTATATTATTTAAATATAATGAGAGAAATAAGTAGTGTTAATTTAATAAATAAGTGAAAATGTAAAAATATAATATCAATTTCTTAAAGTAGTAAAACTTTTCTTTGGTAAAATAATATCATTAGTCATCTGTACGTAATTAAATAAGTCTATTAACTTTAATATGCCTGATATTTAACTATTACAATATAACATATGATACGTAGACAAGTTTTAACGTATGTACATCTGAAAATTTTAGCTCCTATGTACGCACATATATTTTGTATTATAAATAGTTTGATAACCCGTTGAGATTAACAACATTGTATTATATATATAAAACAAACTCACTTACTTTATTACCCCAACAGCAATTACTAATGAGGTCAAATATTTAACTCCTTACAAAGACCGCAGTATGCTTTAAAGCGGCGATGAACTTCTTCACAGTCATTTGTAGTTTAAGATAACATGACCTTTTATATAGAAAACGATTATCCATAATGAAGTTTATGAACACATTTTGTTATATTTGTTCTTAAATTGAGATAAAAGATCAAAATCGAGTTTTATTCATTTTTTAGATAAAAATATTTTTATACAATAGGAAATGAACGTTGATGTTTCAAACTCATTCTATTTTGGTTCTCAAGAATGTCTTATTTATTTATATATTATATATAGATGGAACAATGCCAACATTAATTTATTATATAAGATGACAAATAAAAATAATTAGAAAAAGTAAAATAGAACGTATAACTCTCTATTAGTGTGTATGTTCAATATAAAAGTTATTATTTTTTCTTTAAGAAAAAAATAAACACATTATTTTATCTTCAATTACAATAGAAAAACAATTTTAAAATTTAATAAATAAACAGCTTGTTTTAAGTTATAAATCTATTAGTATATTCGGAAACTATATAAAATATTGAACTATTTATATAAATATTATCTATTAAACTTCTTACATATATACAATAAAAATTTATAATTTAAAAAAAACATTTTGTCATATAATCATATGTATTATGAAGTCGAATAATATTTAATATTTAAATGGAAAACCTTTTGTTCAATGCCTTCCACCCATTTTCACTTACGACAATGAAACATGGATCTTAAATACTAGAATAATTCAGCAACTTTAGATAACACAAAGAAGCATGGAAAGATGATATTAAGAATAACTTGTAGACAAAGTGAGCAACGAGTGTATTCGAAAGAAAATTAACCCGTGAACTTTATAATAAGAGTGAAAGGTTTGAAATGAAAATGGGCCAGTCATATAGTAAGAATAGAAAGTTATCAATGAACAACTGAAATTATTGATTGGGAACCTAGAGATAAAAAAATGTGCAAGAAGAGAATAGACAGAACAGATATATAAGAAATTTCGTAAGAGTGGAACTGAAAAAGGCACTATAAATCATTGGAAGTGAAAAATTTTGAGAGAGGCCTTTATTCAGCAGTGGATAGAAAAATAATAATGATATATATATATATATATATATATATATATATATATATATATATATATATATATATATATATATATATATATGCATATAATATAGAGATAGATATACTTATTTGGAAATTTATATTCTATTTAATATGATGAAAAACCGGATGCAATAGTGAAAACAATTATTATATACAAAGCTCAGATGGAACTATAAAAGAAATAGAGAAAATTATTGTACAAAGTTATTTTATAAAGTAATTTTAGGAATCATTAAGAAACAGTGAATTTTCAACTTTATTAATAACAGACAATAAAATTACATTCATTTATCCGTTTATGAAATATTATTTTAATAACAAAATTATAAAAACACATTTTAATTATGTTATTATAATGTCTCAAATTCTAATGGAAAACAAAAAAAGTATTGAATATCTTAAACTGAATATCATAATTAACGACAATATTAATATAAAGAAAAAGATAAATTAAAAAGAAATTACAAGTAAAAAGTAAAAAATAATTATTACAGTATAAATGAAAGAAAAAGAGTTTAATGTATTATTAAAGATTGGATTATTTTTATAGCAAAACAAAATAGTTAGAAAATTTAAATAGAAGAGAAAAATGTATATAGTTATATTTAAAATATTATTATGGATAATAAAGAAAATAAAAAAGAGTAATATAATATGAGTGTTTTTTTGTGACAAAATAAAATGAAGAGTATATTATAAAGCACTGTGAAGGTATGATTATAAAATTAAGTATATTTTAACAAATTTTTAAAAGTTAGATATGATTTATGTACTAAATACGAATAAGATAGATTTATAGAAGAAAATAGTGGCATTTATAAAACAAGTATTAAAAGACCAAAATGAAATACTATCCACTTAGAATGATTTTAAACTACGTGATAAAATAAGCAAATTTAATTTAAAGAGGTATATAAGTTTAATACAAGTGAATCATTTACTCTAATATTACAAAATTTTATAAAAGTGCTCAATAATCACTTGTTCATTTTATTTGCCAATGCACATTTTTACTACCATGCTATCATCATCAAAAGAATGTATTATAAAATTTTATAATAAGCGTTCTAACATATAGGGTTTTCCAATAAGAATGTCAGAACTTTGACAGCTGGTAGCAGCCATGTTTGAATTTTTTAAGGATATTTTGACATTTCAATTCAGTATAGTTTGGCAAATTATAATGGAACATATAACACTTCAACAACGCTTAGAAATTGTAAAAACTGATTATAAAAATCAATGTTAGGTTCATAAAACTTATCGCGAGCTTCGTGAAACTTATGGTCAACACTAAATAAAGAAAATAGCAGAATTTGGAGTAAAAGTAATCCACAAGTCATTGAACGAAGACTACTGCATTCACAAAAAGTAACTGTCTGGTGTGCATTATATGCTGGTAGTATCATCGGACCATATTTTTTTCAAAATGAAGCCGGAGACACGTCACAGTAAATGGAGTGCATTATTAAACTATGATTAATGATTTTTTTCCAGAAATGATTTGCACGATATGTGGTTTCAACAGGATGGTGCTAGGTGCCAAACATCTACAGAAATAATAGACTTATTGAAACAAAAGTTTAATGAGTCTATTATTTCACGAAATTGACCCATAGATTGGCCACCAAGATCATATAATCTACAATAACTCCATTGGATAATTTTCTGGGAAGTTATGTGAAATATTTAGTTTATGCTGATAAACCACAAATAACAGAAGCATTAAAAATAAACATTAAAGGTGTAATTCATGAAATTGAACCACAATTATGTGGATGAGTGACTAAAAATTGGACTAAGCGAATGCACTATGTCAAGAGAAGTTATAGTGGTCATATAAGTAAAATTGTGTTCCGTAATTAATGCCATAGAATATGTATAAAATTAAAAAAAATAAAAAATAATTAATTAAATACTTTTTATTTTATTTCCATTTAAATTTCTGAAGCGCTTATTGAAAACCCCTATAGTACTTAAATAAATAAGACATATAAATGTTATATTGTAAAAAAGGTGTATTCATTTTTTATTATTAGATTTACCTTAAGATAATTTTCTTATATTTGTATGTGTGTAATAGAATAAATTGTAATTGTGTGAAGTGGTATATATTTAATTTATTAAATAAATATACATAGCAAATTCATTTGAAAATATATGTATGTGTATATAATTACTTATTCAATAGTCATATTCGAATTGAAAATTTCATGAACCTATCAATTATATCAATAAAATTTTCAATGCACATTGACGGAACTGTCAAACCACAAACCATATTTCAACTAAATAATTCATCAAAACCGTATGGTATATTTAGCGAATATTGAATCATTGTACAAATAAGAAAGACGGCGATTCTAAATGACGTTAAGGAAAAATATACGCGTATAACGAAATCAAAAGCTGTCGGAACGTTGTGCAAATATCATACAAAAAGAAGAAAAAAAACAATCATGACAGGAGCAAAGATGTTTAAACGGCAACTTAAAGTATACAAATAAATCAGTTTGATGGATGATCACCACCGTAAACGTGTCATACTGAGTTGAGATCAAAAGTTCAAACTATGAGTCAACATACATTCACAAATACTATGGAATGATTAGTTAGATTAAAAAGTTTTGGAACACATGCTGAGAAAACTTTTGCATGAACTTAATAACGAACCTGATATGAACATTCACACGTGATACTTGATTACAAATAACGATAAGAAAACGCGTTTTATTTTCTTGGCACTGAATTCACTTATGCAGATATTAAAGGAAGATGCTTTCGTTCGTTTTGGATTTTTTACAGTGGTGGATAATTTAAATACAAAAAGAAACTTGAAGAAAACATTCACTTTAAGAATGTTGATAAATTCAAGTGTAATTGCATTTAACCACATCTGTTTATATTACAGTCACTTTCAATTGGCATCTTTCAAACGAACGTAAATCTTTGTATGACCACATATACTTTTTTAATATATCTATTCTGTAAAGAATTATGAAGCATTATAAACATATGTTCTATCAGTAAAGTGAAATAATATATACATACACTACATAATTACAATTAAAATTTTATTGATTATTAATGTATCGTACGTATTATTAAGGTATCTAATTTATTATTCTTTTTTGTTATCGATTTAATCAAAAAGTTAATTCGTTTAAGTGAAGTGAAAGCTTTTTTATTGATATTTAATATTATGAATTTATTTTTTTGTATGACTTCGGTTTCTTTAAATATTGACTGTAAGATTCATCTGTATGAAAAAAATAATGATTTGTTTATTCATCACAATAAATGAAAAGTATACGAATTCATTTATTTTTAAAATCTTAACAAAAAATTATTTCTATTAGTAAAGTTTTTTACTTTTAGAACAAAGAGATTTCTTGAAATTTACATTTTTATTACTTTTGAAAATTAAATAACGTTGTATTAAAATGAAATAACAATATCAAATTTCATTCCAACTAATATTTCCTTCTCTCATTATATATATATATATATATATATATATATATATATATATATAAACGTATAAATATAAATATGTATATTATTCCTTTTTACGTAAGATGAATTATTTATTTCATTTGAAAATATAGAGTCATCCAAATGTGACGCCTAGATTTGTGCTTTATTAAAAAGAAACAAAAAAAAACTATAGACATGTTTCTTTAAACACTACCTTATACACATGTTTCTTTTTAATGAAATAAAAATCTAGGCGTCATATTTGAATGACCATATATATTTATTATAATGAAGATATATAGAAATAAGTTCCATTTATTGATTGGTTCTTATGTATAGTTATCAAGTAATTATTATATAAAATATTCAGTGTGGTATTAATAAAAGATAAAAATAGAAAAATAAATAAAGTTTTATTTAATTTCACAATGGAATATTTTCATTACAAAATATCTAAGTGAATATCAAGATATATATTTAAATTTTATAGAATTTTTTAACCACTCTGATATTTATAAATTTGAAATATAAGAAAAGATAGCTTCATTACATATATACATACATACATATACACATATACACACACACATGAATATACATATATATATATATATATATATATATATATATATATATATATATATATATATAAATATATATGGTTATCCAAATGTGACGTCTAGATTTGTGTTTTATTAAAAAGAAACTAAACACATGTTTCCCTATACATCACCCCATAAACATGTTTGTTTTTAATAAAACACAAATCGAGGCGTCACATTTGAATGACCCTATATATAATATTGTATATGGTCATCACATAAATAATATATTTTTAGAGAGAATTTTGAAATGAAACAAAAATTTGTTATTTTAATTTTAATTCATAATATATTTTCTACTATTATTTACAATTTCTTCCCATTTTAATTTCAAATTTTCAATACACTAATGATAAAATTCTTTCAGTTTTATTCTAAAGAATAAATCTGCTCTCTTCGGACATGAATCTCTATATTAAACTGTTTTCCACTGATATATTTTTGGAGACTTCGGAATAGATAATAATCTGATAGTTTCAGGTCGGAAGAATACGACGGATGTGTCATAATTTTTCATTCAAACTGCCACAAATTTTGGTGAATTTCTCGCGCCATGTAAAGTTGAGTTGCCATGGTGAAAAATTACGCCTTTATGCTCGCTAGTGCTGGATTTTTCGTTTATAGATTTCTTTAGATGATCTACTTGTTCACTTTAGAAATGAATATAACACTTTAGTAATGAATTGATTGTCTGTAGCAGATCATAATTAGTAATTCAATCCATATCCCTTTAAACCGATAACATAATCTTCTTTATGTGGAGTCCTCCTTTCGGTTATAGAATAGTATAATACAATGAATAGTATAATACAAAAAATTAATTGTTAAAACAATTAATTTTTTGTCGCCAGTAACAATTCGATTCAAAAATTACTCCTTTTTCAATCTATAGAGATGAAAAGTGCAAATATTCATTCGTTGCTTCAGATTAACCTTCAATAATTCATAAAGAACACATTGATTCAGTTTAGAAATTTTTCCAATTACTTTTAAATGTCGATGGATTGTTGAATGAGTTGATTGGAGCTTCTCGGATAATTCTTCCACCGTTAAACTAGGATTTTGCAGCAACGAAAATGACTCGAAAATATCTTATTATTTATGGGATGACACAATACACACACACACACACACACACACACACACACACACACACACATATATATATATATATATATATATATATATATATATATGGTCATCCAAATGTAACGCCTAGATTTGGGTTTTATTAAAAAGAAACTATACATGTTTCCATATATTCCATCTTATACACATGTTTTTTTAATAAAACACAAATCTAGGCGTCACATTTGGATGACCTTTATATATATATATATATATATATATATTTGAAATCGTATATACAGAAATAATTAATGTCAGAACTAATAAAATTATATTTTAATTTGATTATATAAAATATACTTGGTATATTAGTAAAGAACTTTTAAATTAAGTCATTAAACGGAAAGTTTTTGGTAATATAAACTTGAATTACAATTAAAAAAATTTTTAACTCAGTTATTTTGTTTAAGATTTTATGCTTTTATCTTAATGATAATGTATTACTATTAAAATTATTATTAACATATAAAAACATATTACAATATAATTATTATTGAAATCTTTAATAAAATTTTGTAGAGATAGATTACTGAATTATTTAAAAAATGAAAACTGTTAAAATAGAAAGTAATTACTAAAAAGTAGTGCATTTGAATTAAAATAAAAAATATTATATATTTTTTTATTTAATATTTTAATCTATAACATACTGTGTTAGTTATTACTTTAATGTAAATAATTACAAAACCGAAAAATATGATTATAGACAATTAGAAATGTATTATTTTTTTCTAGATTTTAATATACGAGAAAAAATTAATAAAAATAAAAAATAATCAAGGATTTCTTAGTCATAAATTTTTCAGTTAGAACAACAAAGATAAAAAATATTAAAAATGAGTTTTAATTTTTTTTATTCGAATAATAATATATATTAATAAATCTTTTGACCAAATTTATTATTCTAATGAATTTATTTACACCTTTTTTTAAAAAAAATTATTATAGATTTAAAATTTATTTAAAATATTAAAGACTTCAAAAATACAAAAAGAATTTATTATTGATGTTATTTAGAGGATACATTTCAATAAATTATTTATGAAATCGCAAGTTGTGGTAAACAATTATTTATTCATCACTTTTAGTAGGATTACTGTTTTGATGTTTTCATCTCATTTATCGTTGTATATCTTTATTCTAAATGTTTGATTTGTTACGGAATTAAGAAATAAGGTATTTTAATGTTTATTTTTCAAATTTGTTTTCAATATAATATAGACATTTTAAATTCAGAGTAAAAATATTTTCTCAAAACATTCTAAATTTGAATTGTACCAATGTTTTAAAATAAATACAATATTTTACATTGCATTTATTTTTTAATTAAAATATGAAATAATTTTGTTTCAAATATTTTATATTCATTAAATTAAAATAAAATCTTTTAATTGCTTTTTAATATACTGATTATCATAACATATTTAAAAAATAAATTATATTTCACAATAATTTGTTAAAATATATATTTATACAGTATTAAAAAAGCTAGTTTATAAATAGGAAAAAACCCGATGGTAAAAATAAGAATGTAAAACATACACTTAATGACTGATGTAGCAATATGCTTTCATTACTAAAGAAAATAAGAGAAAAGTTTGTTTTAAAAATAACAAAAAATATTTTTAGGTTTAGTCACAAAAATCTCACTAAATTTCTTAAAATATTATTTTTTTATGAATGAGTGGATATTTATTTTGGAAATAAATAACAAATTTTAAATATGTTTAACATATTCTCATTTTCTTATTTCATTTCACTAATGATTTACATTTGTGTAAATACTTTTATTTGAGAAAATATTTAAATTATCATATATACAGTTGCAAAAATCCTCCCACACTCAAAATAAATTTTATTTATATATTCATTTATGATATATATATATATATATATATATATATATATATATATATATATATATATATATATATATTTGTATGTATTATTTATGTTTCGCTATATATGATTCCACAAGTATTTTGTATTCAAGTTTTTTAATAAATTAAATATTAATATAACTCGTGAAATTTAGTATCGTAAAATATGTTAACACACGGAAAAGCTTATACAATACTCAATGTAAGATACGTATATATATACATACATTCATACATAAACACATATATATATATATATATTTATGAATTTAATTATCTATTATTATGATTTATGTGGATACAATTGACTTACTTTCAATAACATAATTTCATACAAACTTTCAATCCTAAAAATACTATAAACAAAATTAGATATTTTTAAATGCATATGTTTCAGATTATAAAACTAAGAATATTTTGATGCTATTTACAAATGTCAAGAGTCTATCAACCTTGACATTCAAATAAAAGAAATATTCTGGTTAATACTGAACGACTTGAATAATTTGATTTTGACATATATTTCTTAATAATAAATATTCTTCAAAAGTTTTCAATAAAATATTTATTCTTTTTTATATTTTATCAACGATAACCTCTCTCAGTTTCCATATTTTTCTTATAGAAGTACCTAGAATAAAGTTATTGTTTCGAAAAATCAATTTGAAATGATAAATTGCTTCTTATAAATATTTGTTTTTATATTTTTTCCCTTGTTTCATGATCTATATATTATAAATAATGAATTATAAATAATATATAATTAAATATATTATTAATGTTTGTTTTCAAAGTGTGGCAAATTCACTTTAACACTAATGAATTATTACCATCAACACCACAATATGTTATAAAATGTTCATTAATCACTTATTGTTTACTTTGTTGTTTATGACAACAATGGGCTTAAAATATTTAATAACATTAGATAATATAACATAGGAATTAATTTAATAACATAAGAATTATTCAAACATATAACAGATAAAAGAGACTAAGACTGCCACGGAAGCATGGAAATTTTGAAAAATAAATCGCGTTTAATGAACTTAGATAATGGGTCAATAACTTCCAATTTGAATTAAAAGATATATTATTCTTCAATTATAACTAAATTATAAAAACTTTATATAAGTGACCAAAATGAGACTGAACGTTATAAATATACATTTATTTGTCTGGTATTATTTAATATTCTTTACTATTCTTCAGTCTCATTTGGGCCACTCTATATAAAATAATATCCATTTTTTTAAATATTAAATTGAAAATTTCTTTCATGGGTAATAAATTAATCCTAAAATTTGCGAAAGATGGTTAAAGGATTGAAAAAGTACATTTTATATATATTGGAAATAAATCAAAGAATTAAAAAATGAGATATATGTCTTCAAATTATTATAAAAAATATTATTTTTAAATTAAATGACTATTAAAAATTCTGTATAAATTATTAACCTCGCTATTTTCTTTATATTCAATGATATTTAATTCATTATACCAAATATAATGTCTATATTTCTATGAAATAAATAAAAATGGAGAAAAATAATTAAAATATTAAATTATTTTTAATGTAAGAAATTATTTAATATTTATTTCGAAAGTAAATATAAATTAAATTTTAATATCTACTTTAACGTAAGATTTTAAATGTTTGTAATACAAAATTTTAGATTTTGTTTATATAAAAAATAGTTATAATTTGATTTAAAGCACTTTATATTTTTAGAAGCTGAATTATATTTTATTATTTAATTCTCATTACTTATTAACATACAACAATAAACTCCTTTTTCGTTTTATATAAAACTGTACTAATTAATTAAAAAAAATTATTACCGTATAAATATTTTATATTTTTTATATTTATTATTTAATTATTATTAAATATTAATAGAATTAGATATATTATTAATATATACAACATTAAAAAGGTTTAAATTTATTATTTGTTAATATTTGAGAAAAGAATTTTTCATATTAAAAAAATAGTCAATTTCATGAAAATATTTGCAGAATAAATTAAGTTATAAAATTTATTAACAATAAAATTACTGTTATTATAAACTTGCTTGAACTTTTTTTATTTCTGAATTATAAAGCCAGTAAAAATCATATTACATAAAATTCGAACTACTATGTTGAAATAACATTAAAATGTATTTTATTTTCAATTTGTTCCAAAACCGATAAAACATTCAAATTTTATTTCTATAAAGATTCTAAATACATGTTTTAAATTGAGCTTTTTAATGCATTGAAATATTTAGCTTGAGAACATCGATATAAATTCCGCGTAAACTGAAACCTTCCAAGTCGTAAACGAGTATATTAACCATTATGCTATATATATATATATATATATATATATATATATATATATATATATATATATATATATAACTAATCGATCGTTGAATGATTAAAAAGCGTATAAAAAAGGAAATATAAGCTTTATAACACAAATTTATATATTAAAATATTGTCATTGAACGAAATCTGTTCAAATATACTTTATTACACGAAAAGTTTAAACGTCATTTAATAAAGGATCATCAAACACGATGAAAGGAGAGTCGAAAGCACGATATTTTTTTGCGTTGAAAAATTTGTTATTACCAAAAGCGGTTATAATCCCTCGGTTTTTATAACATCTTATTAAGAGATTTTTGTTCTAATTAAAATATACAAACTTGATAATCTGAAAATATTATATATATATATATATATATATATATATATATATATAAAATATTTTCAGAATTCACAAAGTAAAATAATATAATAAAAATATTATAGATTAAATTTGGATGATAAGTATTCTAAAATTATATATTCTTAATATTTCATTAAACTTTATACTTTTTTTTTTTTCTCTTATATATATATATATATATATATATATATATATATATATATATATATATATATATATATACACTGACGCATATAAGTCATCGTCATATGAGTAACATAAGCAATTTATTGAAATAATTCAATAGTCGTTAATTCATATATATATATATATATATATATATATATATATATATATATTTAATTGATAATAAATATAATATATTCATTATATTTATTTTCAATTAAATATATTTTTTTTAATTTAACGACTTCATTGAATTATATCAATAAATTGCTTATGTTACCCATATGGCGATGATTTGTGTACGTCAATACATATTATGTTGTCAAGTATCTCCCTTCCGCTTTTTTTTTTTTTTTTGTTCATAGCCGCGAAATTCAAAAGACAAAAAGGCGGAAGGGAGATATTTGACAACCTAATATATAGGTGACTCAAATGAAATTGAAGGATAGTAAAGAATTATAAATGATAGTAAACAAGTAAATGTATATCTAAACCCTTGTCTCATTTGAGTTATTCTATATATATATATATATATATATATATATATATATATATATATATATATATATATATATATATATATATATATATATATATATGTGTGTGTGTGTGTACATATGTATGTATATATATATATATATATATATATATATATATATATATATATATATATATATATATATATATACAAAGAAACAAGAATATGTAGTAACTAACGAATTTAATCATTATTAAAGATATACTTTTTAAATTAAATGATATTACTTATCATACAATTAAAAAAATCATTTTAACTTATTAGGTAGCTAAAAAAATCATAAATAAATATGATTAAATATTTAAATTCAACTACTTTTAGACTTATGTATGGCTCTTTTGAATTTAATTATTGTCTTCATTTGTTTGTACCAAATTTCAACAAGTAAAAGTTATTATTAAGTTACATTTGATTTAAACTTTGTGTTAATTTTGTAGTTTGCAATCAGTGAGGTTTTAAGTAAATCTCTTCAAAACATTATTTAAAGATATATTGCGTCGAGGGGGATGTTACGATAGTGATTCTAATAAATAAAAACAATTGTTTATAAATTTCATTACTTTTGTCATTGCACTTAATATCGATACCTTACTGATATATATGATTTACCAATAAAAATATCAGAACTTCAGACAGCTGGTGGCAGTCATGTTTGATTTTTTTATCATATTTTGATATTTCAACTCAGTATAGTTTGGAAAATTATCATAAAATGTTTAGCACTTCAACAACGCTTAGAAATTGTCAAAACTTATTATAAAAATCAATGTTCGGTTCGTAGAACTTATCGTGCGTTTTGTGAAACTTAACACAATCGTAAAATTTTACTCTATATGATACAACAGTGTCTGTAAGACTAATAAGTGCAAGAAATAAAGTCAATATTGCTTCTGTTAGTGAAAATTTCAAAATTAAGCTGGAGATTACGTTACAGTAAATGGAGTACGTTATCGAACCATAATTAATGAATTTTTTTTCAAAAATGACTCAAATTGATTTGAAAAATGTGATTTCAGCAAAACGGTGTTACGTGCCATACATCTACGAAAACAATAGATTTATTGAAACAAGAGTTTAATGAGAACAATATTTCACGAAATGGACCCATCAATTGGCTACCAAGATCATTTGATCTAACTAATTGGTTTATTTTCTGTGTGGTAATGTGAAATCATTAGTTTATGCTGATAAATTACAAACAACAGAAGCATTAAAAATAAACATTGAACGTGTAATTCATGAAATTTGACCATAGTTAAGTGAAAAAGTGATTAAAATTTGCATTAAAAGAATGCACTATGGTAAATGTTAAGAAAAGTCGCGATGGTAATATGAAGGAAATTGTATTCCATTATTAATGCTATAAAATATGCTTAAAAATTTTAAAAAAACTAATTAATTAAATAATTTTTGTTTTATTTTCATTTAAACTTCTGAAGCTCTTATTGGAAAATTCTATATAAAGGATCATATTTCTTCTTTGCCACAAAGCCTTTTGTATAAAATTTGTATTATATATAGTTAAATGTTTATGTCCCTGCATCTGTACTTTCTATAATTTATTCTTAGATACGTGCTTTAGATATCATTTTCAATTTACGAGTACAATTAGTTCCAATCATTTTCAGGTATTCTGAGAGATATTTAATATAAATAATTTATTTTCTTATATATTTGTCAAATTTTAACAATATCCAAAATATGTCACTTTTATCACCCTTAAAATATCAAAACTGCTACATGGAAGAATTTATTTTAAATTAAATGTGATTATAAAAAAGATTACTATAATATTTTTTTTCTGTATATTGTAGACTATTAGAACTTAATTGTCTATTTCATTTAATATAATTAAAGAATTTTAAACCATATGGCGCAAATTTCATATCTTTTTCAAACTTAAAATATTTTTTATATCTCAGTTAATTTAATTTTTTTAACTTTCTGTATGTTTTTTTTATAAAATATTTTTATTATATCGTTCTGATAATATTATTATTTTCGATTAAACATCTATTTATTTATTTAAATATTATTGTTGGAATTTTGACTAACTATTTTTTTACTCTATTCTATTTTTCTGAATTTTAGTAACTACACCTACAAAAATAATCAATTTTCGAAAAAAATGTTTAAAAAAAACTCTTAAATATTATTTAATTTTTAGGATAATAGTTACTAGTAAAAGCAGTTTATTTAAGAAAAGACGTTAAATTTAATTGTATTAATATTAGTTAAATATTACTAAATTTAATAGAATTTAAAAATAATCAAGTAAAATATATACATATATATACATATATATATATATATATTAAAATTTACATGAATAACAATGAATCTTATAAAGTAAAATACGTTGCAATTATTTATTCATTATAAAACGTTAAATCTGAACTACAAGAATACTAATGAAATCAATTCAATTTTCTGCCAAATACGATATGTTAAAATAAAATGTCGAGAAAATAAAAAGTAAAAAATATATTTTTATGAAGTTGTCATATATATATATATATATATATATATTAATAAAAACACAACTATTAAAAATTAAAAAAATATATTTTAATCATACTATATAAAGTATTTAACTTTGATTGCATTAGGATATTTAAATCAAGTCAATTTCGGCGAACCAACAATTCGTGTAAATTAATAAAGGTAATATTTAACGAAGTAAATAACAATGGTAGATTCGTAGCTGGGTATTTATTATCCCCCATTTAAATTTTTAATTAACTCCTTTTGAAGAGGTGCGTTCTATTTATCGTCATTCTTTATCATAACGACAACGTCACTGACGTGATATGTTTTGGGATGAGGTTTGATCCGTACAAACACTCGAAAATTAAATTACAATTGCGAAAGTTTTCTTCTCGGTCACGTAATGATGCGGAATTTTCTTTTTAATTGTTTTTATTATCCTACGAATAATCGTAGTATTTTTCGTAAGAGAGAAATGTAATATTCAATTATCGTATATCTTGTTTCATCATTCGTAATCACTTGAAAAACAAATCTCAGTAATCCAAATTTGATATTTTTTTCCATCTATACTAAAAACGTTTTTTTAATTCAATTTTATTTTTATAAAGTGTAGTATGATGAAAAAATGATATATTAGAAATAACATTTTAACATTTCTAACCAATTAATTTATGTACCATTAAAAAAATAAATCCTTTACAACATATAATGAAATATAGTGCTTTCATTTTACAAAACTACAATGAAATATTTAATTAAAAGGTATGGATAAATTATATTAAAATTTATTAAAATAAACAAATAAATTCTATCAAATATTATTTGTTATACTGATACTTTTTTTAACCATTATTTTTTAATAATACATTCTAAAAAAAATTAGATAAATCACACTGGAATTAATTTAAATAAATAAATAAAAAATAATTGTTAATCTCATAATCTATTTTTATTCACTTTTTCTCTCAAAACTTACATTTTATAATATACATATATATATATATATATATATATATATATATATATATATATATATATATATATATATATATATATATATATATATATATAAATATATATATATATATATATATATATATATATATATATATATATATATATTTATATAAGGTTATCCAAATATGACCCCTAGATTAGTGTTTTATTATATTAAAATATTTGAAACAAAAAAATACATACACACACATATATACATATACATACATACATATACGAGAGTCGTTTGATAAGTATGGTAAAAAAGTAAGAAAAACTAAATTGAAAAATTTAATTAAATTAAACAATAAATAAATTTACCATACCTATGGAACGACCCTGATATATGTTTATATATGCATATATATATATATATATATATATATATATATATATATATATATATATATATATATATATATACACATACATACACATACATTTCTTATAGAAGAAAATAATTGTGCAAATGACGCGGATAATAACTTCAAACATATATTCCGATAATTGCGTTTGATTTTGTATGGACGTGGTTAAGGGGGAAAATAAAGTTACCGTTGTACAAATAAAGAAATAATGAGAAAATGAAATTTACTTAAACATAAAAAAACTTAAAGGAGTGTGTTTTTTCATTTTATTAAATGCTTTTATTAAATATCAAACGAATCGAAAACTAATTAAAGTAGAAAATTGGAGCAGAGATTATGTATTAAAAATTGAAATCATTGATTTTTATAAACGCATTTGTATAAAAAATATATAAGATTAGTCGATATTTGATATTAAAAATAAAAAAATTCAATCTCAGTTTTATATTCAAAAGCTGTTTTTTAAGAATATTAATACATAAACCAGTAATTTTTAATTCACAATTTAATGATAATCAGTTTTTATTTAATGTATAGCTTCAAGTAAACCTACTAATAATCCTCTCATTTAATCTAACACTCGACCTATAATTACTTATAATTATTTATTATTAAGCTCTAAATAACAAGTTAATTCTATGCTAACTCTATAAAATATTTTGCATAATTAATTGTGAATTTTGATCTTTTTCAGTGCTTATTTTTATATTTACTCCGGTCATTTTTTTAGTTTGAAGATTTAATGATTATAAAATACCATTTATTTTTGTGCAATATTATTTTCATTAAAATTTATATTTTTTAAATTATATAATTATTGTTATTTTATGTGACATTTAAATTAAATGTTAATTTATACCTACAAACACATTTATTCTTAAAAACTTTGAATGTATAATATTTGCAATATTATTTAAAAATAAATAATTATTTTCAAAAACATATATATATACATATTTATATATATATATATATATATATATATATATATATATATATATATATATATATATATATATATATATATATATATATATATATATATATATATATATATATACATATATTTTATATATATATATATACATATATATATATATATATATATATGGATTTTCAATCAATAATTTATCTTGTTCATTGATGACCTCTTCATGCTCATTGACCAATCCATATTCATTTTAAATTTCTCATTTTTGCTATAAAGTCCTAAATTTTTGTTTTCTCTTTGATTCATTTAATTTTATTTCTGTCTTTAGAAGTTATTCCCAACATACATATTTCTACGCTTCTTTGTATTATCTAGAGCAGTTGAATTATTCTGACTTCTAAAACCTATGTTTCATTGTTACAAGTGAGAACAAGTACATTGTATGGATCAAAAACTTTAAACATACAAGAATATTCAAATTCATGATAAAAGAATTTCTTTAGAACTGATATAATCCCATTTTTATTCATCTGTTTACTTCTATGAATGTTTCTTTAATGTTCAGTTGTCTTGGATATACACAGTTTTCACATTCTTTTATTTCTACTTCTTTTAGTTTAATATTTCTCTGATTTGAAAATTCATTGTCCATCACTATTATCTTGCTAAGGTGTATCATAAAACAAATTTTATAACTTTCTTTATTTAATTCTTCTGTTATTTTTTTTAAGTTCATCTTATTGAAAAGTAATAATGTCGTTAAAAAATCTTAAGTCAATAAATATCTCACCATTACCTTTTAATTCTTCAGATTTGCAATTAAGTCTTTTAAATATTTATTCTAACGACAGTGTAAATGTTTTGATGCTATTACTCTTTCACTCCTATCATTCCTTTCATAATTTAAAGTTTTCTATTTTTTCATATATTTGTACAGAGGCTGTAAGGTTTCTAAAAATATTTCCTAAAGTTTTTAATATATGCTTCTTCAATGCATTTAATAAAGCTGACTCAATGACTGACTTAAAAAAATTTCATAATCTATAAATCTGAGACAAAATGATATTTGATATTCATTGAATCAACTAAAAACTTTCCGTACTACTTTAAATATATATATATATATATATATATATATATATATATATATATATATATATATATAAAATATTATTGTTAGAATAACAAGTTTCGGCAATGGGCGATAAAGGCAAAAATTTCATTTCAGTAAAAGGTTTATCTTTGTTTGGAAAATAACTGTTTGAAATATATATATATATATATATATATATATATATATATATATATATATATATATATATATATATACATATATGTACATATGTATCAATAAAATATATTCTAAATTAATTTATTATATATATTTAAACATGCAATTATTAACAAAATTTTTATCGAGCCAACAAAATCATTACAGAATATTTATTTCAAGCAAAATTTATCAAACTTCATTAATATGTTAAATTTTCGTCAAAATATAATCTGACATTCTAATATCTTTTTATATACACAAACAAGGGAACTTTTTTCATTAATTCCAATAAGATAAAAACATATAATCCAGACATTGATTTTTTTCTCAATACTGAACAAAAATTTTCAGAAGTCAAGTCATTCGACAAACCTATTTTAATTGCAGATTAAGCTTTCGTTTCGAAGATGTTCGTTTGTTGAGATCGTATTATAAGAAAAGCGTGAATGACGTAACACTACAATAAGGAATCATTGAATCACAAAATGAATCTACAAGACAAATTCATAATAGGATATTTTACCGACTTGTGGGAATTATATTTGCATAAGAAATTTATGATAAAAATACATTATTCTTTTTACATTATACCAAAAATAATGAGGGTGATATTATCATATATACATACTTTTTTATATATCTGGATAATTCCTACACTCACATATACACATATATGTATGTATATATATATATATATATATATATATATATATAGGAAAAAAAGAAACATTTTTTTAAAATATGTTATAGTTAATTTTCAAAATTCAGTTTATTTACATAATTCAGTACAAAATATTATTTATATAATATTTTGACTAAAGATAATATAAAATATTTCTATTTCATATTAATGTACATATATCGTACAACAGATTGTGTCTTTAAGTTTTACGATGAAGCAGGAAGTCATAAATTATTTAAAAGAAGTATAAAATAAAATACAGCTTAAAAGGTTACACCGATTTGGCGAGAATGTAGTCTCTGAATGTTATTAAATATTTACAAGAGATACATTGAAATACAAATGTTCTTGTAACCAAAGATATTCTGAAAACATGCTGATGTATAGTGTGTATGTATATATGTATGTATGTATATCAGGATATATTAAAAATATTTTTACTTTGAAATGTTATAAAACAATGTATATGTATGTATGTATATTTATATATATATATATATATATATATATATATAATGTTTATTTCCAACACAATTAATTTTTATAGTCTTAACTGTTATAACCTACAACATTGATAACAACAATGATTAATATTAAAATAATTAATTAAAATTCATGATATATATTTTATTTATTTTTTATTTAATATCAAGTTAATATACAATACATTCCTGTACAGTTTAATTTCAATTAATTTTTTCAACTCATTATCTTATTATATTCATACCTAACGATATATTCAATATGAGTACAAAATATTTGATATTTTTTTAAAAAAACTACCATTTTAATAACGATATATATATATATATATATATATATATATATATATATATATATATATATATATATATATATATATATATATATACAGTGAACAAACAAACTATTCGTACTCTAGGCAAAAAAGATTTCTTTTCAATATAAATAAATTAAAAATATTGGTGATAAAATTTCTCTTTGTCTCTAAACGTATATATGTATATATATAAAATTACAAAGTGTTCTATAAATCTAATAAGTATTGTTTGAAATATATATTTTTTACTTTAAAGACACGTAAATTAGTCCAATAAACTATTCGTACTCGTATTAAATCAGATATTTTCGGTAATTTACCTAGCTCATATCCAGGATTTCCTTACTTTTGTAGTATTGTACATCAATTCTAACATATATTAAAAAGTTAACATAGTAAATCGGTACAGAAAGAGCGTTTTTTTTTCAAAATAGGAAGCAAAATTGTGATACAGGTGTTAAAGAACGCGAAATTGTGTTCAAATTTCATAATCAAGGCAAATATTATTGGAAATTGGAAAAATATTACGAAGAAGCAAGTCTACTGTTTAATATATTATAAAAAGTTAAAAGAGATGGCTTTTTTAATAGCAACATGCATCATACGGGACGCCCAAGAGTAATATCAGAGCGACAAAAACGTTTTCTAGCTCGTGAGATTAAAAAAAGTTCACATAATAGTGTTGAAAATATTACAACAATGTTCAATAAATATTTCAACAAAAATATTTTTGTTGAAACTTGCCGCAATGTCTTAAGAATGTATGGATGTAATAAGTAAGTGCAGTACGTAGAAAGCCATACATAAATGAGACAAACCGCGCAAAACGTTTAAACTTTGCCCAGGAACGCGTCAACAAAGATATTTCGTTTTGTAAAAAAGTTATTTTCTCAGATAAGAGTTAGTTTAATATGTTTGGTTCAGATGGTCGCTCTCTCGTTTGGAGAAAAAAGAATATGGAACTCAATATCAAAAATTTAAAACCTATCGTCAAACATGGGGATGGTAGTGTAGTATTGTATGGCATATAGCGGGATCGGAAATCTTCTATTAATACATGAAATAATGGATAAATTTAAATATTTCGATATTCTACACCCAAAATTAGGAGAAAGTGTGACTAAATTGTAGTTAAAAAAGAGTTACTATTTCCAACAGGATAACGACCTTAAACGCACAGCTCATATTGCTAAAACTTGACTGTTTTATAATACCCCACATTTATTGATTAAGTCATCTCAAAATTAGGATATCAACTCCACTGAGAATTTTGGGTTAAAATTAATAAAATACTATGAAAAGTGGAAATTACTAGTAAAGAAGCGTCATATATATATATATATATATATATATATATATATATATATATATATATATAATATTTCAGCCATTTACTTTATACTTAAAATTAACAATTAATAAATGTTTTTATTTATTATTTTAAATATATAACTTATGTTTGTTACTAAACTTTGCTAATGATTATTTCTTTCTTTCTATTTCGTAGTACAAATAATATAAAAATTATTAAATTTTTTATTAAGATTATTTATAGACATATATAAATATACTTCCATGTATTATTCCAAATGTACAATTTAATGAATTTATTGATTTTATGGGAGACATTTTTGAAAATATAATGCTTTTTTTAAAAACTGAAAGGCTCTGACGATGATAGCGTCGCCATCGAAATGCGCATCAGCCGACATATTAATAAACAATGGGTCTATTCACTCTAGTCAACATTCATACAGTATTCACGGCCCATTACCGCTCGTCTCACACCCTCTTTCACGAAAACTAATTTTTTTAGGTGGGTGATTTTTATGATAAGAGGGTGCGAGACGAGCGTTAATGGGCGTGAATACTGTATGAATGTTGACTAGTGTGAATAGGCCCAATAAGTGAACAATAAGTGATTATTGAACACTTTATAACCATTGTGGTGTTGGGATTAAAACTCATTTGTGTTACAATGCAAGAAATCTCAATAAACTCCAGCAAATAAATAACAATAAAATTCTTATTGATATTAAATATTTAAGTAAGACTGATTCATCATTATCGTGCAGTTCTGTTTAATTTATGAATACATTTCGGTATATACGAGTATATATATATATATATATATATATATATATATATATATATATATATATATATATATATATATATATATGTATATATATATATATATATATATATATATATATATATATATATATACTCAGTTGAATTCATATCTATCATTAAAATTTTTAGCTTAATTTAAATATAAAGTGACTTAAAAAATAATATATAAATTTGAATTAGTAATTAATATTAAATGACAACTTAATTCTGGGGAAACAACAGTTCCGTAATAATTTTACAAATAACTCAATTAAATTACATTAGTTAATAATAGTACCAAAAAATAATATTAGTTGATCTATTATTTTTATAAATTAAATATGTTTTTTCAAAATAATGAAAAGATTACAATTGAGCAGAACATTCTTATACCTATTTTGAGTATTTACTTAAAAATAAATAGAATGAGTTTTAGTTCACAAATTTATTTACGAAAAATAAAGAAGTTTAATAATATCGAGTGTTGTTTTTTTTTTTAATAATGTAAACTAAATTATAAATACTTACAAGGAATATAAGAACTGTATTTATATTCAATATGAAATAGTTATAACAATCGAAAAATAACGAAATGTATTTCATACACATACATGTGTACAATAAAACTGTTAATTAACTAAAACTATAAATTATATTTACAGATTATATTGAAAAAAATACGATATATTTTAATACGAACATATACACGTGTATGTATATATATATATATATATATATATATATATATATATATATATAAATTAATACCTAACGAACAAGTTATGAAACTAGTTAAAATATAAATTAGAGTTATACTAGAAATATTAACTACTCTTTACTATTAATATCATATTGTTGTCACCGATCATTGAGACAATTTTCATTATGACAACTAAATGTAATGTCTAACTTACTAACATTATTCTCTCTCTCTCTCTCTCTCTCTCTCTCTATATATATATATATATATATATATATATATATATATATATATTTCATAATTTTCTATATAAAAGCGACTGTACAGTGAAAACCTCTATACATACAGTGCTCTGTAATGTCAATTGTGAATGTTACTTGTAAAAAGCTTCAAAGATAATTCAATAACGATGACTTTGAATACTAATAGTTAAACACATTGTGTAAGAGGTATCTATAGTATACTTATTTTATGTCCAACGTAGTGAATACAAATTGTGAACAGTTTTGTATACCGTTATATGTGATTTTTAAAACCATTTTTCAAGTTTCCATTGTCATGTAAAACTTGGAAAATAGATATTAAATTTAGTTGTGTTGATAAATGTGATTTATATTATACATATTTTGTCTTGTTTATTTTGTTGAAATATATAAAAATAAATCAGTCTTTTTATATTATATTTATATATATATATATATATATATATATATATATATATATATATGAGTGTGTGTGTGTGTGTGTGTGTGTGTATGTATGTATTTATGTATATGTATAATATATTATATATTATTTTTATAACATTTTTTTTTAGAAATTTTACTGCATTTAAAAAACATAATTCAAATAATAGTATTTAAGTAGTATGTTAAATTTTTTTATTATATATTTTTATATAATTTTAATAATAAAATAATAAAAATTTCATTTTAAATTTCATATTATTTGATGTATATATAATATATATACATATATATATATATATATATATATATATATATAAATACTTGTATTTACGTGTGTAAAAAAATATAAAAAGTAGAATAAAAATATACAGGAATGCAATTGTAATATTAAATAAATATAACAACACTTACATTAACAGAATTGTAAAATCTCTTTGTTTTAGTTACAGCTTTTAAATAACAGAAATAACATTAAAGATCAATAATGGCCGAGTCACAATGTAGAATATAAAAGGTTAAAATAAAATTGTACATCGTTCAAGTTAATGGATTCTGTTATGTATTACTATTATTATTTAATTAAACTGTTTTATTGCATTATGTTCTACAGGAGCTTTTATTTAGTATTGTTAATTTATTGACATAATACTGTAACATTGTTAAATTTGAATGTAAATATATTAATTCCTTACTAAATGTTTATTGAAATCAACAAAAAAAAATTATTACAGAAATTAACTTTTTTTGTAAATATTTATAATTCATACATTCTCTATATGAATGTACTATTAAGTAGAAAATACTATTGTATATTTACCATGTTACAATATTTTAATGGAAACGATAAAATTAATGAATATAATTTAAAATTCAAATTAATGAATACAAATTCTGTGTATAAATTTATACTCACTCCACATATATATTTAAAATGTTTAAAACAGACTGAAATGAATTTGAAAATATTTTAGTCAATATTGTATTTTTGAAATTATATTTTTACTTTGAACATATTATTATTGATTTATAAATGTTCATTTTTGGTAAAAGTGTTCGTTAAAAAGAAACTAAAAAATAATAAATAAAATTATTATTTTTGTTTATTATATTTATGGAAGATTATTTCGAAAACTAAGAATCTGAAGTATTGTATATAAAATAATACCTTACTATAAATCATAAATGTAAAATGCCTTAAATAGATATGATCTAAAATAGATATGTACGAGGTGTGATCAAAAAATAAGGTGAATTTTTATTTTTTTCAAAGAATATTTATTTATTCATCAATTTTTATTTTGTCTCCTTCAAAGTAATCCCCCTCGGATATAATGCACTTGTGCCAACGCTTTTTCTAATCCTCAAAGCATTTCAAAAAATCATTTTTTGTGATCTTGTTCAGCTCCTCTTTCGATGCCGTCTTTATTTCCTCAATCGTTGCAAAACGCCGTCCTTTCATGGGCCTCTTCAGTTTCGGGAACAAAAAGAAGTCACAGGGGGCCAGGTCTGGGGAATACGGTGCCTGCGGCATCATTAGTGTGTTGGTTTTAGCCAAAAATTCGCGCACAAGCAACGATGTGTGAGCAGGGGCGTTATCATGGTGCAAAAGCCAATTTTTGTTCTTCCACAAATTCGGACGTTTCTGGCGGATTGCTTCGCGCAAATTGCGCATAACTTGCAGGTAATATTCCTTATTTACTGTTCTACCCTGTGGCAAGAACTCATGATGCACCACGCCCCTGCAATCAAAGAAAACTGTAAGCAAAACCTTCACATTTGATCGAACTTGGCGTGCTTTTTTGGTCTTGGTGATCCGGAATGCCTCCACTGGGACGATTGAGTCTTAGTTTCGACGTCATAACCGTATACCCATGTTTCGTCACCTGTTATGACCCTGTCGAGTAAATCTGGGTCGTCGTTGACGTCATTCAATAGCTCTTGGGCGATGCTCATGCGACGGTTCTTTTGGTCGAAATTGAGCAATTTCGGAACAAACTTCGCTGACACACGTCTCATGTCTAAAATTGTTAAAATTGATTGGCACGAACCAAACGAGATGCCAATATCATCAGCAATTTCTCTAATGGTAATTCGACGATTCCCCAACACTATTTTCTTCACTTCTTCAACGTTCTCATCAGTTGTTGACGTGCTGGGGCGTCCAGAACGAGGTTCGTCGTTGGTGTCTTCTCGGCCTTCTTGGAAGAGTTTATACCACTTGTAAACATTTTTTTGGCTTAAAGTAGACTCATCGTATGCCACTTTCAACATTTCAAGTGTTTTGGAGCACTTGATTCCATTTTTCACACAAAATTTAATGCAAACTCTTTGATCCATGATTTTCGACAGCGGAAAATCGTGGAGCCTGCAAAACACTTCTAACTTTTATGCCTCTCGCCAACAAACTAAACATGCTACATAGCTAAAATTTGGAACATATATTCGAGACGAGTGTACCAACATAACCAAATAAAAAAATCGAAGATCGAACGGATGTAGCCCGCTAAATTTCAAAATTCACCTTACTTTTTGATCACATTTCGTATAATTGATTTAATTGTTTATCGTACTAAAACACAATATAATTTAAAATATGTATCAATTTTTTAGTTGATTTCATTTTCATTACAGGTATTATAAACAGAGGTGATTCATTCCGACGACGTCGATCGCGAAGTTCGAGTTTGTGTCCCGGTCATCACGCACTTCCGGAAACTATCAGAGATACACCTCCTCGATCGCCCGGTGGCAGATCTAACTGCGATGAATTTATTGCTGATGGACATTTATCTCAAGCGGAACCTTATACAGGGGAAACACGTAACTACAAAGTAGCATTAATTGGTGCTCCGGGTGTTGGAAAAACAGCACTCATCAGTCAGTTTATGACCAGCGAATGTATTAATGCGTATGATAGACAAAAAGGTAAGAATATATTTTTTTATCATATTGATATTTTATACAACTAATAACTACTAACATTTCACTATATCTGATTATTATTATCAAGTACATCTTTTTGTTTCATAGTTTTTTATAAATTACATTTCATACTAACGAATTGTTGAAATAATAAATATATAAAATTGAATAAATTAACTAATTAAAAATAACGTTTTAATATATATATATATATATATATATATATATATATATATAAACTTAATATTTATGATGTTATAAATTTTTTATTATTTTGAATAATAAAGAAATAAACAACTTTTAGCTCAATATACAAATTGCTATTTACTTAATTTATTTAAGTAAAATAATTTTCAGACTATACAGTGATAAATAAAATTATTCACACATTTGGGAATTTAAAGGAAAACAACATAAAAAAATTATATATAACAAATTCGATTTATTTACTGAACAAAATTATCCTTTTATTTATTATTTATTTAATTCTGCAAAAAAAAAACGAAATAAAATATAAGCAAAAAAAGTATACAAATTTACATTATAAACCATATTTTTGCTTGGACATATTTTTTACACAAAATTGTTTAAGCATGTTTAACACAGTATAAACTCACTTTTCAAAGAACAAATTAAAGAAATCTCCATTATAATACACTAATATTCTACATAGACAACATTTATTTACAACAGTTCAGTAATTTTGTGATAAAACTTAATCATGGGCTGTAGAGGGAGAAACCCACCAAAACTAAAAGAAAAATCATTTTATATTTACAAAAAGGAAATAAAACCTTTAGTAAAATTGGTAAAATAATGATAAGAAGTCGTTATACTATTTGCAGTATCTTATAACGTTTTGCAAATAGTAGAAATTTACAAAGTCGTTCACATAGTGATCGAAGGTGAATATTTAGAACCAGAAAAGAAGCTATAATTGTTAGAAAAATAAAAAAAATCACAAATTATCTTCTTCAGAGGGTTCTGCATAAATCAAAGAATAATTTAATAAAGTAATATGATAAATCCGAAAACAGTATGACGAACTTTACATTGTGTTAGGTTTAATGCAAGAATCATTAGAAAAAAAACTCATAAGTAAAGTAAATAAAAAAGAGATTAGAATTTGCAGAGTCTTACAAAAATAAGCCTGACGAATTTTGGACCCAAGTACTGTTTTCGGATGAAAGAAAATTCAATATTTTCATTAGTGTGGAGAAAAAGTACTATAAAGCACGGTCGAGGAGAAATAATTGTATGAGGCTGTATGGCTGAATCGGGTGTAGGTGAATCGGTTTTCATTGAAGAAACAATGGATAAAGTTGCTTATTTAAACTGAATTTTTTTCCTAAACCCACTTTTTGCACAATTTTCTTTAGATTTTGTTTTTATATTAAAAGAAAATCTAAAGAAAAGTATGCCAAAAGTGGGTTTATGAAAAAAAATCAGTTTCCTACATGACAATGCCCCGAAACATACAGTCTTTGATGTACGATTGTGGATCATTTACAATAGTCCCCACAGTCTCCCGATCTTAATCCAATTGAGTACTTATGAGAAGAACTCGAACGCCGTATAAGGAACCATCATATTTCGAATAAATCCCAACTTAAACAAGTCATCGTAGGTGAATGGAAAAATATAGGATTGGATATAACAAAAAAGCTGTTTTTGTCATTGCCAAACAGATTAAAAAAAGTTATTAAAAGAAAAGAGTTACCAACGCGGTATTAAAACTGCGTTCAGACATTTTTAATCTATTTTTAAATGGGTGAAAAAATTATCCAAGCAAAAATATGAATTATAATGTAAATTTATATATATTTTTGTGTTTATATTTTATTTCGCTTTTTTGTAAAATTCAATAAATAATAAATAAAATAATTTTTCTGAGTAAACAAACTGAATATGTTGTATATAATTTTTTAAGTGCTATTTTACTTTAAATTCCCATATGTGTGAATAATTCTGTCCTTCACTGTACGTAGTATTTCCATTTATCATATTATAAATCTTTTTAATATTATGCATTAATAAAATATGTTGAACATTAAAGAAAAATATTTTTTCAAATACTTCAAACGAATTCTTAATGATATATTTTATATAATATTACATTATATTTTTTATAAATATACATATATACATATATATATATATATATATATATATATATATATATATATATATATATACACCCGTCCCTCAATTTACGCGGGACTTTTTTTACGCGGTATTGATTTACGCAACACTTTTTATACGCGGTCAGATAGATTTCATTTTATATAATTTTTCATGGAATTTATTATATATCAGAGTGACGCAAATTCTTACTTGAATATATAAAAGCACGATATAAATATATAAATGGTTGATTGTTTTGAATTACAGTAGCGATAGTGACATCGAATAAAATTTATTTACTTTTGTTTTCTAAAACGTCATTATTTTTTGCTAAGCTATGTGAAATAAATATGTGTTTCTACAACTTTATTAACTTTTATTTCCAAATTTTTTTCTATTGTACGCGATTTTCATTCGCGTAAAACAAATCCACGTTGAATGGATACTCCGCGTAAATTGAGGGACGGGAGTGTGTGTGTATATGTGTATATATATATATATATATATATATATATATATATATATATATATATATATATACACGATATATGACAAAGTAAATAGATAAAGTTTACAACTATTATGCATGTACTTTTACCAAAAAGTTTATTACACAATAACTATATGGTATAATGCATGAACAGCGTAGTTACACAAGTTCAAATTGTTTTAAAAAATTAAAATGTGAAAGACAATTATGAGATAGATTTAAACACATTTTTAAGTAAAAATGAGAATATTGGGTATTAAAATCGATAGACAATTAACATTAAATGTTTAGTGAAATTAAAAAAATACTTAAAATATTATATTTAATTTACTGTAAAAGTATTATAAAAGTTGTTAAACAAATATGTAATGTATAAAGATATTTAAATGGCACAAAAAGATTAGTGGAGATAGAGAAAATAACTACTATTGTGGAGGTATAACTTTTTCATCAAAACTATGCTCCTGCTCAAAAATCAATGTTTTTTTCTATAAAATAACTTTTATTAAATATCTATCCTAATCACTCGATTTAACATCGTGTGTTTTATATATTATATTTTATTTAATATACATAAACAAGTTTTATGAAATTTATTGTTCAAGTGTCGAGAGTGTCAAAAGAAAAAAACTAAGAAATATATATATAGTAGTTAAAAGAGAAAATAATTTTAACGTAAAATAAATTATTGAAGTAAATCAAAATTACTGTTGAATAGCTGCAATTTTTATATTTTTACAATATTATTGTTTTAGAGAATATCTTAACAGCTATATCTTGTAAAGCCAAATAATAATAAATTTTATGAAATAAATAAAAAAACGTTAAAATATTGTAAAAATGTTAAAAATTCAATTAAAAATATTCAAATGCAATTTTTATATATCGAAATTACTTTGAAATGTTCAAATTTTTTGAATTAAATATTTACAAGTAATTTTTTTGAATACAAAATTATCACTTTCATTAAAATAAAAAGTGTGTATATATACGTATGTATTTATATATGTATGTATGCATGTATGTATGTATATATATATATATATATATATATATATATATATATATATATATGCACATGAATGTATACACGAATAAATGGAATGGAAAGAATTACGAAAAAACAATATAAAGTATTAAAATAAATTACAAGTAAGCTAAAATTTATAAATTTAAATATTTGTTTAGATTCATATCTTTAACTTATAAATACACAAGAATTTGAAAATAATAGACATTAATAAATTTTAACATTTAGATTATCTTGAATGGTATATTCTTGGATTATTTAAAACTAGACTGAATTACGAGATATAATTTACAATCTTAATTTAAATTCATTGCACGGAATTTTTATATTAAAATTCTTCTCTATTAAAAAATTAAATATTTATAAATCATATACATATTTATTATAAAATATTAATTAGAGTAAATGTAAAATTATGTTATAAAAAATACTATACTTATTTATTATAATAAAAAAATAAAGTTATCAACAGTAAATGTTAAAAAACGTTTTAATTTTAAAATATTTCACTTTTAAATCAAATCAATTATAATAAATCTATCTACTTCTCTCTCTCTCTCTCTCTCTCTCTATATATATATATATATATATATATATATATATATATATATGTATATTCATTTTTTGTGTAAAGTATTTGTACTTATTTTAAATGTATTGTAGCAATTGAGCTCAAATATCTTTTATTTTGGCAACACCAAAAACTCACAGAAGATAGAAATAACAACTTCAACCACTTATGTGTAACTTTACACTTCTGTAACTTTATCTACATGGCCTCTAACATAGAAACCAACCCCTAAATAATGGGTAATTCTATACGCACCATTTCACAAGAAAATACGCATATGTAGAGCTTGAAAACAACAATCAAATTTTGTTATCTTCTGATACAATGAACATTTTGTATATTTAGTTCAAACTATATATATATATATATATATATATATATATATATATATATATATATATTATAAAATTAGTAATATTTATATGTATTTTTTTAATGTAAATGAACATATATAATTATTTATTATTTACAAACAGTATACTATATGTTACTTACTTAAAAAAACGTATAAAATTGATATATTTAAATTTTATCTTATAATTTGTAATCTCTTTATTGACTAAATTGTAAAATTAGGGAAAAAAAATGCAAACAGATGTTTTTAAGGTCATACGTGTACGTAGATATACACACATGTTTGTGTATATGGATGGATGGATTTGTGTGTGTGTGGGAGTATATATATATATATATATATATATATATATATATATATATATATATATATGCATACATACATATTATTATCAACATAAGCCTTTCTATATGTCGGCCTGTGTAGGCTATTTTTAAAGGTTTTAATTGAAGCGATTGTCTTCCTCTTCTATTTGACGCCCTCATTTTAATATATTTTTATAAAATAACAATAATGCACATTTTAAATAATTTTGTTCATAATAACAAAAAAAGGTTTATTTGGTATTAGATTTATTTTTCATGAAGAAATCACTAATTAAATTTTTCGTATTTAAT
>CP092089.1:18867625-18890125 GCA_029203775.1 Neoneuromus ignobilis | reverse complement strand
CGCTTACTTGCTAATATTATTTTATTTCATTGTTTACTTTGTAAACATTTTCAAAAAGATGGCTTTTATTTAATAATAATTAAATAGATTCGATTACATTAACATATTCATATATATATATATATATATATATATATATATATATATATATATATATATATATATATATATATATATATGTATATATATATATATATATATATATATATATATATATGTATGTATGTATGTTTGCATGTATGTATATGTATGTATTATATATAATGGTCGATGGAAAAATAATAATGTTTTCGTACTGGAATGCTAATTTTTGTCACTTGACTTAATTATACTAAATTTGAAATGAAATCTTTTCGTTTATAAATTAATGATAAGTTACACTAAATAAGACCCAATTCAATTAAAGAAGTCAGTGAATAAACTTCTGTAACAAGTAGATATACCGTCAAACAATATGTGTTTTAGTCGATTATGTTCTACAAGTTTTAAAAAAAGACATAGTTAGTAGTGTAAAAACATTTTTAATATCTTTAATACTAGCGCAGTTTATTGAAATACACGTATCAACACTATTATTGAACAATTTATTCTATCAAATTTGGTTTGAGTAGTAAACATCTTTTGGTAGGCCTTTATTCATTGATGATGACATTTTAAGGAATATTAACATCCTCACGTGAGATTACAGAAAGACTAAACTTAATCATTTTTATCTGTTTTAGACTACTTTAAGAAAATTCAAATAATATTAAAATTTAATCCTTGAGATCCTCATGAACTTTTAGAAAAAAATATTAAACAGGTTTATTATTTTAACAGTATTTCTATTTAGATAAAGAAATGAACCATTTGTGAAAAAACCGTAATTTATAAAAGAACATGGGTGTTGTACATAAATGTATTAAGAAAAATGGTATTGATCCTTCAAATACGTTAAAAGCAGGCTTGTTTTAAAATATTGCTTGTTAATAATAATATTTCTTGTTAATAATTCATCAAAATATAATTAATTACTCAATGTTAAACCTAGAAAATCTATAAATTATCCTGCGAAAACCACTACAAACTAAATCAGGCTTTATATTTCAAAAGACTAGAATTAGTGAACAAAAAAGAAAAATCTTTCATTAAAATGCATAAGATCACAAGTGGTAATTTAAATGCTAGAAAAGTTAAAGAAACTGAACTGGGAAATTTTGCGATTAACTTCCTTATTCATTTAGTATTGAGCCTTATGATTATTACTTATTCCGTTCTTTGAAAAACTATCTTAATGATAAAAACTGAAAAGTTTCAATAAAATGCAGAAATCTATCTAGAATTTCTTTAGTTCAAAACGTTATGCTATTTTTCGATAATAGAATAATTGAATTTATAAAAATATAGAGTACTGTAATTAACAATAAGAGAAATTATATAATTGATTGAATAGAAACTTTTAAGAATATTATTGTATAAAAAAACCTATATTATTGTATAAATATATATATATATATATATATATATATATATATATATATATATATATATATATATATATATATATATATATATATATATATATATATATATATATATATATGTATGTATGTATGTATGTATGTACGTATATATATATATATATATATATATATATATATATATATGTATGTACGTGTGTATCTACGTGTGTGTGTACGTGTGTGTGTATGTATGTGTGTGTATGTGTGTGTGTATGTATATACAAATAAATGTACATTGTATCATTTGAAATTTCTGATTTTATGACTGAAAATTAAATGCAATTATTAAAAATTCTAATCGTTACTTATTAAATATCACCAAATATTTTAATTCGATTTTATTTTATTTCAACCTTAGTTTCTTTTTATATGACTATACTTAAAATTTTAATGGCTCTGTGAAAATAGCAAGTGTACAATAAAAAGAAAATTAATTTAAAAATGTTGATATATTCTTTTAAAATATCATACGTTTTACAAGGATATTTTTGTTTGAGATATGAACAGTTTTTGTGAATTAACACACATTTTAATTTATTTTCAAATACGTAAAATATAAACTTGTAGTTTTTTAAATTATTATTTTTACTATTAGCAATTGAACAATAGCGTGAAACGAAATATTAACACTTTTTTCAAATTTATATAATTGTTGTACAAATATATGAATAAGATATTTCAACAAAAAATATAGTTAAACAATCAAAAACATATATCACACGGTTTCTTAAAAAAATTTTAATTTGAAAATAAAAATTACAATAAAATTCCTGAAAATCAACTTTATTCGTCTATAATTACATTGTGAGTGTAATTTTTGAAAAAATTAAAAGTTAAATTTCAATTCTATATTATAGCTTTAATAGTAGTATAAATGAATTTTCATTCAATAAAAACATTCAAATATATTTAAAAATTTACATTTTTAATAATAAATAAAAAATAATTCATATTCGTACATTTTAAATATTAAGTATTGTTATTTTAAAAATATATTAAGTGTATATTTTCCAATTTTATTTATTACATTTAAATTTAATAATGTCTAAAAAATATTACTAATATAATGATTAATCAGCAATAGTATTAATTATATAATAAATTAAACAATTACTTCCAAAAAAGAACAGTTTATTCCTCAATACTGATTTGATTTTTTTAACAATTTTATCGGATTTTTAGATAGTGATATCTATACAAATGTATTCATAAGGGAAATTAATTCCAATGATACGTATTTTCTCTGAATTCAATTAGATTTTTCGTGTATCCGATTTTCTGATATTCAATTTTACTTTTTAGTAGATGAATTTAATACTTTAAAAGCATCACATTACACTTTTATTCAATCAGATGAAATTCTTATCTAGAATTGAAGTTATAAATTATTGCATATTGCTATTTTATTTTCGGGGTTTATATTTGTATTAAATGATAATTTTATAATATAAAAATTTTACTCTCGGTGATGATTAAACAGATGAGTTAAATTATATAAATCATATAATTAATAATAAAACAAAGAAAAAGTACTAACGTAAATATTAAATTTATTTTATGTAAATGTATGATTTATAACAAAAAAATATCACGCAAATGAAATAAATTACAATAACTCTTTTATCAAAATTTGAATTATTTTAACGATTTATTTTTTTAACGAGACTTGTGCATCTTTTATATGAACTAAAAATTATATTTAAAAAATGATAATTAAAAGATATTTTTTTATAATAAAATTATTGATACGATATTAATATAGATTAAGTTTATACTTAAACTAATGAAACTATTTTAAACTGAATATATAAAATATTTATCAAAAAGTTAACTTATACTTCGATAGTTATAATAAAATTGTGTTTATTAAGATTTGTGAAAAATTTTAATATTGTTACTCCAATTATTTAGATTGAAATATTTATAACAACAAATTATCATTCACAGGAATGTTATTGAACCGTAAATAATGTATAAGAAAGCTGAATTCTATAATAATTTTAATCTCTTGTGGATTATGTAAAACATCAGCTTGAGCTAGACTTCTGGTTATCTATGAAATCTAAACATAGATCATGGTTTTCTATATCAGAAACCTAAGAAATATAACATGCAAAATATGACTACGAAATTAACAAATCTAACCAAGTTGTATAACACTTTTTATTTTAGTTGTTGAATATAATTAAACATTCATATGTTAGTGAATATAATTCACGCAATAAATTATATTCTTTATGAAAGTAAAAAAAAACACAATGATATTATTTAAGTGTTAATTGTATTATTTTAATGTAATATTTTTAAACAATCAATAATATTTTAAATAGGATATAATAACTATTTAATCATACCAAAGACTAATTACAAATTTTAGAATTGAAGATATAAAACGATAAACCAAGATTTAGTAAGTTTTTAATTAAAAAATAATAATAGTATATTTAAAAAAAACATTAGAAAAATCTACATTTTATAAAACAGAAGTAAAAAAAGGACTGAAATGTATATTTTTTAATCATATTCAATTTAACAATTCAATTTTGAATTCATATTTAAATAATTCGTACAGTAAATAGGTAACTTATAAATTAAATCAAAAAGAATTATTGAATTTTATACGCCAGGGGTGGCCAAGACGTAGACTGCGGTCGACCGGTCTACCGCAAGGTCTCTGGAAGTTGCCTGCAAAGCTGACATGAACATTGACAAATTATAGTGATAAATTCATATTTCAATGCATTTTTTGGTTCAACATATTTGTGCGAATCAGCATTTTCCTGTATGAACGCGATAAAAACTAAACATAGGTCACAATTATCGGATCTACATTTGGAATCGTATTAAGAATTAGTTTAAGTTCATACGAGCCAAATTTTGACAAATTTGCCGAAACTATGGAATGCTAAGTGTCATCAAAATAAAAAATTCTATTTTTTTGTGATTTTTTTACTTTGTAATTTTTTTTTGTAAAATTTGCATTTAATTTATTTTAATACAATTCTAAAACAATAATTTTCTTTTTTTCTCTATATTTTCTTGATTTTCTTTTAAGTCAGGACCGGTTCTAGAAAATAATTATTTATAGGTAATTTAATATAATAGTCATAATAAAATGTCTTCGTCAGTTCGTGTCTTATAGAAAAAAGTCGCCAATTCGTAAGTACATTCTAAAAAAACGTTGTCGCCCTCAGGTACACTTTCATCAAAAAAGTCGTCCCCAACGTCTAAAAGTTTGACCACCCCTGATATACATATATGATTGTCAGATACACGATATTAGTTTTAGACTGTTTGATTAAATTCATAAAACTGAAAACTAAATATGATTTCAATAAAATGCACTCTTGTAGATAAAAAAATTACTATAAATGACTATTTGGAAAACTGATTTTAAACTTTACGAAAGAACCACTAAAACTGAATATTGTATCATTTATGTTTGATTAAAAAAAGAATCATTTACAGAATTCTCTTAAAACTTGATGAAATTATTAGATGAACTATTAATTTCACAATTTAAATAAGGGTTATTAAAGAAAGAATATTCAGAAAGTTTATATTAGAAAATATCTAATTTTCTAATATAAAATAGGAATAAGAGGACCATATAAATTAAATGATATGGTATTTAGTAAACTATGTTTCTATTTTTATTATTTATTTACAACGAGTGTCATTTAAAGTAGTACAGATAGATTTTTAAGAAAATTTTTATTATTACACAAATCTTTAATAAAACAAGTTGTTTTATATTTGACTAAATGTTAAAATTCTGTTTAATAATAAACAATTACAAAATTAGATTTTAAATTATAAAAAAATAATTCATTGTTTTGGTACAAAATCTATGTCAATCGTACAGCAAAAATATATAGTAAGAGACTCAAAAATGATTTAAAAAAATATTTTTAGTATTTAGTTGGAAATCCATTGTTATTTTCTACAGCTTGTAGTCGTCTAAGTATGGAAGCAACTAATTTTTCACAATAATCTCTCATTATGATTTTCCACTCTTCTTCCAAGGCCTATTTTAGATTACTTATGTTCGATATTGAATGTGTTCGGATTTGTTTATCTAATTCATTCCAAATACACTCAATTATATTAAGATCAGAAGTATGATAAGGGGTTTGTATAATTTTTGGGCAGTTATACAATGTCTACATTCGTGTAACGTGTGAAGAATACTTTGAATCATTGTCAACATAATACCTATTCTTCCAACGCTCTTTTTTAAATTCTTCTTTAATAGATTTAGATATGCCTACTTATCTATTATTCTATTGATAAACACTAAATTTCGATTCCATATGCTGACATACAGTCCCAAACCATTACCGATCCATTGTCATGTTTCACAGTTGATCGTAAGTTTTTAACATTTATTTTCTTATTTGTTTTTCTTCATACTGTAACTTTCCCATCAGATATGAAAACATCAAATTTTGATTCGTAATTGAAAAGACGTCATTTCAAAACTTCGACGGTTTATTTACATACTTTCTTGTAAATTCAAATCTTTTTTTTAAATTCTGATTATTGACAAAAGGTTTATTGCGTGCAATTCTATCAAGAAAGTCATTTTTTTCCTATAACTCGTTTATATGTAGAGTCACACATCTTTTCTCAAGTACGTTTTAATATCCATAGCAATCTGGGGGGATGAAATTTGAGAATTTTCCTTAATTTCACGAATTATTCATCGTTTATCACTTGGGGTTAGTTTTTTATCTGTTCGAATTTTTAATTTATTTCTCTGTTATTTTCTTCTTTATATCTTTTCATTTTATATTAAACTATACTACAGCAGCGATTTATAATTTTGGAAATTTCTGCCTAACTTTTTCCATTTTTATAATGAAGACTAACAGATCACTTAATACAGATGTTTGCTTTATTTTTTTATTTTAAGAAAAGAACATGCTTCGAAGAGAGTTAAAAATATATTAAATAATCTTAAACATAGAAAAAGATGTTCTTTTTGACTTTCCAAGAAAAATTCTAGGGGGATTCCTCGAATTATGTATGGTAAAAGTTGCTGTAAAATTTTAAGTGACGCCTCATTCTCGTACTTACAAAAAGTTATCCCAAATTAAAACTAAATAAAAATAGTTTTCTCAAAAAAATGTATACTGCATTTTAAATACATTAATTTAATTTCACTAAAATATATAATTTTTTATTTGATACTTAGGATTAAAAAAATTAAATAAAAATTATTTTCATAAATTCTGTACAATTTTAAGTGACATTCACTGTATATAATTGTCAAATTAAATATAAAATTATTCAAAAGAAAAATAATATATTGTAAATTTAAATCACGATAGAAATTTTTTAAAATATTTTTTTATACACAGTAAAATGTGAACAATAAAATATGATTTTATTTTGATTAATATAAATGCATATTTGTACAATGAAAAAAATATGGAAGTAAAATATAAAACGTTCTTGAAATCTAGGACTAAGCGAGCGTTAGTGTAAAACAGAAATCGTAGTAATGCGATTGTATGAATACTTGCTATTAATGTTGCTGGTTTTGCATTTCACGCACGTTTGCTGTGTTCATGTTTCGAATTTGTTATCACATATAAAATCCGACATGCTGGCATTTTCAGCCAGGTACAACAACTGAATTACCCAATAAATTAAGCACGTGGTAAAACAAATGGATATAGTACTGTTTAGGTGCGAAGTGTTAAATGTGTATACAATATTATTTTATTATATTTAATTATTGTTTAAAAAGTAATATGCCAATATAATTTCATATGAAGAATTGTAATTTTGCCGAAATTGAAAAAATAACGATCATTTTTATTTTCTTTAAACACATTTGTATTTATTTTTACTAAACAATAAATATGTTTTTTTTTGAAAAAAAATTTTTTTTAATAACCTTAATTGCAACCTTATTAAAAAGTAACAAATTTGTTTAATTACATCTATAAGCGACAAAAAGTGTCTTTAGAATAATATTTTTAAATTATGTAAAATCTTTTTAAAATTTCGTTACTTATTTCCTTTTTTTACAAAAAATATATTTTTTACATTATAATTTTTTTTAAATAGATTTTAATTTCCTTTTTAAAATTCTATACAAAATAAAAAAAAAATAATGAAACTATTTTCCAAACAATTTTTAAATCTCAGTATGTTTAAAATTAATTTGTTTTAATGTAAATTATCAATATGTTTGAAAAAAATATTGTATTTTTACGATAAATATTTTAAATCTATGATTTTACATTACAATTCTGTTTTTAAAATCAAAACAAGGAGATATATTTAATCCTTGAAAAATTAATATTTAACTTCGAACCTTTTTTAAACTTTACTAATAGATAGCAAATGGAAGTAATAACTTTGTAGCACAACTAAAATCATAGTTTAATGACCTTTTAATGTATTTTAATTGCTGTTTAGTCTTTTTTCGTACAAAAATAATAAACACATTTGCCATTAAAAAATTAAAAATAATTTTAAAACATCTTTTACTATTTAAAATTTAGAACTATTTTAAGTTTGTACGTAAAAAATAACTTTTATAAATTAGTTATTAATAAAGAATATTTCTTAATTTGTGTGTATTATTTCAAGATGGATCTTATATATTAGAGAATACTTTTTAACAGATTTTTAAATTTAAATAAATCTTCTTTTAAAAAAATATATAAATAATTATTTATATCAAAAGAAATCAAGAAAAAAATTATTATCTCATATCTGAATTTTTAATAAATGTTTTTTTTAAAAAATATGGCAATTTTATCAAACAAAATTATTAATTCATAATATTCATATTTGTTTTTAGTCTCTTCGAATTAGAAATTATGAAAAAAGAGTTAAGCATTTTAAATTTATAATATTTCTTAATAAATATATCAATTTTATATAAAAAATCTAAATGTTCAATAAAGATATTATTTCAGTAAACTTATTAAATTAACCGTAATTAATTATAATAAGTAATAAGTACCTTTATTTTTAATAATAAATTGTAACAAATAACAAAATTCTTCATTTATAGTTTGTCTTTGAATTAAAGTCCCAAATTTACAACTGTCATGTAATCAATTTGTATAATAATAAAACGATATTAAAATTGTTTTGGAATAAAAATTATTTTATTCAAATTATATATAACATATAAATTAAAATTTCAATAAAGCATTAAAAGTACGAAAAGAATAAAATAAGATTAACAAAAATACAATGATAACTTTGTATTTAAAAAAATTACATTTATTTAAAATAATTGATTTTTGCACAAGATCTTAGGTTCATAATTTTTTGTGTATATTTCTATGCTTGATTTCAGCTTTTGTTATTTTTAGATAGCATGTTGATATTAATTTTTGGTAACAGTTCTTGAATTCTTGTTTATGATTTATTGCCGAAAGTTGTATATAACGACAGAAAATCGTTACTAAAATTAATATTTACATCGTACATAAAAACGGTATAAATACTATAAAGTAGAGTTAGTAACATACGGCAGTTATGTAGTAACTTCAAGATTTTATGTATAAAAATTAAATGTAGATACCTACGTAGAGAAACTAAATAAAGCAATTTTGTATGTATATATATTTACTTCTCAATTATTTAAAAAAAAAATTATAAAAAATGAACAATTCTAAATAATGCTACATTATACTATTTAAAATTAGAAAGAGCTTATTGCACTATATGCAGAATTTATTCAATTGTCAACTTTTTATTCGCCGAGGTAATAGGTTTCTGTACAATTATCAGTACATTGGTTTTGTGTAAGACCACTTTTTCAATTCAACTGCCGAATGCAGGTGCTTAATTGTCCATAGTGTGATAACCCCTCCCCCTCGCCGCATTCCGTTGAGTGGTATGCTCCGTTCGGCGCCGCGACGCCCGTACATGATTACAGCGCAACGCATCCGGACGTCCATCATTGAGTCGTCGACCTATTTCAAGTTCATTCCCGCACTAGTACGACACGCCACGTCCAAACAGATCGTACGATCATAAGTGTCTTTTTCTTTATTTTTCCTGACTACTAGTTGAATGCGTGCATGTGGTATCCGTATTTGTATATACAAAAAATACATTTTATGCATACATACAAACATAAATACACACACACATGTATATATATATATATATATATATATATATATATATTATATAGAGTATAAATGCGTGTGTGTACGTTTGTGTATGTGTAAGAGTGTGATTCTATATAAGTTCACGAGTGTCAAAATATAAAACTTGTTAAAATACGCGTCACGAGACTTATTTTTATCACTTATTGGATTTAGTGACACTCTTAGAATAATTTCAAATAAAAAATATGTATATTAAATCTATCACATCGTTGAAAATTACTTAAATAATTTTATAATACTGCGCAAAAACATAAATAAAATGAATACACTTTCAAAATATTTATATTTATAAATACGAATGTTTATAGAAAAGACAAAGATGGTTTCTAAATTATATGTTAACATATTTGTTATATTCTTTTATAAAATTAAAATCATGCAACAAAAAAATATACATTCAATTCTTTTCTACAACTTTGTTTACTACAAAATTCCAGATGCTCAAAATAGTTTCTTTTTACAAATTCAAAAAAAGTTCTTTAATAAATAATTCGATTCGAAAATAATAGGAAAAATATTTATGAAAGATAAACGATATAACATGAAACAAAAATCTCATAAAATTCTGTAATACATGTAACAAATAAATCCAGGAAATAAATGGATAAAAGAAATAATGTTTTGGAAACATTCTGTAATAAAAAAGGAATGCTGACTTAAATTACTCATAAATTAAATTTACATTTTTTACTACAAAATTAAGTGTAAATACTTGACTAAAGTAATTTTATTTTTCAGATAGGAAATTGAAAATGTTTGTAAAACTAAAATAAGTAACATAAAAAGTAATAAAATGAACTGTTATTACCGAAATTAATCATAATATATTAAAGTCATCCTGAATACTTAAAAAATATTTGAACAAGCAATGCTCATTAATAAAATATACATTTAATAATAAAAATATATTTTAAAGTTATTTATTCGATATTTGATTTTTATTTTTATTTTCAATCAAAATATTGAACACTTTTGATATAATTTAAAGGAGAGATATAAATTAAAAAAAAAGATAATTATATTTAAAATTAAGTAGTAAATAAATGTTGGAAATATATTATTTAAATGTTTTATTAGAAATAATTTACTTATATATAATTTCTATTTTTTTATGTAATAATATGGGGTCATCCAAATGGAACGTCTAGATTTTTATTTTATTAAAAAATAAACATGTGTATAGGGTGGTGTATAGGGAATATGTGTATAGTTTTTTTTTTTGTTTCTTTTTAATAAAACACAAATCTAGGCACCACATTTGAATGACCCCATATAATAGAATTTATTTATAATGATGTTTAAATGATCATGATAAAAAATCGTTATAACTGAATATCGTCATATTGTAAAATTGATATATTTTTCAGACATTTGAGAGACGAATTCATAAATATAGATATTAAAAAGGTCATTAATCTATTGAGAGTTTTCTATTTTTCGTAAATACTTTTACATATTTACATCTTTTACACATCTTTTCCGTATTCACTAAAATTTTAATCACAGCAGCTTTCATTCATTTCTAACATTTGATGTTCTTTATTTTTAGATGATTTAAATCATTTTGTCAGTATTTTCCTTTGACTGAAATAAAAATTTGAACAATTTTTTGTTATCATCTATTTATTTTCAATTTTCATTAATTCTTTTGTGTAATTTTTAATTTTCATAATTATTTTGTAATATTAGTTTTAATAAATAATGAATAATAAGTTCTAAGATTTTTAATTTTACTAAAAAAGTAATACAGGAATACCTCGCATAGTGCGGCTAATCGGTTCCACTGATTTGCCGAACTATTTGAAACCGGACTAATCGAAACATTAACTAAATACAAAAAACGTTAATTGGTTCCAAACAATTTTTTTCCTGTTTTTCAGTAAATGAAACGAGGGTAATATATTCAAATGTTTGTATCTATTAACAAAACAAAATCAGGGGGTTTATACATTCATTTTAAATACATTTTAAATTCATTTTCAAATGGGTTATTAAAATTTAATTATCAAAAAATCGACTTCACACTAGAGTTACGAATCGAAAACTAATAGAAAAAGAAAAAAGATCACAAAACTAGAACTGAGCATGCGATGCGTATAATGTTCGTATGCGCATAATTTTTTTTTTTTTTGAAATTTCAAACTGGACTACAGTAAAACCGTACTAATCGAAGCCACACTAAACGAGGTATTACTGTATTATTTTATATTTGATATCCAAATCTAATGTACATCTAATGCATTTAAAAAAGAAGTTTGATTTTTGCTATCTTTTATGTACTAAACAAATTGAAATATTTATACATATATTGTTCATTATTCATTTTACATAATTTCATACAAACATTTATAACGAAGATTCGCACAAAAAAAATATTTCAATATAAGTATAGAACATAAAATGTTCGATATTGTAATTTTATCATGTAATACAATTAATGAAGCGTTTTATATAAATATTCATCAAATATATTTTTAAGATAAAATCAATACTTTGTATTATTTAATATTTGAATTAGTTAAAATATTCAAAATATTCACTAATTAAAAAAATGTAGTGTCATATTTTTTCTCGTAGATGTAACAACTATTTTTTAAAAAAACAAAATCTTGGGAAATAACACTATTTTGACCTTTTAAACTCATTAAAAAAGTAAATCAATATAAATACTTATATGTACACAATTATACATTAAACTACGATACAAATAAATTGTTACATATAACAAATGTGTATATATCATCAGCCTCTTTTTATCTATTGCTAGATGAAGGTTTCTTTCAAAACTCCATTTCAACCGATCCAAAACCTGTATATATGTATAGTAAAATTATAAATATAACATTTAATAGGTGATTCAATATCGCCCCTTTAAAACGACTTGTAATTAGTTATGCATCGACATTCTATAACTCGTTATGGTATTAAGTTATTCATAAACCTCAAGTTAGTATTGAAGCATGGAATAGAAACGAGAAATTTGACGTTAATTTGTTATTAAAATGTAGTGTGCGTGTATATATATATATATATATATATATATATATATATATATATATATATAATGTTTAGCCTCAATCGATTTATTGCTGGATAAACCCTTCCAAATTCTCCTAACTCAAATAAATTATTTCTTTTCATGCAAACTTCCAATAAAATTCTTTATATTTTTATCCTATCTGCTCTTCTGTCGGTCTCTTTTTTGTCTTCGTATTTATTGGTTTTCAATTAATAATTTTCGTTATCCACTGAGTCATTTTTACTCTAAACAGATTTAGTAACTTACTCGGTAATTACTCTTCTTTTTCGATTTTATTGACACAGACAAATGCATTAAACATTTTATTTTGTTATGTAATTTTTGCAAATTTTTAATGTTCATTTAGTTTTATCTAAATTTCAATTACCTTTTTTAGATCTTTTGAAATATTTACAAAGATAATATCATCAAATCACAGATAGTTACGCCTTTCATCTTTTACTTCTATACTTAGTCTTTCTAATCAATTGATTATCAATCTTAAAATAATCTGAAGAAATTTATACATCTCTTACGACGACAAATCTATTTTTCGTGTTTTTTGTGTAATTTCACTAAATCCATCGATTATATCTACCATATTTTGTTGGATAAAAACTTCTTCAAAAATTTTTCATTTTGTCCGATCTAAGGCATTTCTTTTCTACCCTATTTCGAGGAATTTTCTTATATCTATCCAGTGGTTTCTTCCAAGACCTTTTCATTTTAAGCTTCAAATCAAAAGTTCGATAGATTAATATATATTATCAATCGGTGGTCTTCTTTTCTTACTACAGTGGACAGTCTATTTCAATTTTCCATTTTTCACTTTTATTACAAAGTCCGTAACTTTTATTTTCTTTCTGATCTACTCGATTCTCTTATTATTATTCTGACTGAATTATTCAGTCGTTTTAGAATCATCTTAGATGCCATAAATGACAACAGGTGGGATGTATTGATCAAAATCTTTTTTAAAACTTGGAGGGATATTCAATTTCATAGTATAAAAATTTTCTTCGAATTGACACTAATTCATTTTTATTTTTTATTCACTTCACCTACAAATAATCTTTTAGTAATTTCAAGTTGTCTTAGATATACATATTTTTTAACTAATTTCGTTTTTATTTCTTTTGATTTGCTTTTTCTACGATTTGATATTTCATTACATATCACTTTTGTTTTTCTGGTGTATTTATATATGTTTATCAAGAAATCAATTTTTTACTTGTTTTATCTAATTCTGCTACTTTTTCCAATTTCATTTTGGATTATTGAAAAAATAATAATGTCAACAGGAAATCATAACTAAGTATCTCGCGATTTAATTTTAGTCATTTAGATTACATATTATGAGTTTTAAATAATTCTTCTAATGTCGCTGTAAATAGTTGTAGTTTTTGATTTTCAATGGATTTAATATAACTGGTTATATATATATATATATATATATATATATATGTATATATATATAACTTATATATATATATATATATATATATATATATATATATATATATATATATATAACATTAACAGAGCACTGCGTTATAAAATCAAGATTTTATAATGCAGCACTTTGACAATGATGGCGATCTAAATGCATATCAATGAATAAAATGAATAACAAGAGATTGTTCAACATTTATAAAATATTGTGTTGTTGAAAATAAATAATTCGTATGTTAAAAATTGTTTTAAAATTAATTATAGCTAATTATATTATTATTATTATATTATTATATATTATATATATATATATATATAGCAAATTTTATAATGCAGCCTTCAATGATGGCGATCCATATCAATGAATAAAATGAATCAAGAGATTGTTCAACATTTCGCGGCTGTGTTGTTGAAAATAAATATATATATATATATATATATATATATATATATATATATATATATATATGTGCCCATAATTATAAAAGTGGTCTAAGTCATATATTTTTGGTTTCGATATATTTAAAGGTCTGCGTTTAAATAAATTAAAAAATATTTTTATACTATATAACAAAATATTTAGAAGTTATTTAGTCTTGGTAAATAAAAAATTATTATGGCTGTGAAATTTTGTGTAAATGTGCTTTTTAAAGCTTGAAATGACTTAGACCATTTTCACAATTAACTGAATGACCTACAAATGACATAAAACAATATAAAAACTACGAATTTTATTACAAACAAAAATTTTAGTATAAAAGAGAATTATTTACTCTATTTGTTTAAGTAAGAACTAAAGAATTTCGTTAATAACAAAATAAATTTCATCAAATTAACGTCCATTTTGATTATAATTTATAGTCAACTAATAAACAAATACACATAATATGGGAACAAATAAGGTAAGATTCTTAATGATTTTATATATATATATATATAACGTATTTATTTATAGACATTTAATTTCTTATAACAAATAAATAAAAGTACAACATATTTTATCAATATATCCAAAATATAAATGTTCCTAGTCTGTGCGTCAAAGATAAGTTTGAAAAGCATATAGTATAATTTGAAGTGTCATAAATCGAAATATACTTATATATATATATATATATATATATATATATATATATATATTTGTAACATGCGTATGTTTATTTATAGATATTTAATTTTTTATGACAAATAAAAGTAAAACCTATTTTATCAATAATAAAAAAATATAAATATTTCTAGTTTGTGGGTTGAAGATGAATTCAAAAAGCATATAGTATAATTTGAAGTGTCATAAATCGAAATACACTTATGTTATATATACATATACATATACATATACATATATATATATAGATATATATATATATATATATATATATATATATATATATATATACAAAAACAAAAAAATACATATGAAAACAATAATTTCATTATGAACAAACGTATGTAATGTAAATTATTCTACAAATTTTATTGAAATAAATAATTCATAATTATATAAGCTTCAGATTAAAACTTACATCATAAAATCCATATTTAATGATGTTCGGAAATAAAAGTTTAGTTCAAAGTTTAATGTAGAATCAAATTTTATTACAATATTAAATAAAAGTAATTTATTTATTAGAAATATGAAAATTATAAAAGTATTTACTAAAGCGTAGTTATAAATAAAGTGAAATAATTCTTGTTTTTAATTTTCAAAAAAATATTAAAAAAAATCATTTTTTTTATACAATATTAAATCATTCGTGTTTGAATATAATAATATTTAATAGTTTCTTAATTTAAGTGTATTTTTTATTTAAATTACAAAATTGACTACTACAATGAAATTATTTTTTTAAATATAGTGTTTTTGAATGAATTATTTTGTAAATTATGAATCGAGCAATTTGTAAAATGTAAATTAATTAATTTATAAATTTGGAATCAAACTATTCATAAAATATACTTTACAAATTACAAGATAACTTATCAAATTATATTTATAAAAGAACTGTTTATTTTTGTAATAATTTTGTTATATACATACATACATATATATATATATATAGATAAGGGTTATTAGGTAAGTATGGTAAATTTATTTATTGTTTAATTTAATTAATTAATTAATTAGTTAAATTTTTCAATTTAGTTTTTCTCACTTTTTTACCATACTTATCAAACGACCTTTGTATATATATATATATATATATATATATATAGAGAGAGAGAGAGAGAGAGAGAGAGAAGATAATACGTTCTTTTAAAAAGAAAGTAATTAATATCATATTATTTAATTAACAGAAAAACCTTTTCTTAAAATTTACTTACATCCAAAATCACGTCACGTATTTATTTAGGAGATATTTTAACAATAAAACTACTAACTTCGAAAATTAGTACTATAAAATAAACACTGTTCTATCTTTCAATTTAAAGTTTTAATAGGTATTAAGAGAAAAACTTTCCATTCACATTATATACTTAGAATTTATTACTAACCCGGAAATGCCAATAAAATGAATTTTCAAAGTAAACTAATTTAATATAAAATTTTGTATATAAATATTTAGGAATTTTTTTTATACTTATAAAGTTTATACGAAATAATTAATATACATAATAATTTGATATGTAATTATTTCTCCAAGACAATTATTCTAAACTTAGTTTATATTAATTAACTGATAATTAATGAATGTCTTCAAAAATAATATTAAGTTAATAAATTAATCAAAGAGATTTTACTATATTAACTTGAATTTAATATTCTACTAAAATTATTATTTATGTAGATATTTTAGCAAATGTGGCATTTTTTATATTATACTAATATGCTTAACATTATATTTTTGAAATAACTTTTTTTTAAAAAATTATAATTAATATAGGTAATTATTTACGTATAAAAAAAATTCTTCTTTTAAATATATTATAAAATATATTACATTTAAATATATTATTATAAAAATATAGGTACATTATAATAATCAAATCGGTAGTGTATTTTATAAAATATAACGAGTATTTGATGAAGTACATTAGAATATTTAGAATTTTTCACTTTTTATATTGTAACAACCTTTTTTATTCATAAGTATATAATTGTAAAAAATGTGTGTAATATATATGCGAGTGTCTTGAAAATGTAATGTCATTTTGTTTATGCATATGTAATAATTTCATTATACATATATACATTTTAAACCTGATTAGTTCTATTATAACTTTCTGTTTACTAAAATGTCAAGAAACAACTCGAAATATTCTATTTCAGTGAATAGTCGATATAGACAAAATGGTTAAGTGCAATAATAGAGCAATAAGTAAATTTGAAGATACATAAATATCTTCTGACATGCCCACGATGTTTGAAACAACTAAAATATATTTTAAGATATTGCGTCAGTAACGAATCTTTTGGTACTGAGTTGACATACACACATATATAATTATATATACATATATATATATATATATATATATATTTATATATAATTATACATATATATATATATATATATATATATATATGTATAGGGTGGCCTGAATGAAACTGAAGGATAATAAAGAATAGTAAATGTTAATAAACAAGTAAATATATGTCTAAATCCTTCAGTCTCATAATTATTTTAAAAATACAGAAGTTCCAATTGAAGAAAATAATTCTATTCAATCAGAATATGTATCTATATAAATAAATATATATATATTTATATATATATATATATATATATATATATATATATATATATATATATATATATATATATATATATATATATATATATATATATATATATATATATATATATATATATATATATATATATATATATATATATATATATATATATATATATATAAAACAATTCAATATTTTAATAATAAGAATTACTGGAAATATATATTACTTTTAAATATAATAACTAATAATTGTTTTGATTTTAATGAATTTTACAGTTTCAGAAAATTAAGTATTTCAATTTATGTTTAGAAAACAACTTAATTAAAATATATGACAAATTATGTATTATTATTATTTAGATAAATGAATAATTAAATTAAACTATTTATATTTTTATACATCACTTTTATAGTATCAATGAAATATAATTTTTTGGAAAAAAATTTCCAAACAATTTCATAAATTTTCAGAATTGGTAGTTGAAAATTATGTTTTGGAAATATATAATGAGCAAATAAAGAACAATATATTTTAAAACTGTATGGAATATCGATATATTAACTAGTTTTCTTTACAGAATATATATATATATATATATATATATATATATATATATATATATATATATATATCGTAAATATTAAGTAACCAATAAAATTTTGTCGTTTTTGCTTGCATTACAAATCCAAGAATTATTTATGTGACTCATTAAGCTGAGCACATTAACTAAATAATAAAGTTTATGCAGTGAACGAATATACCTTGTTATATTCGTTCACTGCATCTCGATATGTGTACTTCCATTTAAAATATAATTTCAATACTTTAAAACAGGGAAGAGGTAGAAATTAAGTAAATCGGTATCACACTAACTTCCGACCACAAATTATAACTTCTTAACATTTGTACATTTCTTATTTCATTGTAAAATCGCAAAACTTTTTGAATCAAACTTTGATCTGTAACACAAAATGAGTTATTTATTCTAACTATATTCGTAGTAATATATATATATATATATATTTGTAACATATGTATGTTTATTTATAGACATTTATTTTAGCAACAAACAAATAAAAGTAAAATCTATTTTATCAATAATAAAAAAATATAAATACTCCCATTCTGTGAGTCCAAACTGAATTCGAAAACCATGTAGATAATTTGAAGTGACATTAATCGAAATATACTTATGTTATATATATATATATATATATATATATAACATGTGTATGTTTATTTATAGAGATTAAATTTTTTATGACAAAACAAATAGGAGTAAAACCTATTTTATCGATAATAGAAAAATATAAATGTTTCTAGTTTGTGCATCGAAGATAAATTCGAAAAGCATATAGTATAATTTGAAGTGTCATAAATCGAAATACACTTATGTTATATATACATATACATATATATATATATATATATATATATATATATATATATATATATATATATTACAAAAACAAAAAAAAATAGCATATGAAAACAATAATTTTATTATGAACTCACGTATGTAGTGTAAATTATTCTACAAATTTTATTAAAATAAATAATTCATAATTATATATGCTTCAAATTAAAACTTTACATCATAAAATCCATATTTAATGATGTTTGGAAATAAAAGTTTAGTTCAAAGTTTAATATAGAATCAAATTTTATTTTAACAACAAAAAAAGGTAAACTGTTTATTAGAAATATAAAAATTATAAGTTTTTTAAAAAAAAGTAAATATAAATAAAGTAAAATATGTCTTGTTTTTAATTTTCCAAAAAATTATCAAAAAGTCGATGTGTTGTAATGAAATACATAAATTCTAGTAATCATCATCAGTATTAAATGTTCTTTTGCTATAGATACGTAAACTAAATTTGATTCCAAGAAAATTCTTTGTATTTGATGAATTTCAAGAAGAATTTATCTACAAGTAGACAAACCCTCAGTGAACATTTAGAGTGAACAGTAACAAAGAGTGTGTAATGTATTACAACAAAAACAAATAGAGCTGGTAAATCGTCAAAAAAATTGTTTTTGAAGGTTAATGTTCAGTTATATATTGGGTTAATGACAAGAGAAATGGTAATAAATTTAGGATAGAATATTTTCTCTCATCCACTGTATTCATCAAACGTATCACCGTGGGATTTCCACTTATTTTTGTAGCTGGATAACTATATGCATGGTAAAGAAATTAATATTGACACAGCGTTAAAAGCAGAAGTATCTGAATTTTGTAAAAATAACATTTATAAATTATCTTCTCGTTGAGAAAAGGTAGTTTAATGTGAAGATTAATATTTAGACGAATCAAGTTATTTTAAGCAAAAAATATAAGTAGTCTTATTTTAATCTAAAAAACGACAGAACTCTTTTGATAATCTTACAGATATATATATTTATATATATATATATATATATATATATATATATATATATATAATAATAATAATTATTATTATTATTAATTACAATTTAAAATAAATATATCGGCGATAAACAAAAAAGAATTTCAAAAACTATTCATTTTACTATTTTGTTATAAATTTTGATGTGTAATCAGATTAGAATTATACTATACAATGATAATTAATTAATATTATTCATGAAATTATTAAATTTTTTCATCATTCTATTAAAATTACTCATTCATATATATATAAATTCAAAGTACAAAAGGTCTTCATAAATTGTAATTATTTTTCCAATGAAATATTTTTAAATATAAATTAAAGAAATAAAAATATTTATATAATATTTGATTGAAAATAAAATTTTACTTACTATTTCATATATATTAGAGGTACCCATATGAAATGTCGTTTTTTTCAAATTTTAAAAACATTGCCATCTATTGACAATAATTTAACTTAATTTAGTTAACCTAAATTCTAATTAAATATTTTGATATTTAATGCTTATTTTTTTAAAAAATTAGGTGAACCCTATAAAAATGGAAGAGCAATGTGTGGATAAGTTCCATATTAGACATTTGATGCTTTATGAATTTCGAAAGCACAACAGTACCACTAATGTCACAAATATCATCAGTCCTGTTTATCCTAGTTCCTTGGATATATCAACGTTGGTTTAAAAAAAATTAAGAACGGTGATTTCAATCTTTTCAACGGTATAAAATCTGTAAGACCTGTTGAGTTTGATAGAGATCTGTTGTTGGCTGAAATTGAAGCTGATACCAAACAAACCATCCAGGAATTAGCCACAGATCTTAAAACTTCATCGTCCACAATACAATGGTATTTGAAACAACTGACCAAAGTGCAAAGAGAAGAAATGTGGGTGTCATATCAACTTTCAGTTGAAAACAAAATTCAACGTGTAGCTATCTACAGTGCACTTTTGTCCAGGTTAAATAGAGATCCTGTTCTTCAACAAATTGTTACTGAATATAAAAAGTGGATTTTGTACAGCAATCCACATAAGAAAAAACAATGGTTAACACCAGGTCAACTACCGTTTCCCACTCTAAAACCAGGTTTTCATTCTAAAAAAGTGTTACTGTTAACATGGTGGGATTTCACAGGAGTTATTCACTATGAGGTTCTGAATCCTAATGAAACCATAAGTGCTGAATATTATTGTGCCCAGTTTAATAGACTAAATATGGCTTTGATTTAAAAACGTTTAAGACTGATTAATCGAAAAGGTGTTATTCTGCAGCATGACAATGCAAGATCTCATAATGGCAGAATCACCAAAAAAAAATCAGAGTTAGTTTGGGAAGTACTTCCTCACCCACTGTATTCTCCTGATGTTGCACCGTCAAATTACTATCTTTTCATTATCTATGAAAAATTTTCTTCGTGGAAAATAATTTCCTACTGCAACAGCTATCAAAACTGCACTATAATATTTTACTTGAAAATCACCCTTATTTTACAAAAAGGGAATAGAAAATTTGTCAAAGAAATGGGCGAAGATTGTCAATAATGATGGAGATTATATTGTAGATTAAAACTTTATTAACTCTTAAATAAAATAAAATTTTGTACAGTGTCAAAAAACTACATTACTTATGGGTACCCGTATTATGTATATATATATATATATATATATATCACATCACATCATATCATAACATAAAGCCCATATCAATCCACTACTGGACGAAAGCCTTAATAAATGCTACACCATTCACTGGTATTTGGTCATATTCACCACGCTGACCAGGCGGATTGGTGAAGATTTTTTATTCGGGGTTTACTCCCTTAACTTTTCGACACTTATTTTTTTACAAGATTAGGTTGTCGGCCTTGATGCTCAACCCTCGAAAATGAGGGTCTCTCCGACTGGGAATCGAACGCAATCTCCCGCATGACACGCGGTGATGCAAACCATTGTGCTACCCAGTCGGTGTATATATATATATGTATGTATGTATGTATGTATGTATGTATGTATGTATGTATGTATGTATGTATGTGTATATATATATATATATATACATACATTATGTTGTCACCTAAGTTTTTGCGTTTTTTTAACATTAGTTAAAATGCATATTTTTTTATAAACTAGAGATATTTTCAGTATTCTTTCGGTGTTCACTAGCAGTGATTGGTGTCGGTGGTGCTTTTTCGAAACCCATTATATATATTTTTAAAATTTTCAACCCCAAATAAACAATGGCAATGGAGATAAAATAAACTCAGTTACGCTACATTATGCTTTATG
>CP092089.1:18825125-18865125 GCA_029203775.1 Neoneuromus ignobilis | reverse complement strand
AAATGTTATTTATCCAAAATAAAACACAAATGAACAATAATAATTTTGTAAATTTTTAATGTAAATACTGGTGTCCTCTGGTAATTACATATTTAAAAGATAATTTGAACAGATACATATAAAATAATTAACTGCACATACAGATTTATTTCAATCGATAATTTGAGAATATGTTTGTATATATTTTATTAATTGGCAGAAATAATTAAGAATATTCATAAAATAACGTAATGTTTATCACTTAATACAAATAAGTTATAAATGTGTAAAGTGATATAAACAATTTTGACTGGCATATTTACTAGTTTATTATTTCTTTTATTGTTAACATATCATTTATTGAAACGTATTTTTTCTATCTATTTTTTTAACAATTTGAAAAATATAACTGAAATACATTAAAAACTTTAATAAACCCGAAATTAAATATAATGGGAAATATCTTGTTAATAATGGAAAATAATTGTACGAGACAAAAAAATATGGTTTTAAAAGTAATTAACATTTAAAATCAACGACGGTACAATATAAAATTTCATCTGAGCTAACGAAAATATCTTGTTTATTTCGTAATCAAATGCTTTACATTGAACGAAATTGTTAACAGAAATACTTAGCTTCATCTAGGCCTAGATAAAATATAATTTTTTTACGCTTTAGAAAAAATTGTTTGATATTTATTAACTTTTGAATTATATTTAAACTTTTCTCAAAATATCGCATAGCCAAAAATATTTTTTAATCTATTTACAAAAGCTTTTAAATACATGTTTACGTTATTTATCAAAGGATACAATTCTAGATTATTACGAATTTATTATTAATTTCAATTTCTTTATACATAAATAGAGCATTAGAATTTTGAGTATTTTGTATTAACCTCTTCTAGAATACTGATTAAAATTCTTAAATAAATGAGTAAATATTTAATTACTTTTTATGTCTATTAAAAATAAATTTTAATAAGCGATTATAAAAAGGAGTAATAAAAATTAAAAAACCAAACAAAAAAGTGCAAATTCGCAGAAAAACATTTGGACAATAATTGTTTTTATTTAATTAAAACTAATATAAAAATTAAAATCTATTATACTAAATTTATTTTTACCCAGTTATACATTAGTACTTATTGTTTTTTTTTTTTTGTGATTTTTCTTGTTTGTTATGATTATTAATCATAAATTGTTAAATTTCAGAGTTTTATAACGATTTGTTATAAGATATAAATTTTAGTACTTATTTCCAACCAATATTGAACCTATTATTTTATTAAAAGAAATCTAATATATATTTATGTAAATAAAATAAACACACATGAATACTTTTCAAAAGGTTATATAATTTTATCAAATAGTTCCAATCTACTCAAGATAATATTTTTGACATATGTTTAATATTTTTTTATGTCTTATTTTTTATTTAAATTTTAATACACACACACACACACACACATTTTATATATATATATATATATATATATATATATATATATATATACATATATATATATATATAATTGAAAACGTTTATACCTTCAAAAAAATATATTAGATTTTTTTAAACAGACATATAATAAATAAATTAATGCAAATGTACATTTACTTAAATTAATAGTTTTCATTATTTGTTATATGTTATATTGCTAGTGTAAAAATGTTATATCAATGTAATGAATGATCAAAATATCGATATATATATATATATATATATATATTTATAAACATTTAAATCTTTATTTAAAATGTCTTCATTTTATTAAAATAACGAAATTTTAATCAATCATTTGGACCAAAAAATGTTAAGATAAATAATTTATAAATAAATATTTACGATCAAATAAATAATTATGTAAATGGTTTTTTTGTTTGTGTGTGTGTATTTACTCGTATGTATGTTGTATATTTTTCATTAAAAATTAAAAATATTTTCTTTTATAATTAGAATTCATTTACAAAATATTTTAATATATGATAGTAAGTCATGTTTTCAGTAAACATATATTACTTTTTAAAACTGAAAATTTCACATTCTTAGATGTTAATAACTGTAATTTTTTCTCAATAAAATTCATAAAATAATAATCTAATTCAAATATTACAGAACAGAATATGAATGCAACATTTTTTTTTAAAAAAAAAAGAATTTAAACTAGATATTTATTTCAAAATGTTATTAATTAATTTAATACATATTTAAACAAATTGGCTTTGTTAAAACTTTTTAAACATCGTTAAATGTGATTATAATGATAAAATCACACAAATACCATTGTTTACCAAAGATGTTATTGAATCACTGTAAGTAAAGTTCATTTGGGAATAATGTAACAGAATCTAGATGAAACTTAAAATATCTAAATTAAAACTATTCTTCATGAAAAAGTATTCGAAGTTAATAATAACAATAAGACTGGACTATTATGAGTAAAAATTATTTTAATGTTTAATTTTACCTAATGAATACACAATTTCAGTTAATGATCTTCGTTATTGATTTTACTACGAATATTTGTGATAATACAATCATAGTATAATGACAATCACACCTAGTTTAAATTTCTTATTCTAGTATGGGGAAAAATAAAATACAAATTAAAATTAAAATAATTATTTATATAAAAATAAAGGTATAATATATATTTAATACAGAAAATTATATAAACCATGCTCATTAGGAATATTATTTTACAAATGTAATTGAAATTATTTAAAAATAAAGGTATAATATATATTATACCTTTATTTATATAAAAATAAAGGTATAATATATATTTAATACAGAAAATTATATAAACCATGCTCATTATGAATATTATTTTACAAATATAATTGAAATTATTTATTAACATATTAAGTATTGTTATTTCAAACGATATTTTCAGAATATGTTAAATAAGTAATATTTGTGAGCTAGCCTGTGAAATAATGTTTTATTGTAATAATTACAAATTTCACTTTGCAATGAAAATTATATATATACAATATATATATACATACATATATATATATATATATATATATATATATATATATATATATATATATATATATATATATATATATACATATATTTGAAAATAATAAGGCCCACAAACATATTAACACATAAGATATCAACAAATCATTTTATAAGAATTTATTTTAGCAGAATATTGAAATAATTATAAATTTCAGTCCAAACTTTCATAGGTTTTTATAAAGAAAAAAATATTACAATAATTTGTTGTTTTAATTATACATTTAGTTGTTTTTTTAGCAATCAATAATTAAGAATCCCTTTTTGCACAAATTTTCATGGTTAGTTATTTTTTTAAAAAAGTAATGAATATTCAGAACATCAATTTAATTTGATTCGTTACTTTAGTTTCTGTTAAAAGACAGAAATGTAAAATTTTTACTTTGTAATTCAAATTTATACTGCTTAAAACTTCCAAAAAAATATTCACATGATAACCACTTACTACACAATAAAATATAATTATAAAACTGATGTCAAAACTGAAGAATCATCACAGAAGCATAATATTAATTTATTAGTACAATTTCGGATTACAAATTTCTTAGCACTTTTCATTTGAATCATAATATTGTTTATAAAATCTTCATTTTATATATATATATATATATATACACACAACTTAATTTATTTTCCACATATAATTTCTTACAATTTCCGAAATATGAATAATATTTGTGGATAACTTTCAATAAAAAGAAAACATGACTTTTCATATATTATTATTAAATAAAATAAGAGGTCCAAATATATTTATACAAAATATGTAACTATAAAATAATTAAAATATAATGAAACTAATCAACTTAAATAAATATTGACAGTTTATCAAAAAGTTTATAATGTTATTTAAATACAACTGAATTGTTATAAACTACAAGATTTAAAAATGTAATGATACATTATTAACAGTTTATAAAATACGACTAACCAATAACATTATTTACTGCATACTGATGTTTCATTTATTTTAACAGTTAAGTAGAACTTCTCTTTAACCAAATATCTCTAATATAAGAAATAATAATGTTATCTAACTTACAGTTAAAGCATATGTTGATACATAATTTAATAAATTGTCAAATATTTATTATTACTTTACATATTTTTAACCACTGAACCTCTCAAAAAAATTAATGAAGTTTGAAAAATACAATTTGTATATAAAATTAAAATAAATGTATAAAAATAATTTTTTGAGGAAGAAGTTATTAGTTACATAAATATAATATGAAAATATTATCTTTTGTATATTATACAACTTGGTTAAAAGAAACATTTTTATTTATTTAAATATACATGCACATTTCTTAAAAATCATATTATGTAAGATAAAAAGAAAATTATTTTTATAACTATGCTATTATCTGCAAGTGTTAATTATTAAATAAAAAGTATAAATGAAATTTAAAATAAATCATTAACTGAGTTCTTAATTTTTTTCTATAACTTTTGTAAAATATAATATTTATTTCAAAATATTTTGATATTAATTTTAGAATTAAGCCCATATTTAAAATTTATTCACAGTGCCACATAATATTCAGTTTCATTTTTATTATATTTTAATAATTGTTAGATTCTTCCTTTTTTGGCATATTTTATTTATTAAGTGTTTATAGTCGCTATAATGACTGAAATATGTTTCAGCAAATTGGTTTCATATAACTTACTTATTTTTTTCAAAATATATGGATATATTTATACTAAAAAAACAGCCAAATAAATTACTACTTTTACAAATGTATATTTTTTAATCAATATTTTGTTAGTCAAACATTACCATATATTGTATCGTTATTAAAAAGTATTTATTTCTGCAACAATACAGTAACATATTTATAAAAAGAAGTTTGTAACACTTTTTTTCAATCATTTATAAGACCATAACATTAGTATATAATTATTGGACTAACATTAATTTTCAATCACATTTTCTTTTACAAAAAATTCATAGAAATATTTATATTTGATTTTTTTAATAAACTATACAATTTTTTGAGATTGTTTTAAATTTATTCTTATTCAAAAGTTGGAATTATCTTGAAATAAATATATATCTTGAAATAAGTAATAACTATGTTTGTAAAATAATTTATAGATATATAATTTAATTCTTACAGAATATTCCTTGCACTTATTAATAATATTTTTAATACTTAATAATTATGTAAAATGATTTTTTATTACTAGTATTTATAAATGAATGAAATAATTTTTAAAATATTATAAAAGATGTAATACATTATTATAAAAATATTTAAATGTATTATTGTTAGAAATAGTATACGGTTTGTATATCAACTATTGACAATAATTCAATGCCAAAAACGGCTGAACAACAAATGTATAACTAAAAATAACTTACACATATATATAAAATTATGTTTATATTAAATACAGTTGTGTCAACTATGGTTAAAAAAATAAATTTTATAAAATTCATTTAAGCTCTTTTTTAAATTCATCCCAAATATCATCAAATTGTTCTTGAAAAGCTGAAACTACAATGCGACTAGATAAAATATACATATTATCAAAATTACCTGTTACACTTGGTAATGTCCAGTTTAAAGATCCACTCATAATTAGACCAAAATCAGTTTTACTATCAATTACACAAAATTTATGATGCATCATATTTTTTGAATTAGACATGAGAACTGGAATACCTTAAATAAATATATTGAAATAAAATGAACTAATTAAAATAATTCAGTTTGTACAATGTACACACTGAAAATGTTAATTACATAAATGTACTTCAAATAATCATTATACGAGTACTTATATATAAACCAACCATTTCTTCGAAAGTCAACAATTTTCGAACCTCCATAAAATGCTCCAGTTTTATCGGTAATAACTCGTACAGATACACCTCTTTTGTGTGCTTTTATGATTGCATCTGCAATTTTTGGAATTGATATACGATAAACACATAAATCAATAGTTTTTTTAGCCTTCTGTAAGTATTCCACAATCTGATCTATTTTATGATGATAGCATGATTCGTTATTGCATTTCAATGTTTTAATGTGACTCTCACATTCAAATATCATGTGATCAGAAAAAAAAATCACTTCATTAACTTCTGGATACGAAAAATATTTTTTATATAAATATATAATTAACGAAAATGCTAAAAATAATACATTTTTTAAATAATAATATAAATAATACAAATTTACTTCAGAAATAATATATATATATATATATATATATATATATGCAGTGTTTTTTTTTAAAAAAAAAAGTAATTATACTTTTCAGATAGGTATATGTGTATATCATGTCATGATATCATTCACTTTTAATATTATATTTCATTGTTCATTGTTAGATAAACTTACAGTACACTTTTTTGAATAATTAATTGCTATGGATATAATATACGCTTTAACAGTTATATATATATATATATATATATATATATATATATATATATATATATATATATATATATATACATACAAACATACATACATATACTTACACACGTTTATTTTTATGAACAGAATTTTATTATAGTGAAAAATAAATAATTTAAGAGAATAGTAACATATATTACATGTAAAATGTATACATCGCCTAATATTTATAAAGAAATAATACACACCCATCTTAATAATTCCGTTTAAAATTCAAGTTCAAAATCTTTAAATGAAAAAAAATATAAGGAAAATACTTTTATCATGTATAAAATAATACAAATTAACACTTAAATAAAACTGATGATTTAGCTACAACGTTTGCACCAACTATGCAATAATAAACATATTAATAAGAATATTTTCTTAACAAAATCGTCAACAATAAGATTAATAGTTAATTTTTAAATACATTCAATAATCAGAATTTGACAATAACAAAATGTTTACAATTGCTTAATGCTTAATGTTAACAATTGCTTAATTCTTTGCGTGTAATTCCAAATTATGCTGTAAAAAAAAACTAGTCAACAATGAAATGAAAATGTAAGAATTAAAGGAAAGGAAATAAAAAAAATCCTCTTAATATAACTATATTTAACCAAAGATGACATAAATACCTAAATAGATTATGAATCATTTTGAAATAATTACGATATTTAAATATTTACATAAAATTTTACAGCCTTCATATATTTTTTAATTTGAGATGATTAATAAAATATAATTATTGATTAAAAAAAATACATTTGTATGTTTATAAAAATTGTCATTTTTCATGTCATTTATTTCAAAAAACATCTTCATAATTTGTATTTAATATTTATTCATTGTTATATGAGTGCTCATTTAATACATTTTATGATTTTTGGAAATATAAACTGATCTGTATATAATTATAAATTTATAGACAATTTCTTAGAAGTGTTCTATTTTAAACAAACTTTAAGTATAATGTATGAATTATAATTTTTGTTTTTAGTATTAAATAGGTAATAGTTTCATATTCATTATATAATGCATAATTAATATAAATATTTTATATATAAACTTTAGTAATCAAAAATATTTTATACACAACATCATATTTTATTTATTTATATTTATTAATATTATATAGATCATCTAAATGTGATGCTTAGATTTGTTTATAAATAAAAGAAACTATACATGTTTCCCTATACAAATGTTTTTTTTTAATATAACAAATCTAGATATCACATTTGAATGACTTATATATATATATATATATATATATATATATATATATATATATATATATATATATATATAAAATGTATGTATACACACACATACAAATGAATACACAGATGCTATTAGATATACTTTCAAGATTTTAAATGTATATTTGTGAATTCTATTATTGGAACATATATCATAATACTAAAATGCATAGTGTACATGGGAATAATTTGATTTTATTATATATAAACACACACACACACACACATACATACATATATATATATATATATATATATATATATATATATATATATATATATATATATATATATATATATTATAAGAACATGTATAGGAATAACAAAATCAAACTATTATACTATCATAACATATGTTAAAATTATTTTTAATCATAGAATTCATAATTAGACATTTTGAGTTTTTTAAAATATGTCAATAGTGTTTATATACATACATGTGTTTATATGCACATGTATATACTTGTGTGTGCGTGTATTATATGCATATACATACTATGTTATGATAATAACAGCATGATCATCAGTATCATTAGTAATAAAAGTGAACAATGTATTTATTACACTGAAAATGAAATCTGATGTTGGGTGTAAAGTGTATTTTATGTAATAAGAATAAGAAAGCATATTTGAATTATATATTTTTGAAAACATTACCTTTTAAAAATGTAATATCTAAGTAGTGTTTTTTGATGAAAAGATTTTATTAATTATATTCATTGAAACCATATCATTTTGTTTAATTTCACAAAGAAACCTGTTCATCATAAAAACAAATCAAGATATCTTTAATTCACATTAATGATCATTGTTGATAATGATTAATGATTTTATGAATACTATTGAAAGACTAAACATAAATAATATACTATTTTTACTTGTAGAACATTTTATACAAAATTAAAATAACAGTATAATTCACTACATACTTAATTGTGAAAAAAGCATTTATATTCTTTTTAATTTGAATATACATATTTTGAATTATAATTTGTTTTGAAAATATTTTTTAAAAATTATATATATATATATATATATATATATATATATATTAAAAAATAAAATATACATTTTTTGAATAAAAACAAATGTAAAATAACATTTAACTTCATATATGTTCACTATTATTCAAAACAATTACAACATAAACAATTTAATTGCATTAAATATAACTGAAAATAAAATCTATTATAAACACTTCTTTTTTTTAATATATTACCTGTACATTTGAAACAATTTGTAAATATGAATTTTTAGACATGAATATTTTGTAGTAAATAATATAAGAAAAGTAATTTTCATGTAAAATTATATTGTTTATATTAATTTAGAAAATATGGTGATATTGATGGTATAACCTACTGAACATAATATGAAAATATTTATATCATCTTAACAATGAGCATAATTGTATTAGTTTATTCACTCAAATTTAAAGATGTCACTGGTCTAAATCAAAATCCTCTAATTCATTTTCAAGATCTTCTAAATCTTCGCCAATAAAGAGATTTTCATTAATTGGAACAGCTGAGGAGTCTTTAATAACATCTGAATTTTCAGGTGAACTTGGACTACCAGTGTCACCACTTGTACTAGCTTTTTCACCATTTGTCATACCATTTTCCATTTTTAATCTATCTTCAGTTGCTAAAGTACCTGATCCATCCGCCTAAGATGTTTTTAAAACAGAATTTTTTTTCAATTACAATATTTTTAAGTTAATATATTCAATAATATTACCTCTTGCGCTTCAAGACTAATTAAATCTAAATTAAGTTCACGATACTGTATATCATTGTCCTCAATACTATCTTCAGATTGGGCATATGACATAATAGCCTCATCACCTTCTTCCATTTCTCCATCTGCTGCGAGATCTGGATTAAAACTAAACATTTCACGACCTGATAAACCAATCTGAAAAAATAAAATATATAGTATGACACCGACCATAAAATAGTTAAGGCTATATAAAGTCTCAATAAAAGAGATCACAACATGTCACAGAAATAAATACAAAAAAAAATTGATTTTAATAATAATAATTGTTAGTATTTCTTTTACAGGGCGATTGTAATCAATATTTTATTCATCAGCTATTTTTGCTAACTACTATCAGTACTATAACTAATATAATTTATTTGATTTTATTCAGTGTAGAAACATAATTGATTAGTTTTTTTGTTACAGTACATACATTTTAATTTTATTTCATTTTTTGATATTGCTATATTTTTAAAAAAATAATGAATAGTATACTTACTTGTCGACCAGCTTTGTATTCCGCACGTTTCTTTTCTTCATCTTTAGTAGCAGTATCTTTTTTCTCTTGAAGTTTTCGTTTTTTCCAAGCTAAAAATGTTTCTAATGTTATTTTTGTTTGTTTGGAACCTAAAGCTGCTCGTTCTTTTTCAATAAGATCTTCAAGAGATATTTCATTCTTTTTATCATCTTTCTTTTTGTCTTTTTTTAAAATAAAACCAGGTGGTAAAGCATGTCTGTAAATACATTTTGTTCCTGATGGGCATTCCCAAAACCATCCATATTTTGATTTTTCTACTGCATCAATAAAATATTTACATATCTATAAGAAAAAAAGTAATAATTATATTCTGTTATATTAAATATTAATAAAAATATGAATAAAGTTTACTATGTCTGTTGTAGGCATTTTTTTTTCATTTTCTCCATGTTTTTTCTCAATAACTTCTTTAAGTTTATCTTCAGACCAGTTTTCCATTGTTTCATCGTCAGCATCTCTCATATCAACGTATAAAGATCTTTTTTCAGCTTTCCGTTCAATACTCAAATCATGAGATAATTTACATTTATTCCCTTTCGTACAACTTCCTTGTTTAAAGAAAATACACACAACTGATTTTGGATCAATTCCTAGTAACAACAAAATAAATAAGAATTTTTAATATGCAAATATTGTATGGATTACCTTTATCAATTTTTTGTGTTTGGACTGGTTTAAACAACAAAGCCAATTCTTTCTGTTCTTTAAGTTTCTTTTCTTTTTCAACCTTTTTTGGGTCATCTTTAACTGGATGAACTCCACCACTCTTAACTTGTTTTTCTACTTGCTGAATAAACCGCTGCTGTTTTGCTCCCTTCTTATTTTTTAATCCGAAAGTTTTATCCTGTATGTTTATTGTAAAAATTGTTATTGTTGAGTTAAAAAAATGCACTGATTTCTTTTACACTTACTTCTATGACTTTTTCTTTTTTCTTCTGTTCGGTTTTTTTACTTGCTTGGCCAGGTTTTGGTTTTGGTGGCATTATTTTTTTATATGAATAAAATTAACTTAAAATTTCAAATTTTACTTAAATAAATTATGTACCAATTCTATAAGTTATACAATAATTATTCTTTTTTACACGTTATATTTGACAGCACACAATATGCTATATGATGTACAAAACGTGTTTAGTAAATTCAATTTTTAAAGAACTAGATTTTCAAATAGCACTAAACTAATCCAAAAACCTTAAATTCAAAGTAGGTGTCATTCAAGTTATATCATCTATCATTGTTATACTGCCAAGAATATGTACGCATGTTTTGTATGTGTGATTTTTAATATATGTATATTTATATATAACGATCAAGAAAATGGTAAATAATATTAATAAAAAAAATTATAATCAATGTATACAAAATTTTAAAATTTAAATTCAGTTCCTTAATGTTGGTAATTAAGCCGTTTCTTAATATAAATATGTCGGGTTGTTCATGTCAAAAGTACGATTTTAAAAAAATATTTCATTAAGTTGTTATAAATAAAATTAGTATTTTTGGAATTTAGTTCATATACTCATGGATTGTTAGGTTTATATTTACGGAAGCTCAAAATAATTAAAAATAAAAATGATTGTACAAGAGCCAGTGCAGGTAAGACAGTTAATAAAATATAAATATGTCACATTTTGTTCATTATATGTACTTTTATACATGAATATATATATATATATATATATATATATATATATATATATATATATATATATATATATATATATATATATATATATATATATATATATATATATATATATATATATATATATATATATATATATATATATATATATATATATATATATATATATATATATATATATATATATATATATATATATATTTTCATGTATATACATACATATATATATATATTTATAAATAAAAAAAATTGTGAAATAAATTCTAATTTTCTAAAATTTTCAATTTCAGGCTGCTATTTGGCATTGTCTAAATCATTATGCTTATGCAGATGCAGCTTTTTTAGCAGAACGGTTGTATGCTGAAGGTAATTTAAAAAATATTTAGTTTTCAGTAATTGAAATGTTAGTGCAATAATGATAGTATACTTTTTAAAATTTTTTACAGTGGAATCCGATGAAAGTTTATTTTTATTAGCAACCTCATATTATCGTTGGGGTAAAATACATCAGGCCTATTCAATATTAAAAGATAAAGCAAGTACACTTCGACATTCACAATCAAGATATTTATTAGCATGCTGTGCTCATGACTTAAATAAGTAAGTGTAACAGAAATGAATTTTAACCTCAACACCACAATGGTTATAAAGTGTTCAATAATCACTTATTGTTTATAAATATGTCGAGTGATGTGCATTTCAATGGCGATGCCATCATCGACAGCTTTGTTAAAATCTAGATTTTAACAGAAAGGCTCTGACTAGAAAAATTAAAAAAAATAAATGAAGTGTATATCATGTTATGTGCTAGTGTTCTACAATGAGAATGTTCTGTAATTTAAAATGTTAAATAAAAGTAGTTTTTAATTATTTTATTTTATAAAATATTTTTATTCAGAATTATAATTTAGGTTAATTAGTATTGTTTTAATAGTATTTTAATAGCATACTCAAATAACGAATATTATTATTTAGCATAGTTGTTTATAAATGAGAATTTTTTCAATTAAACCTGTTTATGAACATATTTTATGAAAAATTCTGTATAATGAAAAGTTAAAAGTTAATTTTTGTAAATGTAATTAAAATTAACAGTTTATTATTAATTTTTAAATAATAAATTACATATAATCTTGTTTCAAAACTTTATTCATATTTTTTTTTATAATTATTATAGAAAAAAATAAATCATATTAAAAATAGTCTATATTAATATATACTTTTTTTTTCATATTAGCAACACAGGTTACTGATTATTTTCAAATAATATTTTTTGATATTTATGTACCTTTATTTATGAATTTTGTATTTTTTTGATTTGTAAAAAAAAAATGATACAATAATTGTGATAGAAATTATTTACATTTTATTAACAAGTATTTTCATAAAAATGAGTAAGTATAATAGGATATTGCATATTTAAATGTGATTTTTTTTAGATATGCTGAAGCAGAGACAGTTCTCTGTGGGGACCATTCTGTGTGCCAAAGCAATCTTGATGATTTTGTATTGGAGTTTGGTGAGCAAGCTAGCTTTGCTTTACAACTCCTTGCAAGAATTTGTGCAAAAACTGAACGTGGTTCAAAAGCAACTGAGGCATTTCGTAAAGCATTAAAGCTCAATCCATTTTTATGGACATGCTTTGTTGATTTATGTGATCGTGGTGAAAAACCAGATCCACGAAGAACTTTTAAAGTCTCACATTTAGATAATTTATCTATGTGTCATGGTGTGACACCTGCACAGACTTATGTTGAAAATATAACCATAATGCCGACATATACAGTTGTGCATGGTAATGAATATGATAGTATAGAATCAACACCAAAGATGACAAATGCTCCGAATTATAACTGTAATGCACCTATAAATCATGGTAAAGTTTTTGCATCAATTGACGAAAGTCCTACTTTTCCTATACAAACTACTAGATATAAGTTCCCAAGGTATCGATTATTCAGTGCACCTTCGAATAATAGCCCATTAACACCTAGTTTTGGAATTTTACCTCTTGAGACACCTAGTCCAGATGGATCTGTTGAGACAACACCTTTTGGTTCAACAAATAACTGTTCACAGAATGCTCTTACTGAAGCAAATGATCAAAAATCTTTGGCAAAACGTGTTAGAGCTCATGTTGGACAATTTATAAGTCGTAAGGAAGGCCCATTACAGCAAAGTAAACCGGTTTTTAGTCAAAGTACGAATATTGCAGTTGGTACACCTAATACACCACCGATTCAAAATGTCCGACGAAGTTCTCGATTATTCAGTAACAGTTACTCGGTTAAAGAAAATAATAAATCACCGAATCGTGGAAAATTTGTTACGCCGAAGTCTCCTTCTCGCAAAACAAAACAGCGTATTTCAAAAAGTAATTTAAATAAAACATCTTACAATGAAATTAATGCTCGTAATCTTAAATCAGAAAAGGAAAAATCTGAAACAGTTACGTCAGTTGAAAATAAATCAAGTTCAGTTAATGGTGTCAATTCAGTATTAAATCAAAGTCTTATGCAACAAGCTTTAGTTATTCAAAAACAAAGTGCTGAAGGTCTGATGTCTTTATTACAAGATTTAGGTTATGCTTATCAATGTTTAGCTCATTTTAATTGTAGAAAAGCAATAGAATGTTTAAGTAATTTACCTACAAGACAGTATAATACTTACTGGGTGCTTTCTACATTAGCAATGGCTTATTTTGAATTATCAGAATATAGGCAAGCAGTGAATTATTTTAAAGAAGTACATGAAAAAGAATCATGTCGAATGGATTATATGGAAATGTATTCAACAGCACTTTGGCATTTACAGGAGGAAGTAACACTTTCTACATTAGCACAAGATCTTGTTGAATTAGATAAAAATTCACCAGTAACATGGTGTGTGGCTGGTAATTGTTTCTCATTACATAAAGAACATGATACAGCAATCAAGTTATTTCAGAGAGCTGTACAAGTTGATCCTAAATTTACTTACGCTTACACATTATTAGGACATGAATATGTTATGACCGAAGAATTAGACAAAGCTATGAGTTGTTTTAGAAATGCTGTTAGATTAAACCCTAGGCATTACAATGCTTGGTTTGGTATAGGTACGATATATTCAAAACAAGAACGTTTTGAACTTGCAGAAATACATTATCGTAGAGCATTAGCTATAAATTCTCAAAGCTCGGTATTAATGTGTCACATAGGAGTTGTACAGCATGCATTAAAAAAGACTGATAAAGCGTTACAAACTTTAAATATAGCGATAAATAATGCACCTAAAAATCCTCTTTGTAAATTTCATAGAGGATCTATTTATTTTGCTGCAGGTCGTCACGCAGAAGCATTAAAAGAATTAGAAGAATTGAAAAAAATTGTACCTAAAGAATCATTAGTTTATTATTTAATTGGAAAAGTGCACAAAAAATTAGGTAACACACATCTAGCCTTGATGCATTTCAGTTGGGCTACAGATTTAGATCCAAAAGGAGCAAATAGTTTAATAAAAGAAGCTTTTGAACCAGCATTAAGTCGATCACAGACTGATGAAGAAAGCAGGCAAACACCAACAACTGAGTATAGAACCGAAGAACAACAACCTGAACAAGACTCAGTTTTTCATGCATTACCAGAAGACAGTGATGATAGTCTTTAATTCATAGTCAAAACTGTTAAAAGAAATATATTTATTGTTTAAAATAATAGAGTTTCTCACTTTGACATCTAATATATATTTTAAATAATTTTACGTTACTTATAAATAGAAATTGTTTTGTGTATGAACATATTTTAAATTATATTTATTTTTTTTTTAGAAAATTTTAAGTTTATTTTATTTTTGAAAAAAATCAATTATCTAAATGTGAGTAGTAAAATTACAAAGGAAAGAAGAAAATTTAGTTGAATGATTTTAATCAATGTACTTTTAACAATATACAAATATATATGAAACTTCCAGTTAATTACTATAATACATTCTATTTAAGTAAATAAGATACTGTATATTAAATTCCTTTCATTTTTAAATTATATACAGAAACATCTAAAGGTTAAAAATTTTAATAAATAAAAGTCAATTTTAATCACATAGCTAATTTATTATTTGAAAACTGAATTCAGTTTTTATTTATTTGGAATGTATAAAGAAATATTAATAATTATAGTTTTGGATTTATTGTTAGAATTGCATAGAATTATGTGTTTTTAGTTTATTCACACATTGATCTGAAAATAATCAGAAAAATTTATGAATAAACTTATTTGAATTTAGTATAGTAAATGAAATCTATATTTACATTACATATATATATATATATATATATATATATATATATATATATATATATATATATATATATATATATATATATATTTGTATAATTCTCAAAAACATATTTATTAGAGATCAAAGTGATGAATTGATAATTTTAAAATGGGTACTAGTATCTGGCACCGTTTGTATTTCAGTGAAGTATATTGCTTAACTTATTTGTTTTTGAATAAATCAATTTCATTTTTGATAATAGCTGTCTTTTAATTGAGTTATGACTATTTTTGTGCTGAATTTCAGTGCAGTTAAAAAAATAATTATATCAAGAAAAGTGCACACTACTTTTCTCCATTATGAAGGAATATTAAATACATTTAAAACTGTATTGTGACTTTTACAGGCCAATAACTATTTATCATTTATAAGTAATAATATATAGTTATTTCATATATATATATATATATATATATATATATATATATATATATATATATATATATATATATATATATATATATATATTAGATTATTTTGGAAAATAAAATATACTTTGAATGTGTATAAATACTATATATATTCAGTAATGAAATATTAAGAATGAAATAATGATTTAAACCCATATAAATTTTTATATTTTTACTTATTTATAAATATAGATTTTTTGGACATTTGTTCTATTAAGTTAATAAAACAATATTTATCGATTGTTTTTATCGAACTAAATAATTATTTAGTTTTTTTAAATAAAAACTTATCACAAATATTACTTTTACTGTTTCAGAGATATATGCATGTTTTATGTTTTTATTTTATAAATCCTGAATCTTAGTTTTATGTAATTTAAGTTTAATGTAATAGTAAATAGTATATTTTTTCATAAGAGTTAAATTTAAAAAATATGTACTAGTCAGTTAAGTGACGTTAAAATAAATCTAAAATATGGCATATCAATTATAAACGCTATTATTAATTAAGGATATTTTTATTGTTTCAGATGGTTAAAATAGATATCCTTCAGAGTTAATGTTTATATATATATATATATATATATATATATATATATATATATATATAAACAATATTAAATTAAATAGTGATTTAATTTCAAATTTTAAGTGCACTTTATGGATATTGTTATTTTTTTTAAATGTTTTTATTTGATTTCATTACATAATAGATTTTTTCATGCAAAAATGTAATGTATTACATTATATAAACATTTAAAGTAAAAATTGTAGTTAATTATTTTAGACATTTCAGTTATTTTAGTTCTATTCCATTAAATAATAAAGATCATCACATTGTCTTTGAATTTTATTGATGAAATATTCTATAAAATAGGACTGTCCTTATATTATTATATTAAAATTACAATGATTTATTCATGCAAATCTTTGGAGTCTACTTTTAAAATAGACATATTTTCGATTATTAGTTTTGTGAGAATTTGCAAATATTATTTTTTATATTTTGCATAATGAAATTTATTGAATTGAAAATGTTTGTATTTTTTGTATATTTTACGTACATAATAGTTTTGTTATTGTATGTGTATGTAAATGTGTTTTATGTATTAAGTTTTAAGTAAAAAAAGATAAGTGTCGATATTATTTAAATATTATAAATTTATAATATACAAATGCAAATTATAGTGTCGAATATGTGTTATTAATAAATTCTTAAACATAATATCGCCAATTTATTCTCATCTTAGTATAAAATATGTTTATAAATTTTTTTTAGGTTTACCATTTTTAATCTAAAGTTAATATTTTCAAGATTTAAGTAACAAAATTAATTGCAGAAAACTACATGTATATAATGATAAATACTATCTGATGTTTTATGTAATATTTAAATGTTAATACTGATTTTTTCTCAAGTTTTTTTTTAATTATATAAATAAGCTTATTTTGGTAAATTGTAATATGTAATCTATTAACACCATACCAAGAGAAACATGCCCACATTATGACACTTCCTCTTCCATGCAGAAACTTATTAATGTAAGCAGACCCGCCCCAAAGAGATCGGTCACCACCCGTGTGCGAAAATATTTCTGCTGTCCCCGTTCCCAAATTATACTTTTTCCATGGCAGACTACTGAATGATATTTATCAACTTCAAGGGAAAGGATAATCAAAATTAAATGAATTTAATATCGAGACGGACTTAATTCCATCACATTTAGTAGCTTTCAACGAATTATGTTTTTTAGAGAAATGTATTAGAAATATAATGATAGCACGTGTTTATATTCGAAAATGGCCTCTCAGTAATATGTAGTTAAACGCTATAATCAAGTAACGCCGAGCAGGTCAAAATATTACATAAAGGCTGATGTGGATAGACAAACTTAAAAAATGTGTTGTTTCACATATCTAAAAATTAAAGGTAATTGAATGTTTTTCTGGAATCTGCTGCTACTAAAGCTCGGCCGCGTATATTGCAAATATGGAAGGGGTGATTTCCAAATATTTCAAACTTAATCTCGTCGCTAAAAGTTATTCATTTCCAAAAATTCAGTGGTTTATTCACATATTTTTTGGCAAAATTTAATCTTTTTTTATAGGCAGATGTCAATACGGGTTTTTTTCTTGTCGCATGGCCCCTCAACTTAATATCGTGAAGACGTCTTTTAATAGTGATTTCAGAAACTACTAAAGTCTCTGCTTCATGTAGTTTCTCTCGAATTTCTTTTACGATAATTTTGAATCAATTTTGTACTTTCGTACTATACGCCGATCAATGCAGGCAGAAATGACCCTTAGTCGCTCCGAACGTGGTTTACCTGCAAGTGTCGAAACTTCTCTGCTTTTTTATGACTTTCCTTATTCTTTCGGTACTAATTTTGAATATTTTTCCAATTGTACTATAATTTTTCAGTTTTTTATATTCACTCGTAACTTTTGATTTTTCTTCTGTAGTTAATTTTCATTTGAGAGTCATTTTTTTTCTAATAATGAACAATAACTATGTTTTGGAGATTAAATATTACGACTTCATTGTAAAATATCTACTATAATGTATTAAATTTAAACAAATACATCCTTCTCCAATACGAGTGGTGCGAGTGTTCAGTTTCAACTAATTTTTGGCGCGGTGAATTTTTATTATGCGAGCGATATGAAATTCTTTTTAATAAAACACAAATCTTAGGAGTCGTATTTAGATGTGTCGTGTGTGTGTGTGTGTGTGTGTGAGAGAGAGAGAGAGCGACTGTGTGCGCGAGTGTGTGTGAGTGAATGGGCCTTTCCACACTAGTCAACATGCATACAGTATTCACGGTCCATTACCACTCGTCTCACACGCTCTCACCCGAAAACTAATTTTTTTAGGTGGTGGATTTTGTTGATTATAGTGTGTGAGAAGAGCGGTAATGGGCGTGAATACTGTATACATGCTGACTAGTGTGGAAAGGCCTATTGTGTGCGAGAGAGAGAGAGAGAGTGAATAATAAATACGAAATTATTTTCAGTAATACATATAATCGATTCTTTTCGACTACACCCTTTTTAATTTATAAGTAGTATTTCATTAATTTTTGTAAAACAATTTATTTCATAATTTTGTTAAAATTTAAATAGCATCTTCGAAAAAATACGTTCACTGATATTTAATATTTTAATAATAATACCTATCTATAAGAAATAAAATAACACTCAATCAAATGAATATTTATTTAATAAAAAAGGATAGGTATTTACTTAGAAGAGTTTATATTTTAATATGTTTTAAAATATATTTAAAGACGAATTATTTCTTGTATTTTAAAATGTTATTTATTGTATATGTATATATATATATATATATATATATATATATATATATATATATATATATATATATATATATATATAAAGTGGTTCAAATGAGATTAAAAGGTTTAGATATACATTTACTTGCATACTATCATTTACTATTCTTTACTATTTTTCAGTTTCATTTGGGTCACCACATATATATATATATATATATATATAATTTACGATTTTTTTAAATTTTAGTAATTATAAAAAAACAATAATCGTAAAGTATTATTTTTTAAATATTTATACATATTTAATTACTTGACCACGAAACTTTAGATGCTGATATGAAAAAGTGCTATTTCATTGTGCATACTTGTACTAAAGATGAAAGCATTAATTTAACTGTGGACAGCGTTGTCTTTCAAGAACTATTATTTTAAATTATAGCTAGGTATGTTATGAAAGGTAGACAAAGATAAATTCAAGATGTATTAGTAGAACAGAGTGAATTGTAGTTGAAAAGCTGAAAGAAATGTACGAATAACCTGTGGCAATTGCGTACATTCGAACCGAAAATTGAAATATAAATATCAATTATGTGTTTTCTAACCTATAATTTGAATCAAATTAATTATTCAATATAATTTACACTCTTTTATCATTTTGACAATTTGACTTGTATGTTTAGATACAGTACGAATAGTGTAGATATAAGTGAAGTTATTAAATTCTACATGAAATTTTATTTGCCAGTGATGATGAGCAAATTTGAGATTATATACGATAATAAATTTGATTAATAAATGTAATCATATAATTAAATTGTACCTTTCGAATTTATTTTATTTTATTTATTGCCTTTTCATCACATCTACTTCGTTTTTAATGTTTAGGTAGTTACATATGACGTCCTTAAGAATCGTTTTCACATTTAAAACTAAAGTTTTAAATTATATATGATGATTTTAATATCAGTATTTATGCATAAAATATTTTAACATTGCAATACAACACGTTATTTTTTTTTCGTTCTTTCTAATACTTCAATATTATGATTTTAATTCGTACTTTTGTGTGAAAGTAAAGAGTTTCTGGAAAATATTTTATTGTCTTCAAAAATATAATACATTTTGAAGAATGTATATTATTATTATTTATTATTTTTTAACCAAATTAAATATTAATATTAATTTATGTATTAAGTATAAAGTGCAATAAGCACAAATCATATGAACAGTTTTTATTATATGAAATAATGTATCTAAACTATAACTATAAATTAAAAAATATAATAAATAAAAATGTTAATATTAAATTATTGTTTTATATTCGTTTGGTTCATTTTTAATTTTTATGGAACTTTAAAACGTACTTGTAGGGAAATATATAATATGGGTTTTTGACATTCACACACATACATCTCTCTCTCCCTCTCTCTTTCTATATATATATATCTATATATATATATATATATATATATATATATATATATATATATATATATATATATAGGGAGAGAGAGATGATAACAATCAAAAGATTAAAATGATTATGGACTGGTTATATAGCAAAAAGAGAAGACTACCGATGGACAATAGAAAGTATTGACTAGAAATCTAAAAATATATTAAAAAAACATGTATTAATGGGATAGAAATGAGGAATTTTTTGGCATGGAATGGAATAAAAAGAGATTGCATGTTTTAAAATTGAAAGTTTTGAGAAAGACCTTGCGGATAGTTTTTGGAAAGAAAGTGAAAGGAATTAGGTTGATTGTTTATAACTATATATATATATATATATATATATATATATATATATATATATATATATATATATATATATATATATATATATATATATATATCTCGCTCAAAGGCAATTGGCTCTAGGAGTGATTACTGATATCAGTAGGTGAGAGTCATAAATTCTAGGAAACATACTAGGATTTCTGGAAAAAGAAGATTAGTTTACAAAATCTTCTTTATATGTGTCACAGTGATAATCAGTGAAATCAGTGGTATTGCTGTTACTTTGTAACAGAAATGAAATAAGGAGAGTGAAGGCTAGTGTTTGGTGTCTTAAACGGAATTCTTGGATAAATAAATAAATTTTAATAGAAAAGTCATTAGTTATGGACTGTTTATGTTGCTGATGGTATGATTATTAATTTATAAAATTAAAGAGAGTCTAGGATAGATGCTCACTCGATGTCCGAAAGGATATAAAGAATGGAGAGAATATATATATTGGTTGGCAAGTATCTCCCTTCCGGTTTTTTTTTTTTTTTTTTTTTAGTTGTACATAGCTGCGAAATTCAAAAGACCAGAAGGCGGAAGGGAGATATTTGCCAACCTAATATATATATATATATATATATATATATATATATATATATATATATATATATATATATATATATATATATATATAGGGTCACCTATAAATAATACGATATTTTCGTGTTAGTTAGAATGAATATGATGCAACATTTCAAAATTGTAGCAAAAAGATGGGTTACTGAAATGAGTATAGTTTTCTTAGTATTTAAATATTAGTTATTTAAATGGTGTAGACGTAAATTAACTTGTTAACTCTTATTATAGAAATGTTATTATTCATATATGGCATGTTTTGATTTGCGAGTTTCTCCAAAGCAACAACGCTATAGTAGTGCATAATGAATAAAGTGTGCGAGATTTATGGTTTAGATACTATAAGTTTAAGTCAAAGGTGATTTCAGCGTTTTCGTTCTAGGAACTATAGTTTTGAAGATGAGCTAGGGTCGAGAAGTTGTTAGATGTTTGATGACGAGTAGTTACGTATATTAGTAGAAAAAAGCTAATTTAATGATGGAAGAATTAATCGGGTAGTCTCGATCAACTCATTCAACAATCCATCGGCATCTGAAAATGGTTGATAAAATTTATATCCTAGATCAGTGGATTCTTTAGGAATTATTAAAGCTTAATCAGAAACAATGAAATGCATCTGAACTTTTCATCTTTGTAGATAGGAAAAGGAGTTTTTTCTAATTTGAGTTGTTACTGGCGACAAAAAATGGATTGTTTTAATAGTATTAAAAGCCGAAGACAATGCTTTAATTGCAACTAGACATCGTCTCTACAACCAAAGGGAGGATTCGATCTAAAGAAGATTATGCTATCGGTTTGGTAGGACATGGGTGGAATGATAAATTATGAGTTGCTACCAGATAATCAATCTATCACATAAACGTTATATTGTGAACAACTAGACCGTTAAAGCAATCTATTGTGTTAACAAAAAAAGATCAGCATTAGTCAACAGAAAGGCGTAATTTTTCACCATCAAAACTCAAAACTTCATACGGCATGAGAAATGAATGGAAAATTATGATATATTCGCCGTATTCTTTTAGCACTATCAGATTATTATCTATTTCGAAGTCTTTAAAACATATTAGTAGGAAACAGTTTAATACAGAGACGATGTACAAAGAAAGCGATTAAAAAGGGAAAAATTGTGAATAATAATGGAAAATATATCTTGAAACAAAATAAAAATGTAAATTTTTTGTTCCGTTTCAAAAGTTTTTATAAAAAACTTATTATTTATAGGATGATCTAATATATATATATCATCATCATCATATGCCCACATCAGTCCACTACTGGACGAAAGCCACAATGAATGCTACCATTCATTGGTATTTGGTCATATTCACCACGCTGACCAGGCGGATTGGTGAAGATTTTTTTAAAAAGTTATTTTTTACAAGATGGTTGTCGGCCTTCATGCTCAACCCTCGACTTGAAAAAGGAATAATGGGAATGGAAAATAATCTTGCAACAACTGTACTACTCAGTCGGTAATATATATATATATATATATATATATATATATATATATATATATATATATATATATATATATATATATATATATATATATATATATATATATATATATATATATATATATATATATATATATTATTTATACCGCGTGGATGATCTCATCTTGTAAAAAATAACTGTCGAGAAGGAGTAAACCCCGAATAAAAATCTTCACCAATCCGCCTGGTCATGAATATGACCAAATACCAATATAGCATTCATTGTGGCTTTCGTCCAGTATATATATATATATATATATATATATATATATATATATATATATATATATATATATATATATATATATATAGGGTCATCCAAATGTGACGCCTAGATTTGTGTTTTATTGAAAAGAAACTATACACATGTTTCCCTATACACCAACTTATACACATGTTTCTTTTTAATGAAACACAAATCTAGGCGTCACATTTGGATCTTTCTTTCTCTCTTTCTCTCTCTCTCTCTCTCTATATATATATATATCATTAATATAAATATTAGATGCTTTAATTAATTACAATTTAGGGTTATTAATAAATGATTTATATGATATTTTATTAATTTATGCTTTGTAGTGAATGATTTAGCAGAAATTAAATGTAGTGCAACACACACACACACACACACACACACACATATATATATATATATATATATATATATATATATATATATATATATCATGATCAACGCACTAACATATTTGTAAAACTGATCAAAAAGCAGATTATATGGCTTTAACAAGACACTGTAATTAGCATATGAATATGAGTATTACTACAGGCATAAAAATATCAGTTGTAATTTAGTAGATGAGTTATGCCATTCGAAATATTAAACGCGTATAAGCAATACTTGCTATGGACTGTATAACCTGTTCATGCATATAGCTAAAAGGTCACTTGATAATAACGTAGGACAAATATAAATTCATGTCACCTGTTATTGGATGGATATTTGTTGATGATAGAATACACACTAGAGAGCAACACCGATTGGTGTGGCTGTTAAATGAATGAAATTTCATGTATCGATGTATCGATTTCTGTCTATAAATAAATATGTCGAAAAACAATAATTTTATTCTACGTATTATCAATTTGATTCGTAATATTGTTTAGAATTTGAGTTTTTTCTCCATAAAATTATATTGTTACATAAATTAAAATTAAAAGCTAAACAACACTTGTTAATAAAATAGACGTGTAATTAAGATAATCTTGTATTTTGAAACAGTAAATATAAGCTGATCCAAATGTGGCGCCTAGATTTGTGTTTTATTAAAAAGAAACGTGTATAAGGTGGTATATAGAGTAACATATTCGTATGTATAATAATTTCTTTGGTTTCTTTTTAATAATACACAAATCTAGACGTCACATTTGGATGATGATCCTATATTTAGTTGATCAATTGTTGAGTTATACAAATGAAATGCATCATTCTTGATAAAGATGAATGCATTAATAATTAAAAATTATTACAACAAAAAATACTAGATTCTATATTTTCTAGTAGATGACATTGATAAAATAGTAAACAAATTATAATTCTCAGTCATATACTTGATTATTAAATTTCTTATAAAGAGTAAATATACTTACATATCTTCTGTCCGGAAACTATTAAAATTTTTGAAATAAAACATATAATAAGTTATTTATTCAAAGTACTTCCTATTGGAAGCAATAGAATGTCAACGCTTATTCTAGTCCTCGAACGCTCTCGCGAACACGTTTTGTTGTATACGCCTTCAGTTCACATAGCGAATTTTCTTTTATGGCTTTTAATCGACTCAAAACGATGCCCTCCGAACGGAAACTTGAGTTTGAGAGATACAAAAAAGTCTCACAGAGCCATATCAGGCGAATACGTAGCTTTTGAAACGATATTGGTTAAGTTTTTGGTCAAAAATTTACGAAAAAATTCAGTGTTCTTGTACCATACGAGAAATGACGCGTTTCATGCACATCATTTCAGCCACAATGACATGGAATTGCATTTTTGATATTCCCACCTCAGCTGCTAACTCTCTGACGAACATCGACGGTTTTTGAGCACCAATGCTATGACTTTGGCGACGTGTTCGTCGTCAGTTGATGTTGATGGGCGTCGAGATATTGGTTCATCATCGACGCCTTATGCCACTCAAAAACTCTTGTTCACGATAGACAACCATCAGAGTGTGCCTTTATTAACATTTTCAACGTTTGCCTGAAGTTTATTTGGTTCGTAACACATAATTTAATGCAATTACATTGATCAACTAATTTCGATATCACAAAAAATCGCCGTGAACAACAACCACCGTCTAACAAAATTTACTTAAATTATTTATTAATGAGAGTAGCGTCATGAAATTTGACACAAATATCACTGACAGATATACCAACTTAAAAAAATCAACATGACATTCCCTAAGTGCGCGAAGTTTAAATGAGAAAGTTCTATTAGTTTCCGGACAGAAGGTATATTAAAAATATGTGATATATGAGGAAAAAATTGAAGTAAAGTGTACTTTTTTATTTCTAAATTAAATAATCGAAATATGACAATTATATGCTTTAATCAATGAATAATAGTTTCATTATTCTGAAAAATAGAAACTATTGTTGTTATTCAGTTACATTATATTTTTATTTTTTATTCGTTTTATTCCTATTTTGAATAATGTATTTTGTGCAATTGAACAGTTGCTAGACTAAATTTATTATCGTGAATTTGGTTTGAAAATTACTTCTTATTAAAAAAACAAAAATAATGTTTATTTAAAAATGGAAAAAATATATTCCTGTTTGACATTTCTCTTTTTATATGAATAAGGAATTTAAGCAACTCTAAATTAACAAGGAACTTCAGTATTGAAATAATATTAAAGAAAAATAAATAAATATAATTAAGTATGAAATCTTACACAATAACGAATTTGAGTTATGATAATAGAAATAAAGTATTCTATATTTATAAAAAAAGTTTTATGAAAAAAATATTAATTTTGTAATTAAGTCTTTTTTAAAAATACAAAAAATAATAGATGTTTTCAATAAATTGAGAAAATAATTTTTGAATAAAAAAAAACAATATTATTATGAAAGTTTATATGCAGTTTTAAATTTAAAAATTAAAATTGTTTTGATTATATTGTATTTCATATTATAGGATGGTTCAAACGAGCCTGAAGGATAGTAAAGGATAAGAATCAATTAAATGTACATATATCTAAACTCTTCAGTCAGATTTGAGCTAACATGTACAATATAAAATTTATTTGAAATATTTTTAAAAAATGAATTTTATGTTTCAATATTTTTAATTTGTAATTGAAGATTTATTTACTAAATTTTTAGATAGACATTAATTACGTTTCAATTTTTATGTTATGCATTTTAATAAAATATGTAGCAGAAAATTTGTTATTTTTAGAGATATCATATAGTTCAATCAAGTATTAGTCATATTAATTGCATTATTATTCTTTAATTTTTTTATTAATACGTTTTGAATTATTTTTATAATTACTCCAATTGACTGCACTTCAGAGTTTTTTTTTTGTATTTTAGAGTTCAGTCTAATATACAATTAAAATTAAAAAAATATATTTTAAAATTGTTCATAATTTATTCAATATATTTTCATCTTATTAATATTCTAAGTAGTAAAAATATTGAAGAATTACAATTTGAACTAAAAATTAAAAATGCAGATAAATTCAATAAATACTTATGTAAAATAAATAAATCAAAATGAAATTTTATAATATTGTAAATATAAAAATATATTTAAACGATATTTTAGTTGTAATAAAATTTCTAGAATTATAAAAATATTTAAAAATGTTTCAAATAAATGCAATAAAATTCCAACTATTTTAAAATATTACAAAAAGATATATAATTAAATATTTAAAATAAATTAAAAAAGTGAACGAATTATGTAAAGTCTATAAATAACAAAATAAATAAAGCATATAGTTAAAATATTTTACATTATTCAATATGCACTCAACTTTTTATATTGCAATTTAAGTAAAGATATTTTAAATTGCCCGGAATGTTATTCCGACAAGATCATGAAGTATTATAATTTATGGACTAGGATATTTTTCTGTACCTATGTGACTTAACTTTAATACCTAAAGACGGTTGAAGGAATGCGTGTTAAATAATTGTTTTATTTTAGAAGTGCAGAAATGAATATTTATTTAATAGTTTGTTTATTTTTCAATAAAATTATGATAATATTTATTAAATAAAAATATTTATAAATTAATAGACATTATATATATTTCATATAGAAATATAATCAGTTTATTCATTTATATTCCTTATTGACTTCCTGTAGCACTACGAAATTTATTCCTATTTTATTTCATACGAGTATGTCATACTTAATATTCATATGTACGCATATTAACAGATTCGAGTACATATGTATATGTATACGTATATTTTATATATGTATATGTATAGAATTTAAAGTTAAAAATATTATAAAATACAAAAAAGTCAAATAAAAAAATCGTGTTAGAAATTGTAAGACAAATATCTTCTACTTAAATATTTATTTTTTATTTGTTAGCAAAATTTTATAATAGTTATGTATATAAAAGTTATATATTTGAAATTTATATACTTAAATAACATTTTTTGGTTAATTTAAAAATTAATATTTAGTTTTTTATAAGATTATAAGAATAGCTCAAATGAAATTTTCGAATTTTATTTACATAAATCTATTTTAACTAACTGATTGAAATAAATTGCCTATTTTACGATTGAGAATTGAAAAATGTATGTTAATTTTTTTGTTCTTCATTGATTTGATTTTTTTTTTAATTTATATACAAAATAGTAAAGAATTAAACATATTTTTCGTAGAATTCAATTTTAATAATGATATTAAAACTTTAATAATGACAATAATACAACTCCGTTCATTAGAAACACAAATTAAGAATTACAGATGTGTTTAGGTACCTATCGAATTTGACAAAAATTTGAAAATTTTAGAAAAAAGAAAACTTAAATCTGTTCAAATAAAGACTCATTAAAGACTGTAGTAGAAGTTAAATTAAACATCTGCTGGAATTATTACTGTACGTTTATTATTTTTTTACCATTGTTATTTCAACAAAATATTAGAAAATAAATGTTTTTATTAAAATAGTAATGATGAAAAAATAGATACCTCATGAATTTATAATAAATCAGAAACTGAGATTTTTGAAGATGTTCATTACTATAGATTGACAACTTTATAGAACTATTTAAATAATTATGGAAACTGTATGATTATGTTCAAAAATTATTCATCATTATTTTCAACCAATTGGTAAAGTTATATATATATAAGAATCATATTGTTAACCAATCTATTTTTTCAAAAAATAATTACCAAACAATAAATATTTGCCGATTCTATTGTATAAAATAGTTCTATTTCATTTGTAGCAGATAACAATTAACAATTAATAAAATTGAATTAACTTAACATTTTGTTGCATTTGTGTATTCAACGAATATTTTACTAATACATTAATATATTTTTCATAATTATCAGCAATCTTGTAATATTCCAATACCGAAATTTATGAGTAATTGATTAATTGAAAAAGAATGCAGTTTCTAGAAATTACTTATTTATATTATTTTTCTGTTAGAACAAAATAATTCAAGTTAACGTAGGTTTCTTTGAAAAATTCTCTGTTGGTTTTATTGAAAATATAACGTTTCTAATATTACTTATAAAAAGTGACATTTTCTGAAATAATCATATTTAATGAGGATTAAATAAAAACGAAATAACTATTTTATATTATTAATTGAACTTTCAAATATTAATTTAAATAGTTAAAAAGTCAAACATTTCTCTAATTTCCATATATATATATATATATATATATATATATATATATATATATATATATATATATATATATATATATAGACACAGGTAACTTCATATAATATGATATTCCTACAACACGATTGGAGAATTGTGAGAAATCCCCGTATAACACAATATTCATACAACATGGTTTGAGAATTTTGATGATATAAATCCAGAAGATATTCAAGAATTACTGGTGGAAGAAGAGGTAGATAAAGTAAATTTAGTGGAAATTATATCTGAGATAAACCAAATTAATGCAGAGGACGATAGCACAGATGCAAACGTAGAAGCTCAAAATGTTATCCTAAAAACATAAAGGCTTAAATTTATCTGAACAATTGGAGTTCTATTTTTAATGTAGATTCTTCCACTGAAAGAAGCCACAAAGTTTAATAGAGAACTTTATAAAGATCCTTCAGATAAAAGCAAACAAATGAAAATAACAGATTTTTTGCAAAAAATAAAGTATAGAAATTAAGAGTTGCAGAAGAAAGATCATAAGGTGAGGTTATTTTGCCATAAAGAAAACATCCTCGTTTAATGGTACTTGGCAGTAATGAAAAAAAAAACATTATTTCATATTAATATGCAAGAGTTTATTCAATTATTGTTTTATAAACATATATCTCTTAGTTATAAAAAGAAAATAGTAAATTTATTTAATTTTTGGAACTTAACCTTGTTTTTGTACTAGTTTTTTGTTTCGTATAATACAAATTCGCATAACACGGCATTTTTAGGAACCTAATAACCGTGTTATACGGGGGTTACCGTGTATATATATATATATATATATATATATATATATATACTATATATACATGTATACGTGCAAAATATGTATAAATACTAAAATAATTAAAAATAGTTCAACAATAAAAATCGAAACATTAACAATATATAAATAATAACTGAAGAAATTCATATATTTGTTATGAAATCGACTTTGCAGTGATTAACATTTAATTATTTTAATACATACACTCAATTATATATATATATATATATATATATATATATATATATATATATATATATATATATATATATCTACGTTCAAAAAAATGCAAATTAGGATTGTTATTATATTTCTTATTACTTTTTACATGGTTATTAGCATCTTACAGTGTTTAGTCGTTTAGGAGAAATATTTATAAATAATATTTAATTATACCATTTTAACGAAATGACAAGTATGGTTTTGTTTACAAAAAATATTTATATATAAATTTCTATCAACACAATATATTTCATCATGTATTAGGAAAATTATATATATATATATATATATATATATATATATATATATATATATATATATATATGCACACAAGTGCACATTATATATATGTATGTAAGTTTAATACCTTATGAAAGCAAGGCCATATGTATTATTGACAAATTAAAAATACAATTCATATTAAATATGTTCCCAAACTATTTGCTTGTTTATTTTCTCTACAAATTAATTTTAGAAGCGTATAATCGCGAATTGATATTTCAAAGTGGCATTATTTAATTGACTCTGATGTATATATTTGTTCATTTTAAATGGATAACCTCCAAAATTTAGTTTATATTCCAAATAGACTTGTATTTTATGCACTTAGTTTTCATTGTTCAATTATTCCCATGTGTATAAATGTAAATTAAATATGTAAAACACGGACTGTAAAATCGAAATGTGTATTGTATTTTAACACATGAATTTTGAAGATTGTTTACTACAGAAAACTTAAATCAGTTTCAAGAAAATAAGCAGAATATAAAATTATAACGATTAAAATTTTGTTTGTTTTTCTCAAAAGATGATTAATATTTTGTGTATCACATTGTAATATCTCCAGAAATGATCTGATCTATATATTATTTTCGTTATGAATTTTTTTATTTTAAAAGTTTATAGTATTTTTTTTATACATAAAAGTGACTCAAATGAGACTGAAGGATATTAAAGAATAGTACATGATAATTTGGACTACCTATACATACATACAGACGTACATATATATATATATATATATATATATATATATATATATATATATATATATATATGTATATGTATATTAGATAGATAGATAGGTAGATATATAAATTATTGTTATGGACATATATTTAAACCTTTAATAAATCGTGTATTTAATTAATCTAAGTTTACAGTTGACTATAAATATAACTCAAATTGTACTTTTAACTTTAATATACACACTTTTCTTATTTTAAATAAACAGATCTATTAAAGGCACACTTTTTCTATTGTCACTGAAAACAAGTTCTTGTGAGATAACGATTAATAAACATAGCGATTAGATTGTTTTCAGTCAGAAAATGAATTTAATATACGATCATATTATAAAGAAGGTATGTAATATCCATATTTTCAACAGATTTATTTACAGATTTTTACGAGTGCATTCTGCTTAGTTTACTGCTTCTTTAAACATGCTAGATCTTATCTAATTAACACTCGCTTGGAAACCTGTGTCCCCTCGGTGAAAATATTATAATTTAATAAATATCACACAGCTCCATGTATAGAAATATTTGTATTGGTATATTTCGAAACATTTTTGTTGTTTATTATTTTTTGTTACATTTTTATTTATGATGAAAAATATTATATATATATATATATATATATATATATATATATATATATATATATATATATAGGGAGAAAGAGAGAGTCCTATCAGGAGCGCATAACTTAATTTTTAAATAAAACGCATCTTTTCAGTGAATGAATGATGTTTTTTAAATGATGATCAGCATGCGTTTCTGATGGGACCCCCTATATGTATGTATGTATGTATGTATGTATGTATGTATATATATATATATATATATATATATATATACTTACATTTATATATATATATATATGTATATATATATATATATATATATATATATATATATATATATAAACTTATAAAATATTTTACTTACATTTAGGTCATAATATTTTTAATGTTATAAAAAGTTTTGAATTATTAATGATTTTTGTATTTCTTATATAATTTTACTCCCTCCCTCCCTCCTTCTCTCTCTCTCTCTCTATATATATATATAACATCAAATTTGTTATTTCTTCAGCTGTATATTTCTTAAAATAAGCAAATATGAATTAAATTATATTTTTATGTTAATTTTGTATGAAATAAATCAAATGTACAAAATATAATATGCGATTGTTTAAAGATGGAAGTATGAGCGTCTAAATATACATTAGTACATAAAAATAATTACTGAATACATTTTGTTTAGTCAACTGTTTTTATTTTTACTTTTTTTTATTACCATGTGGCTCTGCCTCCCATTTGCTCCGCTTATAGATTCCCAAATAAGCTTCTATTTAACAATATAAATAAGTTATAGAAAATAAAACGTTTAGAAAGATATATTAATGTTTTTGTGTAGACGATGTTTATTATACAGGAATACCTCGTATAGTGCGGCTAATCAGTTTCACTGATTTGCCGGACTATTTGAAACCGGACTAATCGAAACATTAACTATATACAGAAAACGTTAATTGGTTCCAAACATTTTTTCCCCGTTTTCAGTAAATAAAACAAGGGTCATATATTCAAATGTTTGTATGTATCAACAAAGCAAAATCTGGGGTTTATACATTAATTATAAATTCATTTTCAATTAACATTTAATTATTAAAAAATCGACTTTACTCTAGAGTTACCAATCGAAAACTAATAGAAAAAGAAAAAAGACCACAAAACTAGAACTGCAGATGGGATGCGTATAATTTTTTTTTTTTTTTTGGAAATATCAAACCGTACTATAGTGAAGTCATACTAATCGAAGCCGTACTATGCGAGGTATTCCTGTATATGTATATAAAATAAAATTCATTTTATCTGAAAATCTTTCTTCCATTTTTTTGTTAATTTTAATATTTCACAAAATTTGTACTTCCGTAATTTTTGGAAAACTTCGGGAAAGTTCCAAAAACAAAATTTTTGCATTAATCTGGACGTGGAGAAGGAGCATTATTTTTTTAAATAGAAAGATATCAATTATTATATATATATACATATATATAAACACACACACACACACACATATATATATATATATAAACATATATATAAACACACATACACACACACACACACACACACACACACACACATATATATATATATATATATATATATATATTTAAATTCATATAAATTTTAACGACAAAACGAACTATTATGATAGTTGTTGGTAATAAAGCACTTGTACCATATATCATTATACGAACAGTACTGAAACTATACAGAATAATTGTTCATAGCGTCTGTCGAGGTACCCCATGGTGCCTCACACACCAACTCGTTTACAGTGAACCCCCTGTGCGTCAACGCTGCTTTAAACGCATCTGCTTTGTGTCATCCTGTTTCGTAGAGTACTTCGTATTTTTCATAATTTTTTTATTTGTATTATTATGTTATTTTATTTTGATAGTTTATAATAATTGTCAATGATTATTTTCTTCATAATGCACATACTTTCTTATATATATATATATATATATATATATATATATATATATATATATATATATATATATATATATATATATATATATATATATATACTCTTATATGATTAAATACATATACATGTATACAGATATGATTATATTATTTTTTTTGAGATATTGATAAAGAATTTCATATTTTATTTTATTATGACAATATCTAATAAGAAACATGTTTTAATTTATATTTTTAGTCAAAAATCAGTAATATTATATTAAAGTGAGTGTGTGATTACATTTGTTTTTATGAAAAACAAATATTAAAATTAATAAATTTTTGTAAAATTTAAATTGCATCAATAAAAAAAATAATATTGGCAGATAAATGATATAAAATATTTATATGCTCATTCAAAGAAACATGTGTATAGGGAAACATGTATATAGTTTATTTTTAATAAACGTCACATTTGGGTGACCCTATACTATATAATTGAAAATTTCAAAGACCTAGAGCAACTAAAAATACAACTTAGTATAGTTTGGCAAATTATAATGGAACGTTTAACACTTCAGCAACGCTTACAATTTGTAAAAACTTTAATAGTTATTGAAACAAAAGTTTAATGAGTCCATTATTTCACGAAATAGACTCATTCATTGACCACCAAGATCATGTGATCTAATTCCATTTGATTATTTTCTGTGGGGTTATGTGAAATCATTGGTTTATGCTGAGAAACCAAAAACAACTGAAGTATTAAAAATAATCATTGAACGAATAATTAATAAAATTAGACCACAATTATCTGAAAAAGAGACTCAAAAATTAAACTAAACGAATGCATTAAGTTAAATGAAGTCATGGTAATCATTTGAGTGAAATTATGTTCCATTATTAATGCCATAGAATATGATTAAAATTAAAAAAACAAATTAATTAATTAAATACTTTTTGTTATACTTCCATTAAAAATCCTGAAGCGTTTACTGGAAAACTATATATATAAATCATATATATATAAATCATAATTAATTTCTTTCTATTTATTGATAGATGATATTCTCTCTCTAAAATATGTACTTACAGTAATCAAACTTTTTTTCATTCAATTCTGATGAATTTTCTTATTTTTTTATCTAATCTATTCACGAGTCTTTTGTTTAGCCTCTTAATTTTTGCGTTCCAAAACAATAATTTTTGTAACAAGTAATAAATAAATCAATTCATGTCATAAAAAAGGTCATAAATCTATGGAAAAAAAACATGTTGCAAAGAAAATAAATAAAGGAAAGCACTTCATGCTTGCAGATCAGATGACGAAAAGAAAGATACAACCCCCAGTTGTAGATGGATTGAATAAGGACACAAAACACGAATTAGTATAGGTATATATTAAAAAGTTAGTCTAAAGGCTCTGACGATGATGGCATCACCATCGAAATGCATCAGCCGATATAATTATAAATTATATAATTATAAAAAACAAGTGAACAATAAGTGATTATTGAACACTTTAAATTATTGTGGTGTTGGGGTGAAAATTCATTTGTGTAAAGTGAATCAGCCACAGTTCCGAAACAACTAATAAATAACAAAGTAGATACATGCGATGTAAAACTAGCTTATTATTTAACAATATTGTGCTATATGAAGGATGGATATTGTAGATTATATATATATATATATATATATATATATATATATATATATATATATATATATATATATATAAGGAATATAAATGATTGAAGACAAGTCAACGGTGATCATTTGTTAAATAAAGATAAGAATGAATAACTAATTAAGTTTATAAATATGATTCAAACTAAACTAATCTAGACATATTACACCTAGCACTGAAGATGATGACATGTTTATCAAAATTTGTGTTATCAAACAAGGTGTGAATAATAAATGGTTATTGAATATTTTTAAAATAGAAGTTTTTTTAATAAACAACTAAATAGACTTGTGATAAATTTTGATTATTAATATATAGTAAAATAAACAAGAAAAGTTAATTAATTAATTATAGAAAAATATAATCAAATGTAATCGTTTTGATAATAAATATAAAACCCTATTAACTATTTTTTATATAATTTAAATATGATATATAGGATCATCTAAATGTCACGCCTAGGTTTGTGTTCTATTAAAAAGAAATTAAAGAAACTATGCACGTTTTTCTATACGACACCCTATACACATGTTTCTTTTTAATAAAACACAAATCTAGGCTTCACATTTGGTTGACCCTATATTTTAAAAATATAATCAGATTTATCGCGAATACATAAAGAATAAAATAGGTATAGTATTTATGAATTAAATAAGTTTTTTTAGATATTAATACCATAAATAATCACGTATTAATTTAAAACCAATAAAAAAACGAGTCATTTAAATCGAGAAATATGTCAGCATCTATCGATATTATAAATAATATTTGTGTTCAAAATTGGACCCAATTTAGCTCAGACGCTGCCACATAAACAATTCACAGCTTGGCAGCGCGATACTGACTTGTTCCCACACTTAAGATTATGTGCTTACATCGTTGCTCAGCGTTTCAATAAAATTCATTTTATACTAACATCACTTTTTGATCCGTTAATAAACGTGCGATGCTCTTTATTCGATCCATATTCAATTATCTGTCTTCAGGAGAGCTCTGATTACACACAGCACCTTGAATTATGTGGGTGGAAGATTTGCCTCATTTACGTTCTGCACGTTTTCACAATTTTTTAAAATAATTGGGCGCTGTGGAAATTTTCGAATGCTTTTTAATTTGCCATAAATAATTTATATAGAGATTATGCCTGTTATACGATCGTAAATAGTGTACATGAACTCATTTTTGTTTTTAATAAGTCAATGGTTAATTATTTCTTTTTAGTTATGATATTTTGATTTACAATTAATGGGTTGTTAGATAGGTTAAATAAATGAATTACGTTATTTGATCACCAACAAATAATACTGAAGTCATTTTATGATTTTTGTCTGCAAAGATTAATTCACATTTTTTCTATGATATTAGTTTTGGTTATATTTATTTGGTGATAATTTAAAATTTGATAATAAATAATTCCAGCCGTAATATTTATTATAAAAATGCATTTGTTATTTAATTATAAATGTAAATGTTATTATATTACTTTTATTGCTGTAAAATATTTTTAATATAATTAATTTTAAAGTTAAATTTTAATTTCTTTGATTATAATATTATATCAATAAATCTACTTTTATTGTTTTAATTTATTTCTATTTATACATCTCAAATTGCACTATACAGCAGTTTTCAGCTATATATACTGTTTTAAAATTAAATTACATTGAAAAAATAAAATGCTAGTAAAAAAATATGAAATAATTTTTTAATATATACTAAGATAGAGCTTTAATAAATATGACAGATCTTTATTAATAAACCTTTATTTAAAACATAATTTTAATAAATAAGAACTTTTTTTTATTTCCTATTGTTTTTAATTATTTGAGTAGATTGTTCACATTAATTTATATTTCATTTTTTTAAAGAAATGTAAATTGATATTAAACCTATTAAGTGAAAAATATTATTTATATGTCTTCAATAACAATTTTGTTAGAATATTATAATGTATATATATATATATATATATATATATATATATATATATATATATATATATATATATATATATATATATATATATATATATATATATATATGTCTATATATATTTATATATATATATATATATATATATATATATATATATATATGTATATCTATATATACATACATATATATATATATATATGTATGTCTATATATACATACATATATATATATATATATATATATATATATATATATATATATATATATATATATATGTGTGTGTGTGTGTGTGTGTGTGTGTATGTGTGTGTATATGCATATGTGTGTATGCAATATTATATTCAATATTCAAGAAATTAGTAATATATACTGTCTATCAATTTTGAGAAATATATAAATATTTAGTTGTACATCTTATTTGTTTTTGAGTTTTCAATTTAATATTGAAATTAGTTTCTTTGGAAAATAATTTTATTTATTGTCTTACATTATTGACTTTTTAAAAAATAAATTTCCGTATTTTGTAAATGTGTACTTCTAGATATTAATAATAAAGTAATTTAATACTATTTGTTTTGAGAATTAATTGAAAATAGTTCTGTACATGCATAAATTAAAAATAAGAAGTTTAAATAATTATGTTTGTTGTTACGCTAAGTCTAACAATAGTTACAATAGATTACTATTGATGTTTCAATTAAAGTGTACACTTTTTTATTCTTATATGTTACATTTAACTGTTAATATTACTATTTTTAATCCTCATAATACGCGAACAATATGTGTATATATATATATATATATATATATATATATATATATATATAATTATTTGTAGAAGATAGAACACTATAAGCGCGTTAATCCCCGCAGAGATACAGATTGTAATGTAGATTTAATTAATTTACGAGTTGGGTTCTATTCTAGGCCGCTAACTAACGGACACATTTTGATTAATAAGCCAAAGAAATTAACTATTCACATAGAGCAATTAATAAATAATATTTAACAAATCTCCAACCTGTAATTTTGAAACAAAATTATTACCATGTATCGTATAGATTTACTTATTTTAATTAATGTCTAACGTAGGTACTAAATTAAACTTTATGTGCAATATGGTGTTTTATTTTATAAACTATAAGATTTAATTAACGTTGAAAATATGCATACATGTAAGATTATTAGCTCATGTACATGTTCATACACACACACACACACACACACACACACACATATATATATATATATATATATATATATATATATATATGTTTGTGTGTGTATCTGTATATATATATATATATATATATATATATATATATATATATATGAGTGTATATGTATATGTAAGAAAAAGTACATATATTCAAGATTAAATACAAATAAGTGGGTAATTTTGATTTGAGTATAGAACATTCAAAAATAGTATCACGTAATTTATTTTATGACAGTAATTATTAACTGAAATTAAAAATATGCAGTTTAATTACTTAAATATTATTCTTAAAATTGTTTAAAACGTCCAAATTTTATAATTAATTATTATTGTTTTGTATATAGATATATAAATGAAAACTTTCTATATATTAATTGACATCATTACAGTTTTTTATACAAAAATATACATAGGTCAATTATATTTTTTCTAAAAAGGTTATTGATATAAATTAATAAGCAATATACTTTTAAAATATATTTATTTATGAATAATAACTTGTAGAATGGACATATTTACAAATCATTTATACACAAGTTTACTCTCACATATACTGGCCTCTGTCCCATAAAATTATTGAAAATTTATAATATTATATATTTTACAAAAAGTTGACAAATTATAAATTGTTTAATGTACATAAATAATTTTAAAATAGTTTCATTTGATTTACATTTTGTAACATAAAAATATATACTGTTGATTATATTAATATATAATACTTTTTTTGGATTGGAAGACATCGAAGTTTTATGTGGGTTTGCTTTTTTATAGTAATTTATTGTTTCATTAACATTTATAAGGAATGTATTCAGTTGATTATATTAAATAGAATTTTAGTTTAATTATCAACTTTACTTAATTTGAGAACGTTGTACTTTTTTTCATTTTGCCACAAAATTTTTCAATATTAATATCATTTTTTTTATAATTATATAAATAGCTGTAAAATCTATTGAGAATATTAAAATTAAATGTATATTCGTAAGTAATTTTTTAAGAATTAATTATAGACGTAGTTCTAATTATAATTTTTGATAGAGTAAGAATCGAACAATGTGTTTAATTACTTCCATGTATCAAATTGTTGTGATTTTTCCATGTATCAAATTGAATAAACTTATACTGAATATAATAAGTTTAAAAAATATTGTAATTTCCTAATGTTATTCATATTATTACATAAGAGAAATTATTTTAATATAATCTTATTCCAATTATATTCATATACATTGCTTTTAAAT
>CP092089.1:18815125-18820125 GCA_029203775.1 Neoneuromus ignobilis | reverse complement strand
AAAGTTCTATTACTCTTAAAGAAACATCATAGATTAGAACAAGATAGTTGACTAAATTCTCATAATTAAAAGAAATATTGTGTATATTACAATGTAAGTAAATATTGATATAATAATTTTGAATATAAATTATAAAAATAATACATTCTAATTAGTTCGATTTATCGATGATGAATGATTAAAAAATTATTAATGAACTACAATAAATTATCAATCAACGAATCTTAAATTATTATAACAAAATGTTTATGTTTATTATGAGATATCATAAAACATATGGATTTAATGTAAGTATACATAATTGATTTAAAAATTTAAATTTAGTTTTAGAATCAACACCTCTTTGCATTAAACAGACTATACATAAACGCGGTGTTGATCTCTTGGTCCACACCTGACGCACAAGCACACTACATAGATGGCTCTGCATTCAACGAGATATCAAATCTCATAATTTATGATCGGTGCTCGGCCACGGCGTGAACTTTTTATATGCCATTTGAGCAAATTTATTTCGACATTAAAGGCGCTATGTGCCGTGCTTATTTGTAAGGACCACCCGGATCTATGCAGCAAGTAACATTGAGAATATCAGTCAGAATGTAGGGCCGGGATCGATAACCCGTGCATGCCGTCACTCAAAAAAATCAGACGATTCTTTTCGTTTTATTTTTTTTTTAAATAATAATTAAAATATTTTTAGAGTCGTATTATTAGTGTATTATATAGCACGGATGCAATAAAAGAGTATGTATGTTGAGTAGTTCATTAAATGATGTTGTAGTGTTAATTGATAATTAATTTGTCCGAAAAATAACATTGATTTTTTACAATAAAAACTGTACTTTATATACTTAGAAGAACAATGTTTAAAATTATAAATACATTAAGCTAGATTCATTGAATTAATTTGCTGTTTCATACTGTTTAATAATATTAAAACTACATGTGCGTATATTTACTCACTTTAAATAACATTTATTTACTTGAATTATTTTTTTTTAAAAAATATGTTGAGAATATTTAAACACAAAAGAAGAATTTTACAAAAAAATATCATGAATATTAAAATAATACACTTATAAAAGCTGATTTATATAAATTCAATTACTATAATAGTCTTAATAAAATAAATTATACTAATGATATTAGTTAAAAAGTGTATTATTTCGTTTATGTTCTTTACAAGAGTGTTAATATTAATATTGAAAAATATATTCTTTTATGCGAAATTAATACAATTAAATTGTATTAAAATATCATTCTTCTCGTAGTTTAAGTAGTAAAATTTCCAAAAAATTTAAGTGTGGTAATTGTTTTCATGAAATTATTATGAAAGTGGTTAATTTCTACAAGAGATTATTTTTATATAAAATTATGAGAAGAGTAAACATTAAATAAAAATAAATAATAGTATATGGAATCAATTTAATACACATATATTAAAATTATTATCAATAATTCCAAGAATAACAAAAAAAATAGTATTTTAACATTTTAAAAAGTTTAAATAAAACAGCATTTTCTATAATTTTTATTTTGTTTAATTATTTTCAAACTTTAAACATTAAAATGCAATTTATTTCATGTATACTCGAATAATTTACATATTTATATTTAAATTGTATATTTTAAGTAAAATTATAAGTTTGAAGTAAAATGTATACACTCAAATATATTTTTTTTTTATTTTTTTTAAAAAAATGCTTAGTTATTTTGAAAATTATGTTTCATTTGTTCTTTTATCACATTTATATATCTTTATTATTTTCTACGAGGACTAGTATCATATTCTATATAACAACAACATGTTTGACTATCTTTAAATATTAAAAGTTTTAAAATATTTGATATTGTAATCAAGGTTGAAATTATTTAGTTTATGTTACCTTTTTATAGACACATAAAATTCAGTACATTATGCCAATGAAAATTATAAAACAATCGCAGTAATAAAGTTATTGACAAATAACCGTGTAAATAAATTTACAAATATTTTCGAAATCTGCTTTATTACATTTACACTATTTTTTAACACTGTCTATAAATAAAGATTAAAAATATCTAAGTACAAATAATTAATCTTAGAATAATTCACGTGTAAAAATTTATTAACTGTTATAAAAGAGAATAAATAATTAAATAATTTAATATACACTTTTTATTTAATCTTTCTTAAATATTAGTTGTTGTAAAATGAAAGTTTTAATAATTATCGGAGAAAGAAATATTTATAAAAGTAATATTTTAAGATCTTAGAAATGTTTAATTAAGTAGTTGTTGTATTTTGAAATATTTCAATTGATTTACAAGACATATGAGTAATAATCAAATTGATCTGTTACGCTGTTTAATAGATTTGATCTTGAGGTCAATAATTTTAAAAAAATAAATTGATTCGTTTAAAGTTAATTTTAATAAAGTAGCAACGTAAAATGCTTTTTATTCATAGAGAAGTAAGAAATAAAAAATGAAATTTAATTAAACCCAAATCAGTTTTTAATGTCGATTGGTTTGAATATAAATATTCTTTTCCATCAAATATGACCAATTTTTGTCATATAATATTATGTAAAAAAATGAAATGAGGAAAGCTATTTTTGAAATTTATTTTTTTTATATAAATATAAATGTATCTTTGATGAATTTAATAATTAGAATAAAATTAAATGTACATGTGTTTTAACAATTTTTAAAAATAGTTTTATTTGTTATATTAGCAAAAATATTTTCTTTTTACTTCGTTGTTATTCATAAATACATATACGTGTTTTTTAAGTATGATAGAAATTTACATTGAAATCAATTTAAATTTATATCGCGTTAAAAAAACTTACATAAAAACATCCATCTATCCATCCATCCACATATGTATATATATATATATATATATATATATATATAAAAAAAATTTAGTTACTTATTCAATAATATTACAATACGAAGAATTTTTATTTATTTTTATAGTTTGTGTTGATATGGAAGAATTCATAGATATTTTTTATATTTCATTTGTAGAAATTAATAAACATTAAATAAAATGTTTTCAAATTATTTTAGTTTAAATTATTAAACTTTAATTGAGGATAAACTAGTAAAAATATAAAATAAAGATAGTGATTAATTTAATATTAGATAAAATACATATTTTTTAAATTTAGAAAAAGTTAAATTCAAAATATCTATAAATATTTTTATTAACTGTAGAATGGATAACAATGGTAAATTATTTTAAAATAGATATACAGTTAAATAAATTTACAGTCAATTAATATAATCGATGTAAATTTTAAATTTAACTGTTGATTATGTATTTTTTTCATTTAGGCCGTTTTTATTAGTTAGTTATTTCATTTCAAGATTTGTTCAAATTTTGGAATAAAGATATTTTAAAATAGAACAAATTTTAAAATTTGTCACGGAGAATTTGTTTAACAGTGATTTAAAAATAAGTATAAAAGAGAATAATAAGATATGTATTGTAATTAAAATATATTTTTAAAAACGGTATTATCCTTTATTTCAACAACATAATTTTTTTTTATAAAAATATTAAATAATTACTTATTATTTACTTTTGATTTATGCACAGAAAATAGATTTAAAAGATAAAAAATAAGATTATAAAATGATGTGTTCTGAGAATAATTGGCATGGTCATTAAAAAAATGTGTTATGATAAAACTAGACAATAAGTAATTGTTGAATATTCTTATGAAAAAAATGATATAGGGAGTGATTATTTTGTTAAGAATTGAATAAACTATAGTTTTATAACAAATTGTGACACAAATTATTTTTTTCTAATTTAAAGAACGAAAATTAAAGCACAAGAAATAAATTTACGAATGGACAGCATTTTTAATTATTTTTATCTAAAAAGAGAACATGATAAGATTATATATTAAAATTGTTATCAATCTATAGTATTTCACAAGTATAAAATATATATTGAAATTTTTGATATATTTAGATATTTCCGATGCTTGTATCAATATCATGGAATATCAAAGAATGTATTCAAGGTTTCAGTAAAAGAATTAAAACAGATTAATGTCAATTAATTTTTCACAAAATTCTCCTATGACTGTAATTTCAAAACTTATTTATTTTATTAATACAACCAATTATAGAACTTTTGAAATCTATTAGTTAAAATAAATTTAATTATTAAAAAAATATTAAAAGGATAAACATATCTAAAGTATATTTTTTAATTCATTAGATACATTTGAATAAAATATTTAAGGTGATAAATATAATGAATATATATTTCGTTTACGTATATATATATATATATATATATATATATATATATATATATATATATATATACATACATGTATATATATACATACATGTATATATGTGTGGACGCGAATATATATCTACATATTATATTTTATACTAAAGAACAATTCAATGATATTGGGTCTAAAATACAAATTATAGTTAATATAAAGAGGAATTTTAAATGTGCATCCAACTATAAGAGATCCAGATGTATCATAACAGATTAATGGAACATGTATAAAAAAGTTGTACTATTTAAATTAATTACATTTTATAAACTCGATGGTTCAAGTGAGATGAATAAGATGAGCCAGGCTCGAAAAAAGAAGGTATTTGTCTTAATTAATATTTTTTACTTTAATTATTAATAGAGATTATGGCATGTAGAAAAATTTAATAGAAGATATATGCATACGTTTATACTTCAACATAGTCGTTTGAAACATATTTTTTCAAGGTATTTTTAATTATAAAAAATATTTTTGTTTTCATCAAATACACTTTATTCTATTATTATTTTGTCAGTATTATTATTTTGTCAAATACACTTTATACTATATTTTATTATTTTGTCAGTAGTAGAATTGATAATTCTATTTAAAGAGATTTTAGTTTCTCCTTTATTTGTTAAAATACAACTTTATAGGTCATTTAGAATTTTTGTTATCATTTAAAGAAATATATATATATATATATATATATATATA
>CP092089.1:18767625-18810125 GCA_029203775.1 Neoneuromus ignobilis | reverse complement strand
TTTATTCACTAAAAAGGAGACATTGATGACTTAAAAAAATATTGATCGATTGGTTTACTATTTACGACGATATATAAAATTTTTAGTAATATTATTTCAAGGTGGTTATAAATTCAGCTAGAGTTTTCAGCCATATAAATAAGCAGAATTTTGGGCTGATTTGCTACAAAAGATCACATTCAAATAGGAAAGGAAATTATTAGTTACTGTAATGAATATCAAATATAGCCCTGTCTCATATTTATAGATTGGGAAAAATCGTTGGACTTATTTAATAAGTTAATGATATTAGGTGCATTGAAGAATCAGTTAATTGAAGAAGCGTATATTGAATTTCCAGATAATATTTATAGAAACGTTACATTCTTTGGACAAGCTCACGAAAAAACAGGAAAGTTTAAAATTATGAAAGAAGTGAGATAGAGCGATGCGATTTGAAAAAATTATTTATAGTGACATGAGAAGTAAAATTTAAGAGACTTAAATTCAAATATGGAGGAATAAAAGTAAATAACGGATGATTAGTCATTTACGACATTATAATTCTTATAAACTCAGATGAATTTGAAAAAAGAATACAAAAATTAGATAAAATAAGTCAAAAACTGGTCTTATTATGAATTTCGGTAAGAAAAAAAAATGGAAAATGTATTTTAAGATCAGAGGAAAATGGAATTAAAAGAAATATAAAATTATGCTTATCTAGGAAAATTTATTAATATTGAAATAACATTTATAGGTAAAGTGAAGATGAAACTAAGGAGATAGAAGAATGTTAACCTGGAATAAGTTCATGCACTCCAAAATCAAATATTCCTCTTTATTTAAAAAGGAAAGTTTTTGATTGATGCATCCTACCTGTTTTCACTTAAGGTAACGAAACATGAATTTTAAATGCCAGAATAATTTAATGGAAATAATAAAAGGAAACATGGAAAAATGCTTAATAGTAACAATACGTAAAGAAAAAAGAGAACTGAGTTGATTAGAAAGAAAACAAAACTTAATTAAATTACAGCAAAAGTGAAAAGTTTAAAATGGAAATAGGTAAGCCATATAAAAAAAATAAAAGATCATCGATGAATAAGAGAAATTAATAATTGAAAATTTATATATATATATATATATATATATATATATATATATATAAAGGCCTGGGAAGACACTTAAGAAAATTTGTCGGAATGGAGAGAAAACATTAATCAATCAAAGTGAAACTTTTGGAGAATCTTTGTCCAAAGAAGGATAAAAAAAACTGTTGATGATTATACAGGTGTATATATATATATATATATATATATATATATATATATATATATATATATATATATATATATATATATATATATATATATATATAAGCATCAAAATATATATGTATATATGTATAAAAATATGGTTTTTGAAATTAATAACATTTATTTTTAAAAAAACGTTAAAAAATATTTGTCTGAGGATATCTGTTTTTCTAATTTTTAAGTTCGAATTAAATTTTACAGACTAAATATAAAACATTGGTCGATTCCTTCAATAAATGGTATTTAAAAAAAATACATATTGACTAACAAATCTATTTAATCGTTTCTAATCTCTTTTTCTATATTTATCTATCTATCAATTTGTCTATATATATATATATATATATATATATATATATATATATATATATATATATATATATATATTACACGATGATCGTTTGATAAGATGGTAAAAAAGTAAGAAAAACTAAATTGAAAAATTGAATTAAACTAATTAATTAATTAAATTAAACAATAAATAAATTTACCATACTTATCGAACTACCCTAGTATATATACGCTACTACTTTTAAAATGAAACAAATATTTCTCTAATTTATTTTTTAAATATTATCGATTTTTTGAATAGAATATAAAAAAGAATGACATCAGTAATATTTAATTAAATATTTTATATTAAACGATTACTAACTGCTGGTGGTTAAGAACAATAATCTATATATGTTGATATTAAGTCTTGAAACATCAAATAAACTATTATTTAATGTATAATAAATGTATACTGAAATAGCCAATATACTAAAATAACATTTACCTAATTAAATATGGAAAATTATTGACAAGTTATAAAAACATTTTATAATTTAGAGTATCAATGATTTCATTGATTTTTTCCGTCTTATATTGAAAAAAGTTCTCTAAATATTCAATTTTAAAGAAACCAAAAATAACATTTTTAAGTATGTGTGTGTGCGGGTTTGTGTATATATATATATGTGTATATATATATATGTATATATATATATATATATATATATATATATATATATATATATATATATATATATATGTATATATATATATATATATATATATATGTATATATATATATATATATATATATATATATATATATATATATATATATATATATATATATATATATATATATATATATATATATATATATATATATATATATATATATATATATATATATATATATATATATATATATATATATATATATATATATATATATATATATATATATATATATATATATATATATATATATATATATATATATATATATATATATATATATATATATATATATATATATATATATATATATATATATATATATATATATATATATATATATATATATATATATATATATATATATATATATATATATATATATATATATATATATATATATATATATATATATATATATATATATATTATCAAATATCTCCCTTCCGCCTTTTGTCTTTTGAATTTCGCGGCTATACAAAAAAAAAAAAAGCGGAAGGGAGATATAATATATATATATATATATATATATATATATATATATATATATATATATATATATATATATATATATATATATATATGTATATATATATATATATATTTTTTTATAATATCTATATCTATCTCTATATATATATATATATATATATATATATATATATATATACATATATATATATATTTATATATATATATATATATATATATATATATATATATATATATTTGCAATGTATTTTTATATACATTAAATATTTAAATATATAGAAAAATGAGCACTTACGTAACTGCTCGCCATTGTTGGTAAAAAATGCTACGTATGAAACATGAAGCGCCCTATGTCCATTACACTTATAGTTCATTAGACATGCTTATATATTGAACAAAATCGTATTTGACTCTGCTTATTGCCGACTTGATAGCTGACTGTCAGGATGTATAAAGGATTTATTCACGCTTAGTTAATAGCGCAAAAGAAGTACACAACAGCTGACTAAAAGGTGTTGTGGGTATCATATAAGTTCAGGCTATTATACGATCATAATAGATTCAATGTAACATGAAAGAGAATAGAAGAAGTCTGTTGGTAAACTGATGGCTCGTGCTAGATGGTGGGTATTAACATAAGATGTCGAAGAATTATATAAAAATGGCTGTCTCATGCCTATTGTCGATCATATTGTGTTTGAAGAATGCTTACGTATTACTAGCGATTATTTTTACACTATTTAAAAATGTTGCGTTTTGTATTCGTAGTTCACTAAATGTTATGTATATATATATATATATATATATATATATATGAATAATTAAGTTTATTGATAAAATATATTAAATATAAATAAAATAGTATTAAAAAAATTACAAATGTATTTGATTATGACAAAAATGATGTAATTTGTAGATGATGATTTGTATTTTCATTAGATGAAAATAAAGAAAAATAATTTCGATAATAGCGATTAAAAATTGAATTTAATATTTATATATTACTATTTATTTTTGAAATAAAAATTATTTTAAAAAGTGATTACACCACTTTCTGTTGTTACATTTTGAATAACAAATTATTAAAAATAATATTATGCAATTACTTACAAATGTATATTGAAATGAGATTTAAAAAAAAAATAACGAAATTGAATACAAGATTATTGTTTAATCGAATTGATTAATAATAAATTTTTATTTTTTAACTATTTTATTGATAATCAATTTTATTTGTAAAAAAAATTTCACTAAAATATATATATATATGTATATGTATATATATATATATATATATATATATATATATATATATATATATATATATATATATATATATATATATATATATTTTATTTTATACAATTTATATATTATTTTATAATATACTTGTTTATTAATTATATTAATAATCTTAATTTGTATTTATATTGCAAATAATTACCTCATCTTTTTTTTAAATTATATATACAATATATATATATATATATATATATATATGTATAATTTCCATTATTAATAAATAATGATTATTAAAATATTATATAATAAAATAATACTGTACATATTAAAAAAAATGTGTGATATGAAATCAAAATTTTCAACAACTATTTTCATACTGATCTGAATTCATGGCTAAATTCCCTTTCTTACAAAGTAGGAGATATTGAAAAAGTGTTCCATAATATTTATTATTCATTTTCTTTATTTATAAGTTGATAAGTATTTAGATGGCGATATATCATCAGAGCGCTACGTTATAAATTTTTTTTAAAAGATTTTATAATGCAGTAATCTGATGATAATAAACTATTAAATAAAGAAAGTGAACAATAAATAATTATCAAACACTTTTTCAATATCTTGTAACGTTGAGAAAATAATTCATTTGTGTGAAATTATTTTCATATTTAATTCATGAGTATTGATTTTTAAATGAATTTTACATATTTTGAGTTCGTTTAGAAAATGATAATGTATTATTAAATAAAATATATAATTGTATAGTTATATGTTAAGTGACGTTGTATTATTAATTTTTTTTAAAAATATATTTAAAAAATGCAATACAAATTTATGTAAAAATTTTACACACAATTTTATTAACAACATACCAACAAATGCGTTTCATTTATAAAAATAATTATTTTATTTTATTTTTTTAAAAAATGATGAAAATTATTAAATTAAAAATTGTGATTGGTAATGATCAACATAATTGAAAAATAAATATTTTAATGTCCATAGGTACCAATATTTTATGTTTTTTTTTTTTAAAAAAAAAGTATTAGTTGATTTATAAGTAATCAAAATGGTCATATTTAGATTCTTATATATATATATATATATATATATATATATATATATATATATATATATATATATGTGTGTGTGTGTGTGTGTCTGTTTTTAAGGGTGATAGAACTTTAGATTGAATCCCTATCGAAAGTTTTATCCAACTTAAAAAGCATTTTTATATATGTCAATGTATTTGTATATGTATATATAAAGGTCTGATAAAAGGTGTTTTTATAGGTTAAATAGAACTTTTGAGAAGGATTTAACTTAAAGTTCTATTACGCGTAAAACTTTCTCTCTCTCTCTCTCTCTCTCTATATATATATATATATATATATATATATATATATATTAATGGAGTTTAAAATGAAAAACGATAAAAATATATAATAATGAAGCAATTAAAATCGATTTCAGGTTATGTCAAACTATAATAAAGTATACAATTCAACCATCTTCAGTAAAAAGAAAATCCATCTTATATGATGAGTATATTGAGACTATGTATTAATTATAATGTATCTGCATGTTCTCACGTCATTAAAATAAGGCTATATACATATAGGTATGTGTATGAACTCGGATCAATAAGAGATCCGGTGCGGCCTTAAAAAATTTTTATTGATTCGATAACAATAGACCCGCTGTACTGAGTTAATTATCTGCCATTGTTTGAATGTAAGTGAACTAACAGCATGGTTAGTCGATAAAAAATTTTAGAATATAATATGAATTATTGATTTTTGTACTTCCACATACATGTAATATATCTATCTATCTATCTATCTATCTATCTATCTATCTATCTATATATATATATATATATATATATATATATATATATATTTATGATTTGGGATTTATAAGAGGAATTTGTTATAATTAGTATAATTTTGAAAGTTTAAAAACGAAAGGAATATTTTTAAATTATGGTTTTATGATTTAAAATATTAAATTTTTAAAGAAAAAAATTTCTTGACGCCTTTCATTAGAAAAATCATATTTATATTAGAAACTTTTTTGTAATGTTTATTTTTGAATGTAAACATTTATATATAAAGTTTTTTAAAATTTTAAGATTATCGGATTCGATTTTTTTTAATAGTTTGTAACATTTTTATTCTTCTATATATATTTTATATGATCATATATATGAGCCGTGACTTATGCATTGTACACTAAACTGATTTTTTATAAAATGAAGTAAAATATCTATTAATAATCCTATTATTGATCTAAATAAGAGGTTATATATTTAAATAAAATGACCAATTTAATCATTTGTTAAAAGAAAGAGAGTATGATTTAGTTCATTATTAACCGCAATTGAAAGCAATTATTAAAAAAGTATTTTGAAAATAAAAGTCATATACATATATATATATATATATATATATATATATATATATATATATAATATTTAATAGGATATGGAAATTTTTAAAAGTATTTCCTAAAAATTGTAAAAATCTTTTATTTTGAAATGTTACTGCTAAATTTTATCTCAAGTAATTGAATTTTTGTAATTTGTTATCAATCGTTTGAAAAGATTGAAAAAATTGACGATAAAATGTTTTATAAACTATAAAGTATTATAAATTATGTAGTATTATAATTGAAAGTCCAAAAAAACTTTTAAATATTTTATTGTATTGATGCATTTGAAACACAAACTAAAAACATAATTTTGACTTACATCAAAATTCATATCTGTAAAAACAAACACTGTTCCATTTAAAACAAAAAAGAAATATTAAAAATAATTAATTAACTTTATTTTACCAATTTGGTATATGCAATTGAAGACGTTATATATTTTTTGAAAAACTATCTTCAAATTAAACAAACATAACTAACGTATTTTACAGTTTATAGAATGTCTTCTTTTGTACAAATGTACACGTTATAACCCATCACAAAATATCCAACAACTTAAATAAAAAATCCACTATGTTAAATGTTTTTTAGTTGGTAAGCACTCTGAAGATGTTCGTTAAATCACACTTTTGTTGTCAAGTCGAGTGGCGTTGGTCTAATTAATTTTAATCTCTTGAATTCTCTTTCTTCGTCAGTACAGTCACTTTCTTCGTGATCTGCGTCACTAGCATCAGCATCGTCATCAGCTGTGGAACAATTTGTAGGAGATGCGACAGAATTAACACTATTAGCTGGCGAAGAAGCACGATCGCTGCACCCTTTCATACTTAAGTCCATAGGATCATCTTGAATCGGAGAACAAGGTGGTATAACTGAAGGAATTGATCTTGGAGAAATTTGTTCGGGTGTAGGACTTCGTTGTGATTGAAGTACTGCATCTAAGAATACTCTTTTACTAAAAGCTTCAGCTACTCCTGGATTGTGGTTTCGAACTAATTTAGAATTATTATTAAGAGCTGCTGCGGTTGCAGCTGGTTGCAACAATCCTGGATAAAGTGGTGGATATCCAGGTGGGAATAATAGACCTGGTGGTGGTAGAAAATGGGGTGGAATTAGTCCCGGAAATAGTGGTATCGCTCTTCTTGCATCGTTAATTTCAACTGAAGAATCTGAATTATGTGACTCAGGAGAACTGACTGACGGACTAGCTGAATGTTTATAATCATCAAGACCTAACAGAAGTAATTCTTCTTTTGTACGCGGTAGATGATGTAGTAAATGACTGTGTGGGAACTGTGGAGGGCCCAGTAGACTTAATCCTGCAAGACTCGGATGATGATGAGGTGGTGGTGTTTTGTGTTGACCTCCTGTCGGACTTCCATGTCCTGTTTGTGCTGCTGTACTTGCTTGTTGCGCCGCTTGTTGCGCTGCTGCTTGTTGCTGTTCTTGTAACAAGCAATGAATTTTGAACCAATTGGATCTGCGACCATAACGGGAACCACTTTTTGACATCCCGACTAGAAGACATTTTCGCAAACGACATGCTTTACAAGCCGTTCGATTTTTTTTATTGATTACACATTCACCGTTATTTTTACATTCCGAAATGGAGCTGAGATTGTTGTACGAACGGCCGAAGAATGACTGTAACAAAGAAAGTACTCATTATTTTTTATGTTTGTACATATGCATGTAAATAAATCAGGTTAATTATTTTTATGATTTAAAATTTTTAATTAAATGTCGAAAAATTTCATCAGGCAAGTTATAGATACTTTATGATAATTTAACCAAAATCTATTACTTTTCTTTTAATCGCTATATATATATATATATATATATATATATATATATATATATATATATATATATGTATGTATGTATGTACATTACAGGTACAGTATAGAGAAACGTATTTTATGAACGAGAAATTTACAACGAAATTAATTTTAAGATATCTTAAAACAATAATAATAATAATAAAATTTTATTGAATAACACAAAATAGTCGAAAAATTTGAAATAACTATATTACTGGCAAAATATAAAATATAATAATATGTATTTCTTAGAAAAATAATTTAAAATTTAATTTAATTAGTAGTCGCATATAAATTACTTTGTAACTGTTTTTATGATAATATTTATATTAATATACTTAAAATATTTGAACATATTTATAATTACAAAAACTTAATTGAAATCTTTGAAAAAAGACATTTATGTACACAATTTTAATAAACTTGGCCTCATAAGATATTTTTATAAATATTTTAAATAGTATTAATTCATTTTAGACAAATGCTCATTTAAGGAAAACCTTGTACTCAAAAGCAGACGTTCTGCACAGAAAAATCGTTACAAGATTTAAGGAAAGATATAACGTGATAACATCGCGGGAAGTTGAAAGAGGAGGTCAAACGTATCTTAATATATATATGTGGAAGGATACGTCAAAGAAATCTCATTGTATTCCGTCGTTTATTGTATTTAATTTGTTTAAATCCAGAAGAAGTAATTACAATTGGAACTACGATTTTTACATATTTTACTGCAGTTGCTTTTGTGTATATATATATATATATATATATATATATATATATATATATATATATACATATATATATGTACTTTATTCAACAATATATTAATTGATAAAAATGAGGTCAAGTTTTGTCTTATCTTTATTTATGTAATTTTATTAGTTTTTAACAAAATAGAAATTTTAAAATAAATCAATTTTATTTCAGTTAATTTAGAGTTAATATTTTAAAACAGATATCGATTTTTTGTTTCATATAAAAGATTTTGTCTGGCATAAAATAATTACAAAAATATTTATTTGAATTTAAAATAAACATTTCTTGTATAATTGTTAAGTAAATAGAAGTGTAAATATTTTTAAAAAGAGCAGAGTATACAAACTATATTATTATTCTGAAGTATAAATATAAAAGTGAATATTTTTAAAATAAATTCTATACATTAAACGAGAACGCACTCATACACACACACATTTATATATATATATATATATATATATATATTTATATATATATATATATATATAATGTCCCATCAGAAGTGCACATTAATATAGTTCAAAAAAATACCATCGCTCACTTAAAAATTAAGTTGTTTAAAAATTAACTTAATTTTTAAATAAAATTCAACTTAATTTTATTTAAAAATTAAGTTGTGCGTTCTTGATGAAACACTCTATATAATATATGTATGTATTTATAATAGAGATATTTAGATAATTGGTTTTAAAAGATATTTCATTATTTTAATAATAACGAAATTCAAGATTTACGAAAAGCTTTTGTATACAAAAAATCATTTATATTATATTTGTTTAAAGAAGTTATTTTTTAAATTATGAACGTTAATTTTTATGACTTGTCTTGATATTGTGGTAATTTCATATTAACAAACATTAATCTTCACCTAACGACCACAAGATTTTATGTACCCAATAGTCACTTATCAAGTCCAATAATTTTATAACGTCTAATTATATATATATATATATATATATATATATATATATATATATATATATATATATATATATACAGTGACTCAAAGTTATAATGGAACAAGCCAAAAAGAAAGTTCAATTGACGAATAGTAATTTATACATGTATTTAAATAAAAGTTTATTTTTGAAAGATTTATTAGTTAGCACTAAAAAACAAATAAATTTGAGTAGACGTTTTTATCATTGCAAATTAATAAAACTACAAAAAAATCAAAAATTGGTCTCAAAGATATAATATAAAAAATTATAAATTCATTGTATATCTTTAAATTAACAACAATAATTCCTTAAATTAATACTTAGTTGGTAATCTTTTTTATTTATTTATTTTTTAAACTCCTGTCAAGTGATTAGACATAGACTCTACTAATTTTCGGTAGAAAATGCTCAATATAATTCCATTTTCAGATTAATGTAGTTTTAAGTTTATTTTGATTAGATGTTAATTGTTTTTTTAAAACGTTTCTTCTAAGTAAATCCATAAATTCTCAATAGCATTTAAGTCTGGAGACTGAGGTAGTATTTCTAAAATATGTGGGTTGTTATTTAAGAGCCAATTTCTAACGTTATAGAGCTTGTGCTTGGGATCATTATCTTGATAGAAATAAAAATTACTTTCTATTCCCAATTTTCGGTCACTTCTTTAACATTAGACCTTAAGATATTCAAGTACATGACCTGATTAATTATACGGACAATTACGTGAAGGTTTCCAGGTTCCACAGCTAGCATAGAACCATATACTATCATAGAATCAGTGCTGTGTATTGCAGTTGGCCACAAGTTTTTTTTTGTTCTTCTTTAGTTTTTTTCCACACATATGATCTACTATATCATCTAAAAGTATTCTATTTGTTTTCATTTGTAAAAAAAATGTACTTCCAGAACTAAACATCCTTGTTATCATACTATTTTTTGCAAAATTTAGTCTTTTTCTTTGATTAATCTTGCTTACAAGAGATTTTTTCCTCGCTACTTTCCCATTATAATCATGCTTTCGTAAAACAATCATTACAGTTTCTGGATTAACTTCTTTGAGGAGATGTTTCTTAACTTCTTTGGTAAGTTTTAGAGTACTAACATGGTATTTTTGTTTTATTTGACGTATTATCCAACGTTTGTCTGAATCTGTAAATTTTTTTCGTGCATTTGGTTTAGGCTTATTTTGATAGTCTGGTATTTTTATTTGACATACATATTAGATCTACCGGAAAGTTTTGCCTCTTTTTGAATTAAAAAAAATTATATACATTCAATATATTTATTAATATTTACTGAACAATATAATTTTTCTTTCATTACTAATGACTTCTTAGCGTGATGGTAATTTGTGAATTCTATTTCTGTATAATGACTCATCTTTGAAACTTGAGATGACATTATCGGACAGAACTTTCCGGTAGACCTAATATTTACCACTATCTGAATGAAGAATTATTGATTTTTATAACTTAATTGAAATTTGGGAACGTATAAGAGTCATAATATTACTATCTTGGTTTTATTCACTACTAACACAATGAATGAAATCATAATTCTTTTTGAGGATTCCCCTGATTATTTGATTTAGAAAAGTTAAGTTAATTACAGTTCAATCAAATCATGTTATGAACATTATTATGTGTTTCATTATAATTTTGAGTCTGATTTTGACTTTTTTATAATGGTTTTTTAATTTTTAATCATAAAAGTTCACTCAAATTTGGTTGTTTTTTTTAGTGCTACTTAATAAATCTTTTAAAAATAAAATTAAAATTTTATTCAAATACATGTATGAGTTATTATTTTTTAATTAAAGTTTTTTTACCTTGTTCCATTATAACTTTGAGACACTGTATATTAAAAAGAGAATTGTATATATATATATATATATATATAAATGTATGTATGTATTTATGTATAATTATTCTAAACACAAATTTAATAAATGAATGTCCAACAAAATTGTATAAGTAACAGTTACAATAATATGAAATAAATAAAAAAATATACACATTTTGTAATAATCTGGCTTAATTACTAAAAGTATGTCAAAATGCAAATTCATTTATGTTTTCAAGCAACATATCTATTCAAATTTGTATCAGATAAAATAAGCACAAAATATACATGTAAATATTTTACAATGACCTTTCAATATATCATTCATAATATAGTGATGTATGAATTTGTATATTGTTCATTAATATAAATACAATCGTTCAAAAATGTATCAGATTGAAATGAAATCAAAAGTAAAATAAAAATACATATGAACAAAAAGAAAAAAAAATAACCGCATCCGAGATATTTAATGACGTGATAAATATAAGTACAACAATATAAACGATCATGATTTTAGGAAGTAATGAGTAATATGCAATTAACATACAATTACACAGTCGGGTGCTGCTATGCGTCCATGACTGACCGACTGAGTGCCTCCGTTTGCTTGTTTGGCCCAACTACCAAGTACTACAATATATTATACTGTAATATAGCGGGGGAGTGTATAAAATGTCTGCAATGTAGTGTTAAACGCACAGGTGAAATGCGTTAACCGGAGTAACGGAGGATAAACAATACATTGCATAATCCGCAGTGTATTTCCGACCTACTGCTCTAAATGTGTAATTAGCCGAAGAATGAAATGCTGTTGCTGACAACGAGTCGAGGGTTATGGTGAATACGTACAGTGACGTGTTAAGTATGAATGAAATAAGTAAAAGTAATTCAGATGCATAAACACTTACATATTAATATACTAATATTATTGGATAAAAGAATTTAATCTATTGAAAGTTCATATTTTAATCAATATAGGAATTTTTATTGCAACGTTCAACTTTTTAGGTTTTAGAAATATTTTATGAATTTAATGAGATCAATGTAAAATAATATTGTTATTTATGTGTAATTTAATTCTCACTGTATTTATTAATAACTTCTACATTCTTTTCTATAGAAAAATATGGTTTTAAGAGAGTTGTTAATGTATAATTTAATAATATTTTATAATTAACAATTTTTGATGTAAAAAAAATAGTTCATATTTGATACAAAAATATTAAATTATTTACTGAAATAAATTGAAATACTACCATTTAAAAATTGTAATTTTAATTCAATTACTTGAAGTATTTTTATCGATACATTTTATACAGTTTATTTTTTGGCGAAAGCTATTTCTTCAAGTTTCTTTCTGTTAGTTATTAAATAAATATTACTTTAAAATATATTCATCATTGTTATGTTGAGTAAATAAATTATCAATATTTTTTATTTGTACAAAAAGGGTATAAATGTTTAATATATTTTTTCATAAAATAGATAAAAATGGTCTTTATCATTCCACAATTCTCATTAATTTTAATAAATTATAATTAAAAAAATATTAATTAAAATATAACATCTGCTTGCTTGTCGATTATTAAACGCATAGTTTTTTTGTTCAGTTATAACTTGTTAATATATAAAATGTAGTTTAGTTATTTTGCACAATATATAAATTTTTAAATTTATTTTTAAAACACAAATGATATCAATATTCTTATTGAATATAAATGGGTTTTCAATAAGAATGTCAGAAATTTGACAGATGATGGTAGCTATGTTTGAATTTTTTAAAGCTAATTTTGACATTTCAGTTCAGTATAGTTTGGTAAATTATCACGAAATGTTTAACACTTTAACAACGTTGAGAAATTGTAAAAATTTCTATAGACTTATTAAAACAAAAGTTTAATGAGTTATTAAATATTATTTCACGAAATTGATCCATAAATTAGCCCCCAAAATCATGTGATCTAATTCCTTTGGATTATTTTTTGCGAGGTTATGTGACATCATCGGCTTATGCTGATAAACCACAAACAACAGAAGCATTAAAAATAAACATTGAACGTGTATAATTCATGAAATTGGGCCACAATTATGTGAAAGAGTAACTACGAATTGGACTAAAAGAATACACTATATCAAGCGAAGTCGATGAGTGAAATTGTGTTTCATCATTAATGCCATAAAATATGCTTAAAAATAAAAAAATAACTAATTAATTAAATACTTTTTGCTTTATTTTCATTTAAATTTTTGAAGCGTTTATTGGAAAACCCTATAGTTCAGAAATATAAATCTATTTCAATTTTTAGTCCTTATCTGTTTACGTAATTTTTCTATAACAGTCGATTTAAGATTTTTGAATTATTTTCTAATATTTATATCGTCTAGAATTAATTAATTTAAATTAATCAAAATGAATTTAACTACTTATTTGTTTTTATATTTTTTATTTTTTTAAAATGTCTTTCAATGTTCGATATAAATTATATTCATAACTTATTAACTTTTTTTTGCATATTTTATTACTTTAAATTTTTGATAATTTTTTAATTATTAATAATAAAGTTAAGATTTATATTAAATATTAAATAATATTTGTAAATAATATTATTTGAATTAGTATTTAAATTTATATCGTCTTAAATATTTTATACAAGGAATATTTTTAGATAATTATAAGACATTTTTACTAAATGATTTTAATACGATGTATATACATACATATATGTTTATGTAAAATTTAAATAATATATAATTTGAAATATAACTGATTCATTACTAGTGATTTATATTTAATTAAATATTTTTAAATTAATATAATTGCTAATATCAAAACAAAATAAATAATATGTGTAGCACAAATCTTATACGATTTTTTAAATAAAAATATAATTTTGTTTTAATGGCTGGAGTTAAATTTTTATGAGTATTATTATTTTCAGTATAAAAGTAATTAAAAATGTATATAAATACGTGTTTCTTTATATCATTATATAGTTGAATGGTCATATATTTGCATTTCGTTAAAATATGAATAATATCCATTTATTAAACATAATGCAATTTTTAATATGAAAAATAATAAATATAACGTTCTTTTGAGTAATAAAATGACCCTGGTCCGCTTTGAAATGTTGTCGCCACTAATCAACTGATGACAATTTATGAAAATGAATAATTTCACAATTCGTTTAGTCACGTATTCACAGTTATGTAATGTCAGTTATATCTACATATATGAGCTCATCTTCAAACGGAATCAGTAAATTATTACTTTTTTTCTTACAAATCTGATCAAAAATATAATTACTATTTTTATTAGTTGGTATATTAAAATTAGTAATGAGTATAAAAATTATACTGTAAAAAATAATAATAATTACGTCTCGACTTAAATTCATTTAATTTAATAAGATAACAAATTTTGAGTAATTCATGTTTTAAATGTTACACACACACACACACACACACACACACACACACATATATATATATATATATATATATATATATATATATATATATAAATATTAAAAAATATTTTTTATATTATTATTAATTTATTATTTATGGAAAAGACAAATGTCATAAGTTAAATGTCTCAAGTTTAAAAATTTTAAAATAATATTTTCAAAATTTAAATTTAAAATAGTGTAAAAAATTAATAAAAAACGGATTTTTTTGTATATTTTGTACTATTTAACCTAGACTATTTTATTAAAAATCGATTTATTTACTTTTTTTTACTAGTCAGTTAAATAATAGTACTAATATTTATTATGATCAATTTTATTACGAAATGTATCTTTTATTTATATAAGGTTATCCAAATGTGACGCCTAGATTTGTGTTTTATTGAAAAGAAACATGTGTATAGGGTGGTGTATAGAGAAACATGTTAATAGTTTCTTCTTAATAAAACACAAATCTAGGTGTTACATTTGGATCAATCTATATATGTGACAAATAATTTATTTTAAGTAAATATGTAGAAATGTAGAATATCTCTATATTATAAAGAAAATAATTTTAGAAATATTAATAAAACTAGAAATCTTTTTTAATTCTTTTAAATTTAGGTGATATGAAGAATTATATTAGTAATTTTTAATATAATTTGTTTCAGATTTATATAAAAAGTATATATAATAAAGATCTATAAAATTCGTCTCAAATAAAAATGCAATTTCGCTGCCTATGTCGATACAATGCGTAACAGCTCTATATATGATTTTACTAGTAGTCTAGTTGATAAAACAGTAATACTGAGTATAGACTCAAGTAAGACGGTTTCACTTTTGTTGCAAGTTGCAATAATACAGAACAATACAATCATAATCTTTAAGTATTGCGGAACAATGGTAGCAATTTATGTTGTGTTAAAACGTTTGCTCATTGGGGTGGAAATTGTATAAGAAACTTTTACTAGGTTCATGTGGTTTGCATTTTTGTATTTTGCGAAAGAAATAAGCTCTGTTTCATTAATGTTGAGATAAACAGAACGATTTATTATTGAGTATTTTGAAATAAGAAATTAAGAAAATTAGCCGAGTTCCACTTATCTAGACTGTGATTTTAATTATGATGTTTGATGGAATTTTGTAAACTTTGATGATTTGTACATTTTCCGTTTTGATCTTTTGTTATGTTTTTAATATTGAGTTTTTTTTTTCAAAACAGATTAAATTATTAGTTATTGTAGATTCAATGAATTTAGATATTTCAATTGTGTATGATGGTTGAAAAAATCATAAAATGAAGTTTTCATGGGATATGTTTTCAAACAAAATTCACTTTTATTTAATTATACACTTAGATTAAAGTTATAAGTGCAACTTAATGTAGGGAAATGAAACTTAGAATACAATAAATACAATACCATGTATTAACTTCATTCAATATTATTTATAAAAATATATTTATTTATACGTATAGGTAATTTATTTATTTTACATATTAACTTAAATGTAAATATTCTTAAAGAAACTACATATTACTTTATATTAATTTTGTAATACATCAATATTATTAATAAGTGTACTAAAATTTATATATTTTAGAATTATTCAGAATAAATTGTTTGCATTTTTAGATTATTTTCTTATTTATTATCTATATATAATAAAGAAAATAATTTCATTAAATATATATATATATATATATATATATATATATATATATATATATATCAATATATTGTGGGTTTTATGTAAGCATCTGTTTCATTAATTTTATATAACAAGTAATATTATCCATAATTTTATAATGATTGATAAACAATAATTATTTTATTATAAGTAATACATGAATGATTCTTTCCATTATTTTCACAATTATTCACATTATTATGTAAACTATGTAAAAATTACTAACTATTAGTTTTGTCACAACAAAGCCAAGCAGAGCACGAAGACTCTAACCAACTACTGATTTGGAACATAAAATTACCACAAATGTGCATATTATTGTAACATAACTTTCAATAAAAAAGAACATAAACACTTTCCCATTCATAAACAAAAAGTAAAATGTTTTTTTTTCTCGAGGCGGGTTATTTAATATGTCACTTGAATTTATATATTTTTTATATTTTGGAATTTGACATTTAAATAGAAATTATATACATATAATGTGTTCTTATCGGTATTTATTTATGTGCATATCCGCTGGATAATTTATATTAATAAACAGTTTTTTTTACATATTCAAATTATTGTTTATATAAATTTATTAACTGATTATTACAAAAGTTTTTGAACATTTCTCTTTGATTTTTTTGTATATAATGTAAATTGAATTTTACTACAATTTATTATCAATGAAAGACAAAAAAAATACTATATATACATTAATATAATATATACATAGTTCAATATATACTTTTAATATGTGAAAATTGTACATAAAAGCAGTTAAGTTAATAATTGAATTTATTTTCCAGTGTAATTTATATTGTTTATGATTTTTTAAAATTTCTCTCTCTCTCTCTCTCTCTCTCTCTATATATATATATATATATATATATATATATATATATATATATATATATATATATATGTAGCAGCATCTTGATTTTATAATGATTTGTGTATATAGTGATACCGATTTAAAAATGTTTTTGTTTAGATTTTCTAATAATTTCTGTAGTATACCTATTTCAAAATTTTCCAGAAATTTTATTCTATGTTGGCTTTACTCAACTCTCTTTGAAGATTAGTCTTGCACTTAAATAAATTATTACATTATACATAACGGTAAATCGAACACTGTGTTTTTTTCTACAATTTATTACTTTCCAAAAAATTATAAACATTTACAATTTTTTATTATATATAAAAATTTTACTCAATTTAGTTATAGACTTTAGTACATTCACATACACACACATATATATGAGTGTGTGTGTGTGTATGTATAATATTTTGAATTCTTTTGATTTCTTGATTTTGGTCTCAGCGTAACGGATTAAGACATATAATACAGATATTTGTTTATAATGTTTTACCTATTTATATTGTACAAATACATACTTGAAAATAAATATATTTTTAATGAGATATATTATGTTTATGATTAAAATGTTGAAATTTTTGTACTAGAGTATGAAAAAGTGTATTGATTTCATTACATTTGAATTAAATTTATAATTAGGGTTGATTAGATGTATGTATAAACATATTTTGAGATACTTGGTGTAAATTAACAAGCTAATATATACATATATATATATATATAAATTATAAAAATATTATTTTGTTAATAAAAGCATTATTATCAATATATAATTTATATTTATATTGAAATCTATATTCATATAAAAAATCAAGTTTTAATGATTTTGTTTGTACATGTAATAATAAATGAATAAGAAATAAAATAACTATAATTTAGATCTATGTTTATCTTCTATTTTTGTAAAATTATTTTTTTTACAAATATTTTTATAATATTTAAAAAATTATAAGTGCCAAAGATGATACCTTAGACATAAAAATAAAATGGCCCTAAAACTTTAAATAAAAAACTTAAATTAGGATATATATCGATTGCATCAAATATTTATACTTCACAAGCCAATAATACACTTAATTGGTAAATAATTTTAAGGAATGAAGTAAAACAATTTATATAATATTGTGTTATGAATGAAACGGATAATTTTTTTTTATCTTAAAAGAAAGTGTAGATTAAGAAAAATATTTTATTTCCATAATTATATTGATTAAAATCAATAAGAAAAATAATTTTAAATAAAAAAATACAAATATTTTTATGGAATATAGTTAGTTACTTTGCAATATTTTTATTATTTCAAAGAGATTACGTTTTAATGATTGTTATTGTTAATTTTGGATATTTAAATATTATTAATGAGTTAATTCACATGTTCAATGACGAATGTTATAATCAAATATGATATTCGGTGTAAATTATATTTTTTTCATATTTGTCCTCACAATACTTATACAGTATTCAAAATAATGTAATAATAAATGTTTTTTGTCATTTTTGATATTATTTCATTACAATTATATTTGGAACAATCTTGTCATTAACATATGTAAAATAATAACAGAATTTTGTAAAGTTTTAGATACTCGTATGAATATTGTATATATACATACACACACACACAGATTTATATATATATATATATATATATATATATATATATATAAGTATTTGTCTCATAGATATTTGTTTGGAATAAAAAATGAATTGTCAATACGATTTTTGTTTTTATTCGTTTTACATGTAAGTTTGATAGTAATTATAATGGCTAACTTGTAACATCTATAAAAATTACTTTATGTACGCCTACTCGAGTAAGAAACCCACCGATAAAACACAAAAAAATTAGGATTCAAACTTGAGACGTTGTCACAATAGCCTCCGCAGTCACCCACGTGTTTTCAAGTACAACGGCGTGAATATACATGTGGGCAATATGTGTGATACACATGATTCGTCGTTCTGTGTCTTATGATTTCATCTTCCAGACGAATTCGATTAGGATTCTCAACTGTTATCTTGTATTTTTCATCCATGCATTTTTAATGTTTTTTTATCAGTACGAAAAAAAGTACTTTCTACAGTTCTATTTTCTAAGAGAAAGAATAGTTTATAATATGTATAACAAACCCATAAGTTACTTTTAATTATATGTAAAAAATGTTGCAAAATTTGTTCCATATCTAGAACATGTAATCAATTTTCTCGATTTTTAATCATATTTTTAGCATTTTACATCAATTTACATTTAATTATACAGTATTCGTGTAATAAACACGACACGTTAATGTTCCAAAACGTTCAGAAATCGTGAATCCCAACGGCGTTCACGCTCCGTTGATTATTTCCAAGCCAACATCTCGCTCATCATTGCTACCGTTTCTTTATTTTGTTACACTGGCTCAGGTTATTAGTGTGAATGCGATAGATGCACCAATTCACACCCACGATCTGTCTTGCAACGACCGACTTGATTGAACGACCAAGAAAATATATTACATGCTAAAGAAATACAGCTATGGTGAAAAACAATTAAATTGATCTGGTATATATATATATATATATATATATATATATATATATATATATATATATATATTTGTGTTGTATATGATAAATGTGGAATCTGTTTTATTCATTTTTGCATTGTTTTGTTTAAGTTGCAATGATTAATGGATGAATTAGGTGATCGTAATTATTTTCAGAACGAATTTTCATGTTACAATATGTATTTTTTCCCGTTATACTTTAATTATTCATTCTTTCAAGATGAATTAACTAAACAAATAGTTAATTATGAAATATTTGTGGCAAATTAAATTTATGCAAAACATGATACATCAATTACTGGATTTATCTTCTTTTTTAAATATTTAATTTGTACTAGTAACATCCGGATGTTAATACATTAAACTGTTGACCTATAGATCGTGAGTTCATTTATTTTATATATGTTTTACGTTATATTTTTTTAATTAAACATAACGTTCAACAATCTTGTAAAAATGGAAACTTCATTAGTTTTTGTAGTTATTACAAAAAAATATTTTCATATCAAGATCACATTTATAGGTATTGTATTTTATCTTTATTATATCGTTGTTATGAATTTAATGAGTGTTTTACCTTGTAAGTAAATTAATACATTTAGGTTAATATTATTTTGATATCTTTTGTACTTGATTTTTCAATGTAGACTAATGTAAATATAATTTTGATATAATGATTTTTTTTAAAAAATAATAATAAAACTATACAGTTGCATAAATTTGAGTTACAAATTAAAACAACAGAATTTTTATTAAGAAATTATATATAAAATAATAAATATCTAATAAACTCTTAAATGTAATAAATCAATGAAAAAATTTTTTTTGTAATAATGTTAGTATTTTATTCCTTCCCTACTATTTATATATTATTTGATAAAAATAGTTAGAAATATAAAAAATTGTCTAAAATAATTTAAAGAAAAAAATGAAATAGTTGTAAATTAAAATCCAACTCGAATAAAAAAAATAAGTTTAAAGGTTAGAAACTAATTAAAAGATATCATTTAAATTGTAATAACCAACAACATATTTATTTATATAATATATATATATATATATATATATATATATATATATATATATGCTTTATTTATTTATTGTTTAATTTAATTAATAAATTTTTAATTTAGTTTTTCTTACTCTTTTATCATACTTATCAAACGACCCTCGTATATATATATATATATATATATATATATATATATATATATATTATAAAATTATAAATATATATATATATATATATATATATATATATATATATATATATATATACGAGGGTCGTTTGATAAAGAATCAGATAAGGAGATAAAATATCACCAAAATAATTTTCATCTGCTTCGAAAGAATTATCAAAGACACTAAATTGAAAATCTGAATGTATATAAATAAAAGGAGAGATGTTTAGAAACTTAAGATTTGCTGACGATATTTTATTTTTTCAGAAAGCTCAAGTGAATTTGAAAAAGATCGAAAGGATTAGATACAGCAAATTGAAAAAAAATAATTCTATGATTCTTTGTGAGACAAAAGTAATGGTTAATAAATTTTCAGTTCGAAGAAGAATTAAACTAAAAGGAATAGAAATAGAAGTTAAAAACTATCTATATCTGGAATAACTTATTAACGTTGAAAATACATTTATAAATGAATTGGACAGGAGAATAAAAATGTAATGGTGTCAATTTGGAAGAAATTCGTATTCCTTTTTGTTTAAAAAGAAGCATTTTTGATTAGAGCAACCTTACCAATTTTCACTTATGGCAGTGAAACATGAAACTTAAATGCTAACATAATTTAGTGGTTTCAGATAACAAACAAACATGGAAAATACATGTTAAGAATAATGTATAAGGACAAAAAGAGAATCAAGTAGATCAAAAAGCAAAAAACAAATACGGCTATTATAGAAAAAATGAAAAGTTTACAATGGAGATGAACTGGGTATATAGCGAAAAGAGAAGACTACCGTCTGAAAAAAGGAATTATTGATTGAAAATCTAGATTTATAAAAAGTCTCAGCAAAAGACTCATGGAAAGTTGGGTTAGAGATATAAGGAAATTCGTCGAAATGGACTCGAAAAGAAAGACATTGGATTGATCGTAATGGAATGTTTTGAAGATGTTTTATCTAGCAATAAATAGAAAGAGGATGATATATATATATATATATATATATATATATATATATATATATATATATAGGGTTTTCCAATAAGCGTTACAGAAGTTGTAATGGAAATAAAACGAAAAGTATTTAATTAATTAGTTATTTATTTTTAAGTATATTCTATGTAATTAATGATAAAACAAAATTTCACTCATATGACTACCACGACTTCGTTTGACATAGTGCATTCGTTTAGTCCAATTTTTAGTCACTTTTTCACATAATTGTGGTCCAATTTCATGAATTACACGTTCAAAGTGTATTTTTAATAATCCTGTTGTTTGTGGTTTATCAGCATAAATCAATGATTTCACATAACCTCACAAAAAATAATCCAATGGAGTTAGATCACATGATCTTGGTGGCCAATTGATGGGTCCATTTCGTGAAATAATGGATTCACTAAATTTTTGTTTAAATAAGTCTATTGAAGTTTTTATAATTTTTAAGCATTGTTGAAGTGTTAAACGTTTGATGATAATTTGCCAAACTATACTGAGTTAAAATGTCAAAATGAGCTCAAAGAAAATTCAAAAATGGCTGTCACTAGCTGTCACAGTTCTGACATTTTTATTGGAAAACCATATATATATATATATATATATATATATATATATATATATATATATATATATTACACTTTTTTTTTTACATAGCTGCGAAATTCAAAAGACCAGAAGGCGGAAGGGAGATATTTGCCAACCTAATATATATATATATATATATATATATATATATATATATATATATTATATGTAGTATCGTTATACAAAGTGTGTGATTTAAATAAAATCCTTAAAAGGGAACTTGGAAGGAAATAATTTTTAATATTGTGCTAATTTAGTATTTTTTAAATATCTTTATCATAAATAGTTCATTTATACCCAACACCACGAGATTTTTTAAAAATATTCAGTTATCACTTATTGTTCATTTTATTCGTTAAAGTACATTTTTTGATATGGCCATTCAGCACATACTTCCGATCATCGCAAGTGAGTTACATTATAAAATCTAGATATTTTTTTAGAATACAAATATAGGACATGATTTATTTAAAAAAATATTTGTTTTTCTTTTAAATTATAATTTGAAAATATTTTTGCATCGGTGTTTATAATACTATTAAATACCTTTAAAAATCAATAAAGTGTTATAATTTATTATTTTTAATTAGAGATAAACGCTTTTAAATTGATTTGTTCAAATGAAATTTCGTTTTAGATTATTTAAATATCTTCGATTCGATCTGATATTTTATCAGTATTTATCCTATACACGTGTAATAATAGACAATAATAATAATTGTGTGTAAAATGCGGAAATTCGTGAATAAAACCGAAAGTAAATTATTACAAAAATATCACTTTCAGGATAAGTAGAGCGCGTTCTATGTCAGTGACAACAATTGACGCGCGTCAGCCGTTTGTCGGTCTGTTGCGTCACAAACGCTAGAGGGGAAGGACGCTATGTGAGAATCGTGGGTGCGTGAAATACGGCAGTGGGACAAGAGGCAAAGGGAACTCCTTACATTATTGCACGCTGATTTTCATTTCCGAATCGGTGTTGCATGAAAACTCGGTCATGTTTGTTATGTTTTGAACGCAAAAAAGATTAAATGCATTAGCGCCAGATTTTATTTCAATACGAAAGAGGATTTAAAATGTGTTTTTTAAATTATACATTAACGTACACAAACACACACACATATACTCGCATATATATATATATATATATATATGTGTGTGTGTGTGTGTGTGTATAATTATGTGTATAAATGAATATATGCGTGAAAATTTATTAGTAATTTTATTAATTTATGCTGAATATTTACTGACGTAGTATAAATGATAGAAATTATCATACATTAACTAGATTTAATTTATGTCTATTAAAAATATTTTTTATAAGAAATAATAATTTTACAGATTAATATTGAACATAAATTTATTATATAATATGTTTACTGGAGTTCGATATACAATTCGATTTTCGTAAGTTTTGTATATTGAATCGTGGGAACATTGTATTATTTTTTAGGTAAAAGTTTTTTTTAAAAAAATAGTATTTAATTTTCATATAATTTTACTACGTAAAAGATTTCCGATGCTATTAACAAATATTTTTCCTGTTGTGTTTGAAAAATGACAAAAATATTTCCTTATAAAATAAATAACCTATTGCGTAGATAATTTTAATTTATAACTTGGAAATATAACAGTCAAATAAATTTATATGTAAAAAAAATAATGGGTAATTTCCAAATACTTAGTCATCAAATTTTTAATTCGGATCAAAATTTAAATTCGGATAGTAATTGAATTTTGTCATAGTAAAATGGTAAATTTTTAGTTTTTTTCTATTAGAATACCAAATACTTTACTGGCTTTCTTCATTGTTTAATTTTTTAGATAGAATATTCTTTAATTCTTAATATTTGGTTGTATTCATTTTATATTTTTATATAAATAAAGTAATATTTATTCTATAAAGTTTTGTATTTTTGATAATTATCTAATAATGATAAGATAAAAATATTTTTCTTTAATCTTATTGATTTGAATATATTAAAGATGTTAAAAAATAATCAAAAAATATTTTTGAATTTTTTTAAAAAAATATTGACTATTGAAAAGTATATTAAGAAATTATTATCATATACATACATCAAGTTATTTAGATGTATAAAAAAATAAATAGAATGTTTACCAAATTTCAAAATCACAATATGGTTAATAAAATATTACTTTATAATTTGAAAACTGAATACGTTCTTTCAGTTTTATTTTTCAATTCACTAAAATTATACCTGCATATGAGAATAAAAATGTTTTGACTACATCTGTGTATATGTATGTACATAAATCAGAATGATTTAATTCTACTCTATAACATTTAAATATTACATCTTTAAAAATCGAATCGTTAAATATATCACACAAATTAATGTATCGTTCAAATAAACATATCGCTTCTATTTAATGTTCGAGCATGACATGCCATTTCTATATTTTCACACATTTCTACAATAATAATAATAATTATTTAAATGTCAAAACATTTGTTTCTCTTATCTGATATTTAAATTTTATGTCAAAGGTCTAAAGATTTTACAGTTTTTTTTTAATCGAATACTTTTTTTTGCTACGATGTGTAGGTGGAGAGATTCATTTTTATTTATTCACAGACTATTATTAATATCAGTTAATCGAGTATCGAAATGCAATTTATCAGCATGATAAATTTGGAAGATTTGTAATGTGAGTACTGTAAAATAAGTAAGGTCACTTCAAAGTATATTTGTTTTCTAGTGGTTACATCATTCTGTGTGTAATAATAAAAATATTATAATTCGTTTGTATTGAAGGACAATTGTTGTAAATTTATTGTAATAATCATTACATATGATTGATTTGAATAAACATTACATACATACATATATATATATATATATATATATATATATATATAATCTATAACTGAATTCAAATTTTTCAATTGGAGGAAATATTAATTCACCAATAAAAATGACGTATTAACATGACATACTTTTTAATCAATATACAATAAATAAAAAACAACAAAGTCGAATCTAAGCTACAGAGATAAAATTTTTAAGAGATGGTATAAAATACACTAAAAGAGATATAACATGAAATGTTGAAATTAGAGAAGAGTTGAAAATTTACGGACAGAAAGAACAAATAGACAGAATGAATCAAGAAAGATTACCTAGAAAAATGAAGAAGTTTAAATCCAAAGAAAGATGGAATATACGAGGGTCGTTTGATAAGTATGGTTAATTTATTTATTGTTTAATTTAATTAATTGATTTAATTAAATTTTTCAATTTAGTTTTTCTTACTTTTTTGCCATACTTATCAAACGACACTCGTAGGTAGACCAAGAAAAAGATGGCAGCTGTAAAAGACAATTGAAAAATGAGTAATATGAGTAATATACAATGTATAAGAAGAAGGAGAAACATATAGTGTTTCTATTTCAATGAAGAATTAGGTTTATATTTACATGAATTATATATATATATATATATATATATATATATATATATATATATATATATATATATGTGTGTGTGTGTGTGTGTATTATTTTCAAAAAATTGGAAAATTTTTATTATTTTTTAATAATTAAAAATATTGTTTTAACACAAATAAATTATTTACCTTAATATGAAAAGGTTTTTATAAATTACAACCTTATTTATTACATATTTTGTTATTAAAAAATTAATTTACAAAATATGTACTTATATTGTTTATTTTCACATTATGACAGATTAACATTTTATCATAAATAAATCATTCAACTAAATACTAAAGAATTTTATAAAAGTGTGTAATATCATTTACTGATTACTTTATTTGCTACTGTGTATTTTGATAACTATGCTATTATATTTAAAAGCGTTGAATTATAACATTTTAATTAATATTGTAAAAGATTGTATAATGCAGCGCTGTAAAGATAATGGAATGGTCATTGAAATATGCGTCAGTTAATAATGTGAACAATAAGTTATTATTGAATAAAAATATTCTATTCATTGAACAACACCAAGAAGGTTAAATGTCTAATAAAAATGGTTTTTTATTGATTACAAGAGTAAAAATTATTTATTTAAATGAGTTTTACCAATCAACAAATAAACTCTTTCTAATAAAATATTCTGAATAGAATAAATCAATAATAAATAAAAACGTATTTATAAAATTTGAAAGTTTTCAAACTTTTAATTTCACTTCTCATTGATTTAGTATGAAAAATTGTTTGTTAATAGCTGTTTGAAGTTTTAATTATATGTTTATACACTACATTTTAAACATATATTTTTTACTAAGTATTAAGTTTAAAGAAAATTATTTTCATTAATCATTGAGAATGAAATTATGTGTAAATGTATTCGTTGATGTATTTAGATTGTTTAATAACATATAAAATTGATTATAAAAGTCACGTTAAGAGGTTACCGCTTTATGATTTCGTGAGGAAACATTCTGATGTATGTTACAAATCAAGGTTTTTAGAGAATCCGTTAGTAGATTTAAAAGAATTGTGAATTATTACTTCCTGTACACGATGAATTTGTTTGTATTTCATACATATTTCTAAAAAGAGTTAAATAATAGAAAAAAATTAACTTCCTATGATGAAAATTTAATGATTATAATGATGTTTTTTTACCTATTTCCGAAGTGAATTAACATATAATTCATTGCTATAAACAAATATTTTTATTATATTATAACTGTTACAGTTGTGATTCGATAGTTATTTTTATTTTGTCTTCAATATAATTATAATTCAGAAAGCGTTACAAAATTGACATCAGCAGAATGTAATCTCGTTTTTAAATAAAATTTAATTTTTGAAACAAATATGTGTATTTTACAAAGATTAGTAATTTTTCTAGATTTTTAAGTTTATTTATCTTTATAAATACGTTAATAGTTGATATTATATTAGTCTTGTCACATTATTCTAAGAGATATTTATTTTTTAAAGAAATATATATATTTTTTTAAAAAAAACAAAAAATGTTTGGATATAAATAAAAATATAATTATTTTACTAAACATTAATCTACACTGTGGGAATATACTGCAATGTATTCTAAACAGATACTTATATTCTTTGTGTTGAAATTAAAGAAATAAATACTTAACAGTAAAGCATAAAAAAATCAAAAATATAAAGAAATGTGTATGTACTTTATTTATTTATTATATATTTTTAATAATTGTTCAAATATGTATCAATAATATTGCATAATTTGCTGATAAATCTTTTATAATTATATGATTTTGTCAATGAATGATTTATTTTATATTGTTTGTAATTTTTGAAACTTCAAATTATATATTTTTTTAAATTATTATTTTTTATATTATATATTATGTATTGTATTTTTTTTGTATTGATAAATTCAATGATTAATTTTTTATATAAAGTAAATAAGATAAAATGTTATTATTTGACTCTAGTTTAATAGGATTGCATTTTTTTTAGATTATTTTAGGATTTTTTGTTGTTTACTTCCATTATAGTCAATATAATTATATAAGTTGTTTTTTTTTATAATAAATTGGTAAGTTTTTGATTTTTATTTAGAATTTTTTTGTTTGAAATACAGAAATAAATGTAATATACATATATATATATATATATATATATATATATATATATATATATATATATATATATATATATATATATATATATATATATATATATATATATATATATACAAAAATATATATATATATTTGGTTGGCAAGTATATCCCTTCCGCTTTTTTTTTTTTTTTTTTTTTGTACATAGCTGCGAAATTCAAAAGACCAGAAGGCGGAAGGGAGATATTTGCCAACCTAATATATATATATATATATTATATTATATTATATATATATAAATATATATATATATATATATATATATATATATGAGGGTCGTTTGATAAGTATGGTAAATTTATTAATTGTTAATTTAATTAAATTTTTCGATTTAGTTTCTCTTATTTTTTACCATACTTATCAAATGACCCTTGTATGTATATATATATATATATATATATATATATATATATATATATATATATAGGGTGGCTAAAATGAACTGAAGAATGTAATATATGAATGTGTGTTTAAATATTTAGTCTTATTTGGGCTACTTATTTATATTAGGCTACCGGAAAGTTTTGTCCGTTATTGAATTAAAAAAAATATTAAATTTTTAATATATTTATTAATATTTACTGAACGATATAATTTTTTCTTCGGTACTAATGACATTTTCCCAGCGAGATGGTAATTTGTGAATTCCATTTCTGTAGAATGACAAACTTGAGATGACATTATTGAGGACCGAAGTTTCCTCTAGACCTAATATATATATAAAGAATGGTGCAAATGAGACTGAATATTTTGAAATACATTTATATAATACATTTGCTTTAGTCCTATTTGAGCCACTCTATATATGTTACAAATTTAACAAAAAAGATTTTAATTTTTTAATTCACAAATATCACGAATTACATTACATTTAGAATCGTCTTAATATCTAAGACTTTTAGTTTATTAAAAATGAATTTTATCAAATATATAATGTTTGGTTAAAAATATGACAAATTGTTAAAATTTCTGTTTAGTTGTTATTTATTTTGGAATAGTGAATTTTTTTCCTTAATAAAAATAATCACCTCAATACCACAAGTTTTTATAAAATGTTCAATAATTACTCATTGTTTTTTTTTATTTTTTGATGTACATTTAGATGATAATGTTGTTAATATCGTAGCATTATATTTTGAAGTACAAAAAAAATTAATAATTAGTGATTATTGATATTTTTATAACATTTTATGCTGTTTGGGTTAGCAGTATATTCATGTTCAATTTAATTTACTACAGTATCAAAATTAATAATCAGAAATAATTTCTATAAGAAGTTAGATTTGTATAACCACATTTTGTAAAAATAATATATTTTGTGAATCTCATATAAATAAAAAATGATTTTTTTTTATATTAACAAATGAATTTAATATCAAATTAGTATAAATATTTTTAATTCTTTAGTAATTTAATATATTATGACAAAATATTTATGTATCATTTAGAAAAACAAATCATTCAAAAAAATAAGTAATTTTTTTAAATAATTTAAATCAAAAATATATTTTTTTTAATTGAGCCTAAGTATGAAATATTCATATTTTATTTATTATCGATCTTTCCATTATTAAGAAATAGTTTACAAATATTTATTTGGTTGTGATTATAAGACAAATACATGTACGTATATATTTTAGAGACAAAATAATTAAATATTATTTTATGTGCTTGAAATATTTTCTCAATCTTCAATAACAAACAAATTAATTTAAATATTTTCCATAATAAATCCAGCGAAAAATAAATCTTAAATATGTACATAATAATAGGTGCGTCAAGTCCAAACAATATTTTATATACTCAGGAGAGAAAAAAAACCGACGGAGGAAAAAAACGCCTCAGCACAAGTATCATTACGGGAAAACAAATTGAATAAATTGAAAAGTAAGTTTTTATACGTGTTCCTAGATGATTTCTACATTATGTTATCAATTTATTTCGATATTTGTGCCGGTATTGCAATTAATAGTTCTTTAGAGTCAAGGTGGCTGAGTTTTTTCGATACGATGACCTTGAAGCCATGGCTATGATCATCAGACATTAATTGTGAAGAAGATCTTTACCAGAGCGCACTATGATAATTTATTGAGGTAATATGGTCAAAGCAGGTAAGGTAAAGAAAGGCGAAGGACATTTTGTATATGTGAGATATATATTTGATTATATGTGTGATTTTTTTCTACGTGCCTTTTTGAATACGATTTAGATTTATATAATGAGACAGATCGACTTTTTGTCTCTCTTGATTTTTTATTAGTCTATAAATATTTCATTATATTATGCCGTAGACTATATACCACAATATGAAATATATTTGTTTTGATGACTTTTTATATTACGTTGTTTGTTACTAGGATGACATCGTTTATATATATATATATATATATATATAATGTTTTTTTAAGCGTGATAGAAATTTATATTGAAATCAATTTAAATTTCTATCACGCTTAAAAAACATTTTATATATTTAGGGTCATTCAAATGTGACGCTTAAATTTGTGTTTTATTAAAAAAAAACTATATACATGTTTCCATATACACCATCCTATACACATGTTTCTTTTTAATAAAACACAAATCTAGGCTCTTCACATTATAAAACACAAATCTAGGCTATCACATTTGGACGACTCTTTCTCTCTCTCTCTCTCTCTCTATATATATATATATATAAATCATTTTGTAAATTATTTTAATTTTATGCAATTTAAACATAATATAAAAATGTAAAATAAAATAGAAAATCATAAAGAAAATAAAGATTAATTATTATTTAAATTACATTAAATAAAAATGAGAATTTAAGTGTCAATTTTGAAAATTGAATGAAATATATTTACAAAATAATTAAAAATTATTCATATCATTTATGTTCAGCTACACTTAGTTTTCTTTTATTGATAATGAATAGAATATATTTTGTCTATAATTACTTGAATAGATTTATTTTTGAGAAAAATAAAATATTTAAGCAATATCCAATACTCTAAATCATATATTTTCTTAGTAGATACGTTGATTAACAACATTAGAATTTTTTTAAAAATACATTAATGAAAGCAAGATCGACAATTTTTATAAATATGAAACTAGATTATAAAAAATGAATATGAAATATTTTTAATTCTGAAATAATTACTGTAAATATATTAATTTTATACTTTTTTTATAAAAAAAATAAATTATTAATGATATTAAAATAAGTTTAAAATGGCTTAAAACTATATTTTAATATAAAGTGTTAGTTTTCTTGGTATCTTTAGTATGCAAAATTTTAAATACAATTGAAAGTAAAAAAGTATGTTAAATTTAATAACATTTATGTTTTTACTTTTTAATATAATAAATTAAAATATAATAAGATATAAATTACATCTTTGAATACAATAAATACAAGACTATTACAAATTCTAAATTAATTATAAAAAAGGTTAATGGAAGTAAATTAAAAATAATATAAGATGTGAATTTAAAAATTATATTTATGTTTATTTTTGAATAACTAGAATCGACAAAAAAACCTATTGTATGAAAAAAATAATATTGAAGATATACCGCCAAACATTTCAATATCATAAAAATTAAAAGCATTGTAATATATAAAATAAATATTAAATTCAATTTTTAAATCTTTTGCTGTCAAACATTTAAAACGTGAAATTAACAACTAATATATCTGCTACTGTAATTTAAAAACGTATACTGTTTTCTTATACAAGTAAATTAAAATAAAATTTTATGTCATCATTTGCCACTGAATTTCATAACACAAAAAAGGTAAAAAATGTCAACTGATTAAATATTAACAGCGTCTAAACTGAGCGTGAGAAATCAAATTGGTAGTATTCATAATGAATAATAATTAACTATTCGTATCATTGAGTCCTGTACGTTAATCGTTAGTAAATGTTCATGGAAAACTAGTCTTTTAAATTTTTCATTAGAAACAGAGCAGTGGTTCTATTAATTAAAAATACTGTTTTATAGAAGGTCATTTGTAAATATTTTCTGATATCCGTATTTCCTTTATTTTCCACTTAAATGATTCTAGAATTTATATTGTTTCATGAATAAATGTATAAAATAGCACGTAATTGCTGTATTTATTCTTTCATTGAAATGGATTTTTATTAAAAAAATATTGAGAATAAAATTGATAATAATAAATAAATTATGTGCAAAAATGTATTTATTTACCTTGCATCCTTCACAAGTAAATGCACCGAAATGGAAACCTGCAGCAGGTTCTCCGCATACTTTACACTGTTGATTCATCTAAAAAATAAAAAAAATGTAATTAGTTTTACAAATAAAACTTGTCAATAAAATATTAATTCAAGTAAAGTAACTATTGTTATTTCTCGTTTCAAATTAAAAAAAAAAACACAAATTCAGTAAATTTCATAAAAAATATGTGTGAAAAATTTCAATGGCAATAACATGAAAAAGACTCGAATAATAAAAAAATTTAAATATAGGATCATCCAAATGTGACGACTAGATTTGAGTTTTATTAAAAAAAACATGTGTATAGGGAAACATGCATAGTTTCTTTTTAATAAAACACAAATCTCGGCATCACATTTAGATGATCGTTTACATATTTAAATAGACGTTTGTATTTAATGAGAAAAAGGAAAAAATAATTTTATCATCAGTTTTTTAAGAAATAATTAGTATAAATCAAGAATTAGATTTTTTAACTGTGATTTTGTCTGTTACTTCTTTCTTTTTTTTCTCTTTATCTAATATATATATATATATATATATATATATATATATATATATATATATACAGTAATACCTCGCATAGTGCGGCTTCGATTAGTCCGGTTTCGCTATAGTCCGGTTTGAAATTTAAAAAAAAATGTTTTTACTTGAAAAAAATTAATACATAAAATTATTTTTATACGCAAATTTTCAAGTTTTCCCTTTATTATGAAAACATAATAAAAAAGAAAACCGAAATAGTGAATGCACATAATACGCAACGCATGCGCAGTTCTAGTTTTGTGGTCTTTTTTTCTTTTTCTATTAGTTTTCGATTCGCAACTCTAGAATAAAGTCGATTTTTTGATAATTAAATTTTAAGAACCCGTTTGAAAATGAATTAAAAATGTATTTGAAATAAATATATAAACACCTCATTTTGTTTTGTTAATACATACAAACATTTGAATATATTACTCTCGCTTTATTTACTGAAAAATAGAAAAAAATATTTGGAACCAATTAACGTTTTTTGTATTTAGTTAGTGTTTCGATTAGTCCGGTTTCATATAGTCTGGCTGATCAATAGAACCGATTAGCCGGACTATGAGAGGTATTTCTATATCTATATATATATATATATATATATATATATATATATATATATGTATATATATATATATATATATATATGTGTGTGTGTGTGTGTGTGTGTGTGAGAGAGAGAGAGAGAGAGAGAGTGTGTGTGTGTGGACTTTACAATCGGATGGGTAGTTGTTATAAAAGCGCTTAATAAATTACAATGTTAATTTATATAAAATAAATATGTTATAAATATGTCATCATAAATAATCATTTCAAGTAAAATGTTCATCAATTAAATTTATTTAGGTATTTAAATCCACTATTTTCATTATAATAATGAAAGGAATATTTATGTTTTCTAGGAATGACCGTTCTACTAAATACATGTCATAATATAATACATTTAAAAGTAAATTAAAGCAATTTTGAAGACTAGATATATATTTGCGAACAATCTTTTCAGCCTCGAGCCATTCCCGCGCTACTCTCGACTGATGTGAAGTGCAAATGATTAAATGTGCAACAAACACAATTTCAGTATAACAAGTTATTGGTAATTTGTTATTATTTACGATCAGTTATTGAGACTTCACGATGAAAATAATCTCGAATATATACAAGAACATATGTGCTTATATAGTTATAAATGCGCTTTGTTAATCTAAGAGTAATTAAATGTCATTCACTTAATAAGAATTACAAGTGTATGTAATAAGAAAGAATGATTATTATAAGAAATACGAATTTTAAACTAAAATAAGATGAAAAGTTCATATGTTTCAAATGTAATCAAATAAATTATTTAATCATCGTTACTAAAATAAAAGATGTGTCTGTTATGTATATATGTAAAAATGTGAAAATATCCAATTAAATAAATAGCAGACTGTGTTCTTGGAACATACTGACTGTTCTGTATTTTTCAAAGTGGTAATGAAAGTAAAATATCGAGTGAAAACATGTATCTAAAAATTCATTATTTAATAAATAAATCTTCCGAAATGTCAATAGTGCTATTTTAAATTTATTTCATCGCATATATGAAAAAATAAATTATAAGTCACATATATGTCCATAATATGACGATTAATAATGAAGAATAATTTGCATACACAACAACAATGTAAAAGGTTATCTTGCAGAGAACTCATTTCCTGAATTGAAAAACTGTGTGACAGTTGATAGGCAGGCTTTTTCGTATTGCCTCGTCGAGAATTGCAATCTAGGAAGACAATAATAAGAAATATTGCGTGTTGCTCCCGATTATTTATACGACAGGTTGTCAGAAAGAGTTATTATGCAGTTAGAGGTAAGAGAAATGTATACTTGTTGTTGGGTTTGACGTGATTCAAAGTATCCCGAGTGGCTATTTCCATATGTCGATTGTGAAATCAGACGATCAATCTTCTCTATAATAAATTGATCACAAAATTTCAATAATCATTACTATAGATCGTATAGAAAGGCCAATAATAGAGTCGAATTGATTTGTACTAGAAAAATGGTGCCCCTTATGAAGTTACAAGGAATGTGATATACAAAAACTTTTTATAAAAGGAAATTTTATATATATATATATATATATCATAATTTATTGCAGTAATTTGTGTATATTTTACAACTATTTATTCTAGAAATAGATTTCCATCCATTTTCAATATAAAAGAAGAAATAGAGATATTTTAATTGAAGAAGGAAAATATGATGATACAAGAGAAAAAGGTGAAGCAGTTCATCATTCCTAATTGTGATTTATATTTGGCAATAATGAAAGATAACTTGTTTTACTGACATACTTACATCGAGAAATTATTTATAATCAATTCTTATATCAAAATATGAAATATATCATACGAACATTATTTATTAACTATTACTGATTGAATAAAAAATTGATATCAAGAATATAAAATATTACAATCGATTTCTGTTTCTATAATTTTTATAACAAGTATCTCATGATTTTTGTTAAAAACGAATACATTTTATATTTTTACCAAATAAAAAACATTATCATTGGAATATTATTATATATTTAAATTACCATATATTTATTACACAACTGAATAAGGGATGGCATATTTAATATATTTTATCCAATTACTATTGACTAAAATAAAATTTGTAGTATTTTTGTAAAAATTATTAGGCATGATTGTATATTATAAAAATATTAACAGAGATGATTAGAATATTTATGTACGATTGTAAACTGGTAAAATATCATTAATTAGAAATCTTCAATATTATTGCATTACAAGGTATGTAAAGAAGAAGAATTTTACGACAACCACATAAAATACTATTCTTTCAGTTAATAAAATGATCTGTCCTTATCTTGAATTGTATGTTCTCGCTTTTACATTATAATATGTTATAAATGAATACATTTGACATGACATACTGGGTGAAGAAATATTTCTCTATCCACTGTTAAGATTTATAACTCTATTATGTTTTATGGTCCACATCACTGACATCACATGACCCAACTGTTGGAGAAAATTTCATTTTAATATTGAAATTAAAGTGAATTATATATATATATATATATATATATATATATATATATATATAATTCAAAGAATGAAATTTCATAAAAATACTTAAATACATTTTAAATTGGTGTTAAATTTGATTCATATATATATATGTATTAAATATATAAACCTTATAAACACAAGAAATCGTTAAAATAATTAAGATTTGTTGTTATGAGTTGTCCTTAATAAGTAAATAATGATTTGATAGCTTTGAATATGTTTTTACTTTAATCATACTATTTTCATATAAATGTGTGTTCTATACACACAAACACACATATATATGTATATATATATATATATATATATATATATATATATATATATGTATGAATGTATATATATGTAATATTTTTGTGAAACTTGTATATGGCGTTAAATTTTATTATCTTTTATTGATTGTTTTTGATATCTTTAGGCTAACTGTGCTGTTTTTGATAAATATTTCTAACGTAAGTTATTTCGCTTCTTTTTAGTTGTTTGGCTTTCGGTTATAGAAGTAATTAAAATGTAAGAAGACATATCAAAAATAATTTAATTAGCCTGAAGACTTACTCAACGATAAAATGTTACCGAATTAAACGTAACAAAAATTTTAAAAAGTTTCCCGTTGTAAAAATGGTGTTATATTAGCTTCAAGGTAACATTTGCAATTTAACTTAAAGTACCAGTTTTTTGATGTTACATTCAAAGAATAAATATGTTATTATATTATTGTATTTTATATATATATATATTTGTGTGTGTGTGCTTGTTTGTGGAAAATAAAAAAAATAAATAAATATATAAAGTAATATGATTGTCAAACTTGTTTTGTAGAAGGTGAATTTTTTATATATTATAATTACTGCTGTGTAAAGTCATTATAAAATTACAGGTTTAATATTTCAAAATAATTTTCGTTAAAGCGAATCTTCATTAAATTATTCAAAATGAAAGCTGGTCTGATAATTTTTAATTTACTTTTTTAATTTGATAACCGAGGCAATCGTTTCATTTTACATGTATTGAATTTGTATTTATTAGAACTATTTACTTTTTTATATAATACTTAAGAAATTTCACAAACATAGCTATTACTAGATTACACTAGATCATTTAACATGACTACACCTTTCTAAATTATCATTTGGAGATTAGTAATATTATATTTGGTAACTAGAACATCTTAAATCAATCATCACTGTTTTGTAAAATTGTATGAACAATGGTAGGTTTAGTAATTTAGTTTTAAAATATAGGTCATTGTTAATAAAATTTCAACTTTAGCAATGTTTAATATTATAAGATTTTATAAGGGGCTTTTATTTTGTAGTGGATTGATAAAGACTGAATATATATATATATATATATATATATATATATATATATATATATATTGTGTAGATATAAATATACAAATATAAAATTTGTGATGTTGTGTTATAAAAATATAGAACATGAAAAAAAATATCGAAATTATAAATAATGATAATATTTATTTTCCTAGTTATTTTTGATTAACGACACATGCATCATAACAAAATTATTAATACCTCTGTGAGAATGCCACAAGCAAATTTCTCTCTCAATAATTTTGTCATTAACAAAGTGCAATAATTCATTTAGCTTCCGGATTAAGTGAAAAAAGTCTGTTCGTACTAGACATGTTAATTTCATAACATACGTAATGTACCATTCAAAAAGATTAATTGCAAACGAGAGAGTGACTTGATTTATTTATTTTCTTATATGTCGATTAATTGATCAGGATGTCTATCATTATGTTGTTGAGCATTTAAAACGAAAATATACTCTTCATTTCAATCTTTTTTATTAATTAAACTAAGAAGTGTCTTATTTAACATTTATATATTTTAATATTTACTTGTACGATTTTGTGTTTGAATTATTTATATTTAAATGATTAAAACTTTTGATGTCTATTACTGACATTTATATATATATATATATATATATATATATATATATATATATATATATATATATGTATGTATTGATGATATGAAGTATTATATTTCAGTTATTTTTAATTTGAATATTAAATTTTATTTTAGAGGCACTGAAATAGAGTTGTGTCATAATAATCAATTTATATTGTACATATATATGAGTTACGAAAAGAGAGACTTGAAAAAGTAAACAAAATAATTAAAAGCTATTGAAAATTATGGGTAATAAATCATTTTTATAACTGTTTTAATTAATTTCCTATAATAAAAAATAACTGAAAAGTAAGAAGTTTATAAGAAATTTAAAAAGAACTTTCCAAAAAATTTTAAGGTTAACATAATTTTTTTTTTATTGTAAGAAAATTTTTCTAATATAAAAATAATCTTTTTATATATAGTTTAATTAATTGAAAATAATTTGATTAATTTGGTTTTATACTTAACAAAACAAACTTATAATTTACTTTCCTTTTTTAGAAATTATTTTAATATAATTCGAATTAAAATCAAAAAGATATTAGTTAATATAACATTTTTGTTTTATCAGCTTGTCATTAATTAATTTTAACTTATTGACATAATTCACATCTGATTTATGTTTTAATTGGTCATTGTTTACAACAAATATTATTTATAATTATATAGTTTATAATTATATCGGCTAATGCATTTCGATGGCGACGCCATCATCGTCAGAGCCTTTCTGAAAGGCTCTGATGATGATGGCGTCGCCATCGAAATACATTAGCCGATATAATTACAGACTACATAATTATGAATAATAAGTGAACAATAAGTGATTAACACTTTAAACTATTGTGGTGTTGGGATTAAAATTCATTTGTGTAAAGTGAATCATCCACAGTTCCAAAACAACAAATAAATATTATGTTTTTTATATTTTATTTTTAATTGTAAATCAAATTTTAATACATTTAATTAAAATTTCATTTTTTAAATATTTATATTTTAATTTTTAAAGGTACCGACTGGGTAGCACAGTGGTTTGCATCACCGTGTGTCATGCGGGAGATTGCATTCGATTCCCAGTCGGTGAGTCCCTCACTTTCGAGGGTTGAGCATGAAGGCCGACAAACCTCATCTTGTAAAAAACTGTCGAAAAGTTAAAGCGGAAAGCGTCGATAGACTCTATAAAACCATATATATATATATATATATATATATATATATATATATATATATATATATATATATATATCTTTAAAGGTTCTATATTTTGAGGTATATATTAGAAATTAAGTTGGAAAAACTATACGGAACAAGTTAGTGGAATTTCAATATAGCATAGAAAACTCGGGTTTAAACTATTATTGAATTCAATATTTTCAAATCACTTTTTTTATAGTAATAGCTTTTAAAATATAGATTAAAAAAGAATGAACATTTAACAGTAAAAGATATTTTAAAATTTTAATCTCTACTACCGGACTTGCAATCTTAAGCAGGCGAATTATTATTTTTATTATTATAACTATTATACAATATTTATTGTTAGATTTGTTCATAAATTATATATATATATATATATATATATATATATAAATTCTTAATATATTTGCGTATATAAATAAATGCATATATAAGTTATATATAAAAGTGTTTACATACAATTATAATAAATATTGACAAACATACGTAAGAATGTGTATAACGTAATATATTTGAAGCGTTTTATAAACGAAAAAGCCACGCAAATTTCATGAGTATCAACACATCATAGTTCATTACCTTCGGTAAATATTAACATTTCAGAACCGTGAAGCCAAATAAAGACACCCACGTTCCAAATGTAGTCGAATGATGGTGTTTTCAATAAATCAAATATTTGTTATATATTGTGTGAACTTTTTATCCTAGTTATTATTCAGCTTTATATCTATATATGTAGAATATATATATATATATATATATATATATATATATATATATATAATTCACTCACACACACACACACACATATATGTGTAACCTTTCATGCCATTTGATTGTTCTCCTTCATTAAGTTCCGATATTATTCACCTAAATAACGAAATAAATGAAGCAATTTTATTCGAAAAAAATGTATAGTTTAATAGTACAAAATAAACACAAATCAATACTTCAATTAGCAATTATGAAATAAATCGTTTCGAATTCATTCACATCTGTTTTAATAACAGATAATAAATAACTGTATCACTCGTGTTCAAAATATAAATAATGTGACATATGGTTTAAGATAAAATACACGAGATATGCAAATTTTGGTCACGTGTTAATTAGTAATATTTCGTTTCCGCTATCAACGACGCCTTCGTTTGCCGCAGATGGTCATTAATCTAATTAAGTATTTTAAGAAACTGTCTAAAAGCCCACCCAGATTGAACTGAAAATATTGATTATATAATCATTATGCATGTGTGTGTTTGTCAATTCTAAGTATATTAAATAAATAAATATGAAAGAAATGTGTAAATATGCATTTTGAATTAAATTATATAAATGTAATAAGTTTTAACTGTTCACTGTAGGTATTTCGTGGAATGATATTTTATTTATATTACATTTAACTACATATATGTAAATTTATACAACGTGAATTAACAGATAAATAACGTAACTGATTTATTGATTCATATAAAAAATTATGTTAATATTTAAAAAGAGTTATGTGTCAAAACTAGAAGAAAAACTTCCATATAAAATTACATCACTTTAATATATCTGTTTATAAATAGTTTCTGATGACATAATTTTTCACCGGATTTTTTACCAGATTCAATATTATTTACCAGATTTGTCACTATGTAACTCTTCTTTATTCCATAAAACAAAAACAAAAAAAATCAAGGAATATATTTTTAAAGTATCGAGAAATTAAAATAGTTACAAAAATAAATTATACAGTTACTCTAATAAAACTGAAGGATTTTTACATACATTTGTTGTTTATTATCATTTATTATTTTTTACTATTCTTCATTTTCATTTGGGACACCTTATATAAAATATTTTTTAACAAAATAAAATAGGGTAATACTAAAATGTTCTTAAGATTGAGTACATCTTTTATAATAATATAAAGATGTAAAAAGGTACAACATTCGAAGAGATAACAAACACTTGGTATTTTTTTTGTAATAAAATTATTTTAGATAGATTTTTTTAATAACACTATACTATGTATATATAGGGTTTTACAATAAGAATGTCAGAATTTTGAAAGCTGGTGGCAGCCATGTTTCAATTTTTTTAAAGCTCATTTCAACTCAGTATAGTTTGGCAAATTATCATGGAACGTTTAACATTTCAATAACGTTTAGAAATTCTAAAAACTTCAAGACTTACTGAAACAAAAGTTTAATGAGTCCATTATTTTACGAAATAGATCCATCAATTGGCAACCAAGATTATGTGATCTAACTCTATTAGATTATTTTCTGTGGGTTTTTGTGAAATGTTTGGTTTATGCTGATAAACCACAAATAACAGAAGCATTAAAAATAAAGTTTGAAAGTGTAATTCATAAAATTGGACCACAATTATGTGGAAGAGTGACTAAAAATTGGACTAAACGAATGCCACTATGTCGAACGAAGTCATGGTTGTCATATGAGTGAAATTATGTTCCATCATTAATGCCATAGAATATGCTTAAAAATAAAAAAAATAACTAACTTATTAATTACATACTTTGTGTTTTATTTCCATTTAAACTTCTAAAGTGCTTATTGAAAAACCTTGTACATATATATATATATATATATATATATATATATATATATATATATATATAAAATGTTGTAACTGGTCATAAATAAAATAATAATTCAACCAGAATATTTCATTGGCTTTAGGTATCCCAATAAGTATGGAAAGATGTATATTAGGAATAACATGAAAAAATAGGAAGAAAAATAAATGATTCAGAAGAAAAC
>CP092089.1:18680125-18762625 GCA_029203775.1 Neoneuromus ignobilis | reverse complement strand
CTTTCATCTACAATATGCATGCGATCGACCATTTGAATTTACTATTTATTACTTGTTACTTCGCATGTTTACAATTTCGAATGGACAACTATATCCACTACTAATAAGTTGTGGGTATTTGTCACTCGTGAATTGTAAATAGATGTGGTTTACTTAGCATATTCGAGTCACAGTAATATATAAACGAAATATGAAAATTTATTATACGAGTTTTATTTTTTTGTATGATTCTTCATTTATATAAATTTGTAAAACATTAGTTTTTTAATATAACTATATATATATATATATATATATATATATATATATATATATATATATATTAAAAAAAGATGATATATTCAATCATATTAAGACAGAAAACTTTTTAATTTGAAATTAATAATAAGTTTAAAGTAATTTTTAGTGTTTTTTAAATATCATTATTAGTAACTTAATATAAAACGAATATCATATAAATTAATATTTGTGCCTATAATTAATTTTTTTAACTTCATTTAAAAAAATTCAATTTCTCTTTGTTCTTCATATTATACATAACCTAACAATTGTAATATGATTTAAAAAGTAATATATTGGTTGTCCAAATGAGACTGAAGGATAGTAATGAATAGTAAATGACAGTAAGCAAGTAAATGTGTATCTAAACCTTTCAGTATCATTTAAATTACCTTTATAAAAAAATAACAAAATATTAATATCATATGTGACTAATGCACAGATTATTTTTGGAAAAACAATTTATAAAACAGGGTACTTATGTGTATCTTTTTGCCTGTTTAAAGTATTTGGAGCAATTAAAAAAATATGGATAATCGATAAAGTAAATTATGAAAGTTCAAATATGATTTTTTATTATAAAAATTATTAAAAATTGATGAAACATATTTGTCTACGAATAATGAAAGTAAATCAATAGTTCAATAGTGGCCAATGAAATATTGTATTGTAAATATTAATATATATATATATATATATATATATATATATATATATATCAATATATTCAATATTATTATCAATCTTTAAATAAGTTAAGAGAACAAAAAGTTTCTTTTAAAAGTGAATCTCGTTTGGTGAAACAAAGTAAACATCATATTTTACGTAATATTTGAGAAGTCAGATATATCATTTGATAATATTTTACTAGTATGAACTTCATAATGAAGATGAAACTGTAAATATTACAAGGATTAAAGGAGGGATATATTATAAATTGATACATAATATGTGTTTCACTTTTGAAATATGACAATCATCAGTTTATATTTTGAACTGAATTATCAACTATGATAAAAAGGATCAGAACAATAAATCATAAAAAAGTATAAGGATGTTGAAAAAATGAAAGAAAGAAATAATAATTGACTTAATTAAAAAATTTTACTTTTTTTAATAAGAATACATAGTCCCATATAATAGAAATTATATTGCATTAATTCCAGGGTACGTTTTTATACATTAATCAAAGTTATCAAATCTCTTGTTGAAAGATTCTATTTGCATAGAAAATATTAAAAAAGTATGTATAAAATAAAAATACTTTTAGAATTTTTAATTATTTATTTTAATCATTTATAAAATCATGATTTTATTGCTTATGAAGAATAAATTAGAAACTATGTGTACTATTTAAATTGGTATATTGAATGTATATAATTCTTTTTTTTATGAATATAATCATAGAATTCAGTTTACATGGTTAAAAAGTAATATAAAAAATAATCAATATATCAGTATTATTTCAATGATAAAATTTTAAAATCATGTATATTTCATATATAAATTAACAAAAAAATATTGACTATAACATATTTATACATAATTTATTTCTTCCTTAATAAATTAATTGGTATGAATAAAATATTTTTTTAAAAAAAGACATCCTAAAAAAAGAAATACGTATTAATATACTCAATTTTTCTTTAGAACTCTATGAATGCGACCTATCTAGAATAATTTTATGATAGCACATTCCATCTGAAATTTTACGATATCGTTCATTCAATATATGTTTTGAGCTTAAGACGGTAATTTAAATTTATCGATCGAGACGCTAGAATTTTGAACATTAGCATTTGTTCGTTAACGGCGTTTTATTAATCCTGTCGAACGAAATGCTTGTATCCAGGACATATATAACGTATTAATGTCGTGTTCGCTAAGCATTCGTGTAATTTTGATATTTTATTACTATCATTTATTTCAGAACACTTGTTTGTGTCGACTCGATGTATACATACGTAAGTTTATATATACACGCATATATATATATATATATATATATATATATATATATATATATTAAATAAACAAAAATAAAAAATTAAATAATTTTTATTTGAAGGTTTTGCTGATTTTTTATATATTCAAGAGCAAACACATTTTACTTAATATTAAATTTAAATGCGTTTACGCTAATATAAAAAATAAGTATTTGTGTTATTTATGCTTTGGAATACATTTTTTTTTATTCAATACTCTTTAATGAATTTAACTTTAACATGAAATACATTTTATATTTTAACTCGAACTTCTATATAGCACTTCTATTGATTTATTTAAAATTATATATATATATATATATATATATATATATATATATCAATTAACCCTCACAGATATATATATATATATATATATCTGTAAGGGTTGATTGATAAGTATAATTTCCAACAGCATCGTGAAGCAAGAAGTGGTGATAAAAGCAAGTTCTATTTTATATTTTGTAATCTTTTGTATTTAGTCTAAATGTGAAAAGTTTCAGTTTTTTTTATCGTGTCGTTGGGTAATAGTGTCAATTATCATTGCTCTTCTTTTGAGTACCGTACCGAGTAGCGATCAGTGATAATTTTTTTAACATTATACGATTGCGTGTCTATTGAAATTTACAAGAATTTGAAAGCATTTTAACATGATGACTGTACGAAAGTGAAGAACTTGTGATTTAAAATTTAGAACAATTTACAATCTTATTGAAAAAAATTATGGTTATAATTTTTGAAATGCAAATAGAATTCCTACCAAAAGAAATGAGCAAAATAATATAAAAAATACGAATATTAAAAAAATGAATCCGTGAAGTAAGGCCTCAAAGGACATTTTTTGTACTATGACTACACTAAAGCGTATTTCAGATAATATATGACAAAGATAATAACGAATCTAAAATTTATGATTAGTTAGTATTTACTATACAGTCTCGATTTTCCATTCTCTACTTTTTGGTTGTTTCCAAAGTTGAAAAAAGTAATGAAAAGTCAACATTTTTTATTGGATACCGCACTTTAAGCTATTGTGTGCAAATGGTTCAAAAATAAATCAGAAATTTTCTTTATATATTGAATAAGAAAATAGATAGTGTTCAGAAAAGTGTGTCGCACTAAATTGCGATTATTTACTTTTTTTGATATCGTTTTGTTACTTTATCCTGTTACAAACTCATTTTATAGGACTAGAGATCTAATTCATCAATTAATCTTCATACATATATGTGTATATGAATGGAAATTTAAAAAAGAAACTGGTTATACAATCAGAAAAAATACCTTTGAACGATATTAAAAATTGATTGAAGACCCAGAAAATAAACTTAAGAATAGATTAATGGATAGATGGGATAGAGACATGAAAAATTTCGTCGATGTGGAATAGAAGAGCAAGATATTGGATTGTTGTAAGTAAAAAGTTTTTAAACAGGCCTTTGCCTATTAGTAAATAGAAAAGGTAGATTATATATATATATATATATATATATATATATATATATATATAACCAGAAATCAAATACTATCATTATTAAATTATTGATTTATGGATATAATTTATAAAGCTTAAATTGAAGTTAAAGACTTATAATTTTTAAAAATATATAATAATGGTCACTAAATATAAAAATCATTTACTAATTTTATTTTTCAAAATTAACTCGAATAAACATTAATAATATAAAATTATTCAATACTAATAAATTATAAATTCAATGATGAATATCTACTTAATAATTCTTTTAAATTTCTTAATATTAAAAAAAAACTTTTCGAACTAATATATTTTTAAGAATAAATGTTTGTTTGGATTCTAGTTATTGCGAGGTACGTAATATTTTTTAAAAGAAACGATCGTCTTAACTTTGGATAGTCAGGTAAAAAATAAACTGTCCAAATATTTGTACAACTTTATGATAAATGAATTAAATAATGTTAATACTACCTTGAATTTTTTTTGTTACTGATCCCTATGAAAAATGAATTGTTTTTTGTTTAATATTAAATAATTTCGTAATTTTTGATATTTTTATCACAATAAATACATTTGTCATATATTTTATCAATATTATTTTATTATTCCATATATGTACATACATATATATATATATATATATATATATATATATATATATATATATATAAATGCATATAGTAAACATATTCGTTACCAAATTATTGCATCCGTACATATTTTGTTAACGGGTTAACTTTCTCTCACAATTCAATTAAAAAATATTGATTGTTTGCTTTTTACGCCTACACATATAAACAAAATAAATGTGAAGTATGTTCAATACTTGAAATTTACTTTCGTAAATCGATTAATTTTATTTATTTATAATTTTAAAATACTCAATACTCTGTGTACATTCATCTTATTATTTACAGTAACTTCCACGTTTCATATGGTAATATTTGATAAGGAAATATTTTCAAAACATCATATCAATGGCTAATGTACATCCCAAATAAATGTTCTATTTGTATAGATATTAATGTAAATTAAATATTCGATTACTGATCGTGTTTTTTAACGATTTTCTAAAAAAATATTAATTTTTTATACCATCATTTACTAATTAATATCATCGTTTAAGTGATTAATTCCGTACATAAAAGAGTATGTTAATCATGAATAATAAAAAACTCAAGAGCTTTCTCTGTATTAATAAAAAAATAATTTCGACATTGCAGAAAAGTAGTATCGTTATAACATTTGAAATAGATGTGTGCCATCATTGTTTATAAATGCCATTCTTCATTAAACACACAGATGATAATTGAATCTAATAGTTCTATGCATTATTATTTGATTTTAAAGAAGAGTAATTGATATTGTTTGTGATTCGTGTATGTTGACGAGGAGTTATTATTGTACTTTTATTACTTTTCGTAACTTAATTTGATTAATATAAATAATGGGTATTGATTAATCATGCAAGTTGCTATATAAGTACACACCATATAAATTCAGATTATAATTTTTACATTATATATAATAGTTTTGTATAGAATAAATTCAAATATGATGACGTTCAATGATGATTTAGATAAAGCAGTTAAAAAATAGAATGAATCAAAAATTTAAATTTTAAACATTACATAATATAAAATTTTAGTGACTTATTTGAACTTCACAGACACACGATTGTTATAAATAATAATAACCGATACAATGACTGAAATTATTGTAACATAAATTATTCGCACGAAATGTATACTCGATTACATCGAGCACATCTATAGAAATTAAAAAAAAAATGGATATGATTATTAGTCTGTAAAACGATCACAATGGCAATGTTCAAGTCAACAGTGTGAGCAATTATTGCCAAATGGTTTGAATGGTAACATTTTATTGTAGCAAAGTTGACAGTTCGACTGCGTTCTATTGTTGTTCATTGCAGAACATGACTTGCAATTTAATTATTGCTAAATAGGTACATACGTAGCATAAGGCTGCAGTTAAACTTCATACATACATACACACATTATATATATATATATATATATATATATATATATATATATATATATATAAAAGTGTGTAAATATAAATCACTATTATTTATCATAATATATTTTACATAGGGTAAATATTTCTAAGAAATCAATAACATTTTGCATTCTAAATAGAAGATTATGTGCACTTTTAAAATATTTTGATTGAAAAAATAATATATATAAATATATCTTCTTATATATATATATATATATATATATATATATATATATATATATATATATATATAAGTACAATGCGTATTATGAAAAATAGGTTAAGTAGTTGAGTAATTAAGTAAAAAAGATGTTAATTATTGTAAATTTAATTCCAAACAAAATATTCCTCGAAATAAATAAACATATTTTTTATTATTTTATAACCAGTAATTTATAAAACAGACTAAGTGGAATCTTTAAAGAATTGGAGAAAGTAAAAATAAATGTCAAATGAAAATGCAAAAAGTTGATTGAAGAAAAAAATTAAATTGTAATTTTTGGGGTTTCATTAAAAACGATTATTTTTCATTGTCAATTAATATGCACAATAATTCATTTATTTTGCTAAGTTAAAAAAGTAATTTAAAATATAAGATTCATTTTCCTTCTGGGCATTTTTTTTTGTGGTTATATATATATATATATATATATATATATATGTATGTATGTGTATGATGAAAAGTTGTTTTAAAAACAAACATTTATGTATTGGCAATTCACTGCGAATCCGTCTGGCGCTTACCGAACGCCCACGGCAAACTTAACAAGAATAAGAAGAGGAGTAGTGGCGTAGACAGATGCCCGCTGCTACTATACGACAGCATGAAGTACCTAACCATTCTCGTCGTGATTTTATGATAATGTCGCATCACAATTGACATGTCGTCATACAAATCGTAAGATAAGTCTGTGGCCTTCCACGACCACCCGTCGTAAAAAAAGTTTTGCGCAACTTTGAATTCGTTAACGCGTTATATACTGCACTTCACTTGTAACTAAATACCATGTATGTAATTGAAAAAGTTATTTGCATTTTATTGCACTTGCATTGTCGACAATGAAATTCTGTCCAATCGATGTATCTATGCTTGTGTCATTTCTTTTACGATATCATTATATTATTATCTAGCCGTGTTTTTATGTTCATAATCTAGAAAAATATCAATATATTAGTCGTATATTGTGTGCTCGTTTCACAAGAACACTTAATAGTACATATGTTAAACAAGCAAAAGTAAAAAAAAAATTAATCCCGCATCAATTTTAATTGTTTATTTATATTTACCATTTATTTGTTGCTCAACATTAAATAAATAATCAAACTACTAGAAATGTCAACTCAACATACATACATATATATATATATATATATATATATATATATATATATATATATATATATATATATATATATATATATATATATATATATATATATATATATATATATATATATATATATATATATATATATATATATATATATATATATATATATATATATATATATATTATATATATATATATATATATATATATATATATATATATATATATATATATATATATATATATATATATATATATATATATATATATATATATATATATATATATATATATATATATATATATATATGTGTGTGTGTGTGTGTGTGTGTGTGTGTGTATAAGGAGGCCTAAATTACATTAAAGGATAGTGAATAATAGTAAGAAAGTAAATCAATGTTAAACCCTTCAGTCTCATTTGGGCCACCTTATACATATAATTCATATATTAAAAAAAATATTTAGGCAAACTTGAAACACTATCAACCGATTATTTTATTTTTGATTATGTATAACATTTTCAGAAAAATCATTTTAAAGAGCTTACAAATTATTTAGATTTCTCGCTGTAGCGAGAACAAACAAGATTTTAAAGCACAATGAATTATAATTAGTCAGGAAAGTTATTATTTGATGTAATAAATACAAAATACCACATTGTTTAGGATTTATAGATAGAAAAAGAGTTTGAATCAATCAAAATGTTAATTAAATGGATTGAAAAATCAAGAACTTAAGATACAATTAATAAGTTATTTTATTGTTAATTTATTTTTCTGTATCACATCTGATTATAGTAAATCTATTTATTTTAAATAAAATACAAGATTTATACATTTGATAGAATATTTAAAATTAATTGTGATAGATACTTATATATCTATGATGCATTAATTTGTAAAAGAAGCTTTAAAATTATATTTTTATTTTGTTTGTAAGAAACTAAGACAATATTCAATTTTTTTATATATATATTTTAGCATAATACTCGTATATTTTATATAAACATTTTTAAAATTTTATAAATATTGTCTTAGTTACATTTGTAGAAAAATAATTTTTAGTTTCGCTAAAAATTATATCAATTCTAAATATTATTAAATAATCATAACAGACTTAATAAGAAATATTTTTTAGAAATCATTAATAGTAAATTTCTAAGAATTATCTTACTACCCAAAAAAGAAAGTAACATTTTTATTTATTCTAGAAATTATTTGATATTATTTTGTTTCCATGAAGATTTCAAACATTTTGCTGAATTTAAATTTGTAAAAATGTCAAACGTATTATTTTGTTGAAAAAAATATTAACCAATATAGATTCTTAAAATTTCTATTTAGTTTTTCGGTCACATGAAAGCGTTTTTTTTTAAAAAAATCTTTATATTATTTACATAAAACTAATTAAGTATTCAAAACAATTACTTCGTAAAAATATAGATAAATGTAAATTTAAGAATGTATTTTTCTATCGCAATGATTTATTTTAAGAATTGGAGTATATTTAAAGAAATTGTAGTTCAGCAATACACTATCTCAAGAATTATTTTTTTTAAAAAAAATGTATAGTAATTGCACATCTTCTGAAAATTGCGTAATAAACTCTCACTTTCTTGTCATGTGAAATGTAGTACTGGTTTTTTATATACTTTAATACTTTTATAATTATTGGAAAAAATAATGAAGAAGACTTTTGTTAAAATCATACTATAATAATAATAATAATTTAAAGTTGTGTTAGTTAATTCTATATTGTTGCTCTCATTTGATACAAAATGAAATAAAATACAGATATTTATAATATTTAAATAAAAGACAGTCATTAATAACAAATATTTAAGTAACATAAATATTAAAGAAGAATGGAAATAGTAATTAATATTTTTGTAATTATTTTTTTGTTAAAAGATATTGGAAACATAAAAATATAATATTATATTATGTATAAATATTTAAAATCATGATTTATCTATAAAACAAACTTTGTTAAAAACTTTTAATGCATTATTTTAAATAATGATAATTCAAATTATAATTTTAAAAATCACTCAAGTAGAAATAAGTGCTTATTAGAGAATTGTACGAAATTAAATAAAATGATGCATTGATATAAAAAGTTTAATAAATGTTTAGAAGATTTATTACAAGATGGTATTTCAGAATGAAATATAAAATTTGGATAATTTATATTTATTACTGTGTTGTATATTTTATATTTTCTTATATCATATATATATATATATATATATATATATATATATATATATATACATAATTTCATCTTACAATATGTGTACATATTATCCAGAGCCTACTTAGACAGAATACTGTTGCGTGGGTGTATTTGATCAGGTCTGCACGACCTCGGACTGAGTGATGTACACATATTCACTTAATATTTTCTGCGAAATGTTTATACAATTAAAAAGTATTTCACGGAAATCGTTGCAAGGAACACACATGTACTTAATCGATACTCAAAGATGTTGTTTTTCATTCAGATCATGTAGTAATATAGGTTATGTATGTTGCATGCGTATAACAACGTGAACGAGTAATCGCAAAATAGTTTTCTTGTACTGTGAGAATATATCTTGTGGTACTTTTATCTAAAGATGAAAAAAATGATGATCAAGTTTTATGAAAATGTAAACAGAAACGCATTTATATACTTATAAATACATTTATATGTTTTTTCAAATATGAGTCATTGAGGACATTTTTTTTACAAGAGACATTTTATGTATTTAATATCGTTTATATGTGAAAATAATTAATCTAAGACTAAAGTAAAAATAGAAGATAGCTTTAAATGCTTATTTGATATCATTTAAGATAATGCTACTATAAGATTAGTTTATTTAGGTTATTTTAGAAAGTATAAGAATATTTTTTTATTAGAGAAAAAAAACATTTGAGGTAAATATTTTTATTCCCCTGAGCATAATGCGATTTAATTTAAAAAATGTCTGTTTTATAAAAATATATCCAATTACTTAATATAAAGTTAAAATTACACGTCATATTTTAAAATTATAAATACGTTACCTTACTGTAAAATGTATATCTAATAAGACTAAGTATTCTTTTTTTCTTTTTTTATAAAGTAGTTTATTCGAGGTAAATTTAATTCAGTGGTATATATACAATACAGATTACACAAAGTGTCAGATGAAATTCTTTACTGTTTTAAATACAACTAATCTGGTTTTACAAAATAGCTTCGTTTTTACTATAGTATTATAAATTATTATACAGATATGAGTTTTAGTAACAATCTTTTGCTTGAAAATAATTATTAATTTTGCTATAAATGCTAAATTTCATGAAACTAATTCTGCTGTCAATTATTTTTAAACAATGTTTAAACTCGTGTAATTGTTCATTTATTTAATTATTGTATGTATATTTTTTATCTTTTAACGTTTTAAAAAATCATAAATTAAATTAAATCAATATATTTTAAAGTTTTTAATTAAATAACAAGAATTAAAAAAAATAATAAAGCTAAAAGGAATAAATAAACATATAATCGTTTTCAATATTTAATTTAAAAAAATTATAAATATATTAGATTGGCAAATATCTCCCTTCCGCCTTCTGGTCTTTTGAATTTTGCAGCTATGTATAAAAAAAAAGCGGAAGGGAGATACTTGCCAACCTAATATAATAGGTCATTCAAATGTAAGGCCTAGATTTGTGTTTTATTCAAAAAAATAAAAGAAACTATACATATGTTTCTCTATACACCACCTTATAAATATATATATATATATTTTTTAATAAAACACAAATCTAGGCATCACATTTGGATGACACTTAATGTATTGTATATTTGTATTACTAACCAATAATATTGTTTGATAATTTTTTCTATACCTTTTTTTGAAAAATTAAAATATCAACAACTTCGATAACTGATTCAAAATAAATAAAAAATTTATGTTTAGTAAACAAAATTTGATTGATTTAATCTTACATTATAAAATATCTACACATACAGACACAAATACTCTTTTTCTTTCACTCGCACAATCTTTCTCTTTCACACACACGCACATACATATATATATATATATATATATATATATATATATATATATATATATATATACATACATTTGAACAGTACTGACCACACATTATTTAAATTTATGGTCACGATTAAAGATTCAAGTTAAGAAGAATGAAAAAAGTTTCAAACTAAATACACTTATATATAATAATAAAAAAAGTGTAAAGTAAACTACTAAATTCATCAGTGTTACGTACGTGCCTACAAAGATGACTAGAAACTCCATGGTGGTCAAATTAATATCGTGCATCATATTTAAATGACATGACGTGTGCTAATTTTTTTAAACTATTCTAGGCAACAGCAGCAATAGTACACAAGACTTAGTTTCGCCTGTCTGTGGTTGGGAGGCTTTTTATACAGGTTGTTTGGTTTTTATTTCTCATATGGTGTTTATTCGAGAATTTTTTTATAAGTATGTTTTGATCTAAACAATATAGAAAATAAGTGTTTTGATTTGTGCTTCAAATTTAATTTAAGTATGAAACAGTTCGATAAGTTTTATAACAAAAAATACAATATATGCATATATATTTATGTGATTAAGAATAATATTTATATGAATATGATCTTTTATTTTTTAATTCATATTACTAGAAATATCGTTTAAGTACATATATATATATATATATATATATATATATATATATATATATACGTGTGTGTGTATTTATATATAAAGGTATGATAAAAGTGTTTTGTTAGGTTAGATAGAAGTTTCGATAGGAATTCAATGTAAAATTCTATCACGCTTAAGAAAACAAACTATATATATGTATATGTATAATGTATGATAATTAGTTTAATTTTATTGAAATTATTTATGTTATCTATTGAACTTATACATAATAAGTGAAAATGATTTATAGAAAATAAAAAAAAAATGTATTTATATAAGATTTAAGGTAAATAACTAATATTTTTAAGGATATACATGCAATAAAAAATATTGTTATAAATTGTTTATTGAATGAAAACATGCAAACATGTACATATATATATATATATATATATATATATATATATATATATATATATATGTTTGTGTATGTGTATGTGTGTGTGTATTTATTCATATATATATATATATATATATATATATATATATATATATATATATATATACACCTGTTTATATACGTATTATCAATATTATAATTTAGTGATAATAAATGTTCCGTTTTGTTCTATAAAAGTACATATACTTATAATATCAAAAAGTGAACACTCTGTATATAGTTGGCTTTTGAATAAATTGCAAGTAATATATCCGATTATTAATTAAGTTGTTTTGAGGAATACCGCAAGTCAAGAACATTATTTAAATGGATTCAAGTTGACTTGCTAGATATTTCTTAAGTTATTTTCACTTTGTCATCTAGGCCGATACTTATTGAATATGACTGGAATATAAATAACAGTCCATTTGTTATTAAATAATGTTTGTTTATTTTCCGTATTCTGAACAGTTGATAAAAATCAAATGGACATTATCATTTCATGGCGAATTTAATTAAATGAAATATACTGTTTTTTTATATTAACTACTACTTTATAAATTCTCTTTTCACCTATGTAAAATATAAATAGGTATATATTAACGATTCACTAAAGTTTCTATATACTAAAATTATAATTTTAAGAAAAAAATATACAGAAATATGTGTACAAAATGAAATATTAATAGTTTTTTATATATATATATAGTACTTCACAGCTGCTTAGTAACCTACTAGCTAAACAAATTAAGTATAAATCGATTAACATAAATAACAAAATTCTTAACTAAATCAAGTTTTCTTATAAGAAAATGTAGTTTTTCTAAAAAAATAATTCATAATAATAATTTTTAGTTATGAATATTTAAAGGTTATTGTAAAGTGAATATAAATATATATAATTTGTAAAAAGTGTGTCAATAGATATTGAAAACAATTTTAACAGGATAAAAATATTTTCTTTTTTTTATGTCACATAACTAAGAAATTATATATATATATATATATATATATATATATATATATATATATATATATTACATTTATTTAAAAGATGTTTAGAAAATTAATGATTTCAACTTATTTAGAATTACGGTCAAAGACGTTCTTGTTTATATAAATTTATTTATAATGAGTTGAAGTGTCTTCTAATCAACGTGTTAACGATATTCTGCACTCTAATGATTAATAACCTCTTAAACATATTGACTTGTTGAATTATTTGTTTTACATATTTAAACTAGTTGAATTAAATGGAATAATACATTTTAAATGACTTTTAATGAGCGTACTAAATAGTTTTATGTCTATTTCATTTTTCAGAAATAATTATTTTTTAATGATTGTGAACTTTTACACTTTTTTACAAAAAAATATATAAAAAAATTAAATGACTCAAGAAGTAAAAATATTTTTTAGTAATTATTGTAAAATTTTTATAAAATATAATTAGTGAAAAAAATCTATTTACTAAAACATTTTACTAAGGAGTTCTATTTTATGTATTATTATTTTAAAGATATTTTGAAATACCTACATATATATATTTGCCAAATATATGTGTTTAGTGAAGAATGAGAAAATAAAATACGGGTCTATAATTATTTTCAAAATATTTTTTTTAATTTAGGTATTAGACTATTTACAATTAAATTATTTATAAATAATACAATTTATCATTCAATATCACAAAAAATAAAATATTGTTGAAAGATTTTATTGAAGAATTTTTATAAGAATAACATTGGCAAGTAAGATTTCAGTTTTTAATATTTATAATTATTTATATTAAAGTATTACACTAATTTTAATAACTAATTTTCTCATTTAGAGAAATAAATGATAAATTTTAGATTGACTACATATATATTTAGTTATAAGTATTGTGTAATCACATATTTAAATATACTTTAAATTTTTTATAAAAAAAACATCAAATTTTATATAATCTTTGTAAAAATAACGATGTTTACTTTTCTGTTTTAATTCAAAAATTATTCCGAGTTTTAATATATGGATATAATTATTTTTAAAATACGTTTTTTAATACTTAAATTTATGAACATACATTTTATGATTTAACATTAATTAATTAATCACTTCAACATCAAAAGATTTTATAAAAGTATTAAATACTTATAAATAATTTAATAATCATTTATAACAGAGCACTGCTTTATAAAATTATCAATAAATTTTATATTACTTTGTTTATGATTATTTGGTCATTGAAAAGCGAATCAACAAATAAAATGAACAATTGGTTTATATCGTTCACTTTTGTGAATATTTTTAATATTTGGATGTGATTAATTTGTATTAAAATAAATTTGACACATTACTAAAATAAAGAGTAATATATTTTAGGGTTTCAATTTAAAACACATTTTTTAATAAATATTATTTTATTTTATTTATTTTAGAAGATTGTTACTTTGTGAATACTTGTTTATTTAAATTTCTTATTTATATTTTTAATTCAAATGAGAAATATTAATACATATGCTAATACAAGTTAATTGGTATGTTATACAAACATATTTCTTATATATATATATATATATATATATATATATATATATATATATATATATATATAATATTTTATTAAAAAAAAGTAAAGATATATAAGGCATTTATTTAACAAATTTGTATGTATTGTACGGATGTATTAAAAATCGAGGTTAATAATTTTTGTATTCTACACTGAAATTGAGCATCAATGTTATAAAAATAAATGCCTCTTAAATACTTAATTTAAAATAAGAATTTCCGTGAAACACAAAAAACCGCATCGTTAATAAATACGACCTTAGAATAAATATTAAACCAGGTACTGTTTTAATCGTGGTAATTTGTGATAATTATAAGGTCACTTTAATTAATTAACATTAAATTCTAATGTTAATAACATGATTTTTATAAAACAAATTTTTTCAGTATTATTTTGAGTGATTTAATTCACTGATTCAATTATAATGGTAAATGATTATATTGTAATATCATGTATTTACTTTCAAACGTGCTTATTATGCTCTGAGCAAGCAATAATCTCTTTATAGGTGTGTGTATATGTTTTCTTTTTTTTTTCGTTTGGCTGAAGAGTATCTCACGACTGTGTGAATAAAGTTAGAAACTCCACACTTGTCAAAATATGCTCTACTCATCAATTTACGCCCACGTGCAACATTCATTTTAGATTGATGTTTGAATACTAAACGATAATTAATTTTCAATCATTGTATTCAGAGTGATCTGTCGATTTATTTTACTATGTGTCATAAGAAATAGCTTTGAATTAGTTACAGTGGTTTGTTTTAGAATGCAAAAAAAATAAATTATACTTAAAAAGATCATGTATACTTTTTGTAGATACATTTATTATATATATATATATATATATATATATATATATATATATATATATATATATATATATATATATATATATATAAACTGACGTGTTTAGTAAATTATATGCTCATCTTTGCTGTTAAATATAAAATTAAAGATTTGTTTAATTATTGAGTATTTTAAAATTAAAGAAATAGAGTGTATGTAAGAGAGATGGATTAGATTATTTTTCAAATATTAATAAAGGTAATTTAATTGAAATATAATTATTATACAATATGTTTGATTAATGGTTATTTTAGAAACATTTCGTTGAATTTTCTAGATTTATTTTCATATAAATGTAAATTTTTAGGTTAGAATCTTATGAAACTTTTAATCTTATTATTAATACTAATTTAAAACTCTTCTCTCTCTCTCTCTCTCTCTCTCTATATATATATATATATATATATATATATATATATATATATATTAATTTGTATATGTATATTAATAGCTTGTAAAGAATTTAGATTAAAAGATTAATTTATAAATTATATTTTAATTAATCGAACATCATATATAACGAATAATGAATGTGTGCATTTTTTAAAATATAGTCGGTTGAAAATAGACCGTTGCAGAAACGGATATAGCATATTATATATAGTGTACGAGTATCGATAGTAATAGCTGTCACGAGTTATATTTTAGTGGTTCTTAAATAATAATCAATTACCGAAACGTGTGTGAACCGAATGAACCAATCAATCAGCTAATGAGCAATTTCACCATACATCACGAAAAATAAAAATTGAACGCTATAAATAACGCCAAACACTCGTGTTGAAAATCATCATGGAACGATGCGGTAATCGTGCGCACTCTTTTTTAATTGAATATTTCTCTTTTAAAATATTGCCGTGTTGTTACTGTAACGTACAGTTTACGTTTCAACTTTGAAGGCAATAATTTATACAATAATAATGGTAATGATACACTTTGGTGTACTAGTCGTATCGTAGGAAATGTTTTCGACTATTAAAAATATAAGAACAGTTTTATATGATACATATATGGCATACATACATTCATACATACATACACACACACACACACACACACACACACACACACACATGCATATATAGGTGTTTTTAAGCGGGATAGAACTTTAAATTAAATCCCTATCAAAAGTTCTATCCATTCTAAAAAAACACTATTTATATGTATATGTGTGAGTATTTATATAAATAGTTGTTTTTTTAAGTTAGGTAGAACATTCGATAGGAATTCAATTTAATGTTCTATTACTCTTAAGAAACACTTATATATATATATATATATATATATATATATATATATATATATATATATATATAATATACATGGATTATTCAAACTTTTGGAAAGTAAAATATAATTTGTAAATATCTATTTCACTTTATTATTTCTAAAAAAATTAATGATAATTAAATTGAGTGTAAATGTTAGGAGAAATAATAAACATGTTAAACGAACAATTAATACTAATTATAAAAATTAGATCAGTTCTGTTGTTTAGTAATTTTTAATACAGTACTACCAATTATAATAAAAACATTTAAAAATAAAATTGAAGATATTTTGTCTAATAGTTTATGTAGAATTTTGCTACAGTTATTTATAATTTTTTATATAACCTTATTTTCCAGTTTTTATGCATGTAAATTTTATTATAAAAAATATGATCAAAAATTAATATTCTAATAATTGGTTTTAAAATCGTGTTCTGTTAGAAAATGATTAATTTATGAAAAAAAAATTTCGTATTAATTTCACATAGGAATTATTTTAAATATTTTATAATTATATTCTAAATTGTAGAGAAAATTATTTAACAAGTTAATTTTTTATTTTTTTAAAAAAATATATTTTTTATATTTTTAGAATTTAATATAAATATTTTTATGCAATTTAATATAACTAAAATGATTTAGATTATATACTTATTAATAAAAAAATATAGATTATTAGATATAATTATATTTGTATTTAAAACGTTTAATATATATGTATACAGATATAATATTAAAACTCATTTAAAAGTTTTAAAAGATAGACATATAAAACTCGTGATGACACATAGAACGTTTATAATTTAATTCAAAAACGTATACAATCCAATTCGACTGAAACATTTTCAATACAATCTCAAATAAAGCTCATTAAAGATAATAAATAGAAGATAGGTGAATAGATTTTTATTTAATTACGACTGACAAAACTTCCAATAATACAGATAGGTCACATATCTGTGTACATATTTAGTAATGTATGTTATGAAACTTATAGAGAATAGAATAATAATAAATACAAAGAATAGTAGATAATATTTTGTTGAAAGAAATGTTGTAATGAATAGGGTGCGATAAAATGAGGACTTAACTAAATATCATGTTCATTTAAACTTTGCATGAGAACGATCTTTATTATAGTGACCCCACACTCAGATCAGAACATGTATCTTACATATCATACAAGTTTTGACACTTGTTACAATCGTTAATGTATTGAAATCACGATCGTTGTGAACTATCGTGAATAAACGGTTTGATATATACAAAAATAGAAGACACGTTGCCAGGCCTCGCCTATCATAGGCACACATAATTAAATACGATTTAACTAGCAATCTGACAGTTTGTCTAAACTTAATTGATTTTTAATTTATATATGTATATATATATATATATATATATATATATATATACATATATGTATGTGTGTGTTGGTGTGTAATTTTAATATTGTCTAAATCATCCATCTCATCTGTTTTTCAGACATTGCGTTTTTTTTTAAAAAAAAATATTACGTGTTAAAAGAATGATATTAGTAAATGAAACGGAAATAGTGAATAGGTTTGCAAATAGATTTTTCAGATCAACAAATATTTATTTTTTGGTCATTATTCAGTAATAATTTTCTTATGTGATTTGATTATATAATTTTGTTATTAAGCTGAATAGAATTTTTTTATAAATTCAATTTATATATATATATATATATATATATATATATATATATATATATATATATAGAGAGAGAGAGAGAGAGAGAGAGAAAGGAGAAGATTTTTTTTTGAAACGTGATAGAACTTTCAATTGAATTCATATTAAAAATTCTATCTAGCCTAAAAAAAAATTATATATATATATATATATATATATATGTATGTGTGTGTATGTTTATATAAAAGTATGATAAAGGTGTTTTTTTATGTTAGATAGAACTTTTGATAGGGATTAAATTTAAAGTTCTATCAAGCTTAAAAAACTCCTCTCTCTCTCTCTCTCTCTCTCTCTCTATATATATATATATATATATATATATATATATATATATACATATCTTAATTAAAATGTTGTTTTATAGAAGAGTAAGTAACCTGATATGTATATTTCGACAAATTGAATAAAAATATTCCGAATGGAAATGTTTAATAAATATTTTGGCAATAAATTCATTTTTCAAACTAGTTTTTTAGAAGAATAATTTGTTTATTAAAATATACTTTTTTATTTATTTCAAATCATAATTTAAATTAAATATAAAATATTTTTTAAATAATTAATTTCAATGAAGAAAATTGAAATGAAGTATATATAATTGTTCAATAATTTTTTTCAACTTTTCTTGCATAGTAAATAGAAAAAAATATTTTTTTATATACAATGAAATAAAATACTAGAATAAATAGATAAGCAAAATATTTCATTTTGTTAAAATTGAATATTATAAAAAAATATGAAATATAAGAAAGTTGTTAAATATATTTTTTTTTTGAATATTGGAAAAATTGGTTTTAATTTTTATAACTAGATTCATCAATATTTTAAGATTCAAGTATTGACAACCTCTGATATACATAATATAATATTTTAGTTAATTTCCATTTTTATTACAACAGAAGTTGTGTAAAAATTTCGAAATAATATTTATTTTATGCATCTCATTTTATTTCAATAAATATAATTCAATTTATTTATAATTAGTCACTTTTATATTTAAAATTATTTAAAGCATAGTAAGAAATAGAATAACAATCTATTATTCAATAATAATATATTTGATAAAAATGAGTTCTTTTATAGATATTAAAATACATGCTTTTAAAATTTTAAATTTTATGAGAACTTAATAATTTTTACTAGTTCATTTTCTTTAAAAATATTTATTTTTTTCTAAAAAAAGAAATTACCTACTAAATTTAAGCCATAATTCAATAAAAACATTCTGAGTTTTATTGGAATTTTTTAAAAAAATAGTTCTAATGAATTGAACATTTGAACAAATATGGTATATATATACATATATATATATATATATATATATATATATATATATATATATATATATATATAAATAATTAAATATTAATAATTTCTCTTAAAAATGCCTCATATTCAAATAAATGTTGTTGACTTGAAATTAATTTAAATGCTTAATATTATATTTTTATTCTATACGAAATTATCGTATTGAAAATAAGGTGTTTGTTATTAGCAATTTTTAGATCAATATCATTAAATGCACAAAAAAGATATTTATGAAATATGATATACAAAGTTCAAATTGCAACAGGTTAATTTATTTAATAATATATTTGCTTAGGATGTATACAACGATCGTATATTATTATAAAATATTCTTAAATCGTTTTCTTAATAAAAATTTATAGATTATAATTTTGGATTGAAAGGTGAAAAGTATTTCCAATTTTGATTACAAAATAATTTTAAATATACAGATAAGTTGAAAATAAATTTGTTGATTTATCATTTATTGGAATTCACGGTATATTAAATAATAATCCTAAAAAGAAATACATTTATAGTATCATAAAAAATATTGAAGAGACAACATTTTTCAGATATTAAGTCTAGTAATGACTTTGATGATCAGATCATCATTATTTGTACTTAAATTTATTGAAATGTACGTAAATTATTTATATGCCTATAAAATATGTGATGTGTTTAAAATATACTTGTAACGCTGAAAATGTGTTAAATTTTTTGTTACTATAAAAATATTTCAGAAATTAAATACCTAAAAAATTACGTGCCTTTTTAATTATTACAAATATGTTTTTTGTGTATGTGTGTTAGAGAAGATAAAAGTACACAAAAAATGTTACCTGCTCTACAGTAGTTTAATACATGTTCTACTTTAAACTGAATTATACATATTTAAGTTTTCGTATATTTCTAATTATCCCTTTATGCTATTATTATTAATATTAATATATATATATATATATATATATATATATATATATATATATATTCATATATTTAATGATTATTTAGGAAATATTATTTTGTAATTTTTTTCTTGCTTTTTTATATATATAACCCAATTTATTCCTGATAAGAATTTTGTGATATATTAAAAAAAAGATATTCGTCATTTACTAATACGTTTGGTGCTACAGATCCGTTTCTTTCAACCATAAATAAAAACCGGTGTTGACTAACCTTCAATCAAGGAACCTCAAATTACATATCATGTACCGATCAAATGAGTGCCGAAAATATTGTATATATATAAACACGTCTATATATATTCAATAGGGCCGCATCGTGACAGAGAGGTGCGATTATATGCTGCTGTGACCGCAACAACCGTTTGGTGTTTTCTGTCAAATTTCAACGTGCCGGCCATCAATCATGCGAACTGAACCCGATATTTGATTGTGCCCTTTGTGGCCTCGACGAATATTCGATGTGCACCTTTTCTATCTTTCGATCGAACATCAAATGATCGGATACTCTCTAGAATTAGGTTTATCGGGCGAATAGATTGTGATTTCAATTGAACGCTCGAATTTTTTTATATTCGATGTTATTGTTTTTATTAAAATACGTGATAAAATAATATTTTTCTTACTGAAGATTTTTTCAAACTTCCAAGTATCTTATACACAATATATGAGGGTCGTTTGATAAGTATGGTAAATTTATTTATTGTTTAATTTAATTAAATTTTAAATTTAGTTTATCTTATTTTTTTACCATACTTATCAAACAATCCTCGTATATATATATATATATATATATATATATATATATATATATATATATATATATATATATATATATATGTAGGGACATTTAAATGCAACGTCTATATTTGTATTTTATTAAAAGAAACTATACATATATTTCCCTATACGCCACCTTATACACATGTTTCTTTTTAATAAAATACAAATCTATGCATCGCAATTAGCTCACCATATATATATATATATATATATATATATATATATGTGCGTGTGTGTGTGTGTAGATAAATATAAAAAAATGTAGGTAGAGAGATAGACAGATAAAGAATAAATTTTCAAAATATTTCTATTTTTTCAGTCATTTTCAAATATTTAATGAAATTAGTTCATAACAATTATTAAATAATAATTAATTTATATATATTAGATTGGCTGAAATTAAACTGAAGGATTTAGACAAATATTTACTTCCTTATTAACATTTACTATCTTTTAGTTTTATTTGGGCTATTCTCTCTCTCTCTCTCTCTCTTCATATATATATATATATATATATATAGAGAGAGAGAGAGAGAGAGAGAGAGAGAGAGTCATCGATATGCGATGCTTAGATTTGTGTTATATTAAAAAGAAACTAAACATAAATTTCCCTATACACCACCCTATACACATGTTTCTTTTTAATAAAATACAAATCTTGGCGTCACATTTGGATGATATTATATATATATATATATATATATATATATATATATATATATATATATATATATATATATATATTATAAATTAATATATTGATTTTATTTATAAAAATTAATGTTTTAACTTGTAATATTTTACGTATTCCTGTTGGAGTGTGTTTTAAATGTTTTTGTATTTCTTATATATCTTTAGAGTGTATACATTATTTTTATTTTTAATGTTATTTTTGAATAGAATTATTTATTAAATTATATTATAATAGAAGTAGTTCTGTATAAGAAAGAAGGAAGTGTCACAAAAAATATTAAAATTTCCAGATTTTAAATTTAAATATTCGAGGAGATAACGATTTTACACACAAATTAATAGAATTTTATCTCAATTAAAATTGGTAATATAGTTCATTAAAGATAAAGAAGTGAATGTGTTAAAAAAATAAATTAATTTTTACTATTAATTTTGTGATATTGCTCTAATTGTATTATGATTAAATAAAATTATGTGTTATTCATCTTTCTCTCTCTTTGCCTCTCCTTTCCCTCTCTCCTCTCTCTCTTTCCTCTCTCTCTATATATATACATACATACATATATATATATATATATATATATAACATATAGAAATTAATATTTTATTTCAGTTTCTATATTGCTACCAAAAAATATTTAAATATTTTTGGTATAAATTAAATTATTATATTAAAATTTATCTATTATTTATTTTTTTGAGATATGAAAAATAAACTTTATTTTAATTATAAAAATTATAATTAAAATAATATGTCATATGTAAATATTAAATAATATATTATTTAATTGTAATATTGTAATAGAATGTAATAAGAATATTTTCTTCTGCATGGAAAAAACTTCCGTTATAAATTTTAAAAAATATGTTTTACATTTAGTTAATTTTTCTTCAACAACTCATTAACTGAAGATTAGTAGACTTTATTAAAGTATTCACTAAAAACATATTGTTAATTTTTTGTGTATCTACTTTATTGATTGACATTTTATTTAAGCTGGAGATATATTGAATCTAGAGCAAAAGTGTAAAAAATAATTAATTGTTAAAATTTATAAAATATTTTCATTTCAGAATAGTAATTTTTGTGAAAAATAGATAATTATCGAAATTTTTTTAACAAATTTAAATAAACTACATTTGTTTAATTAAGTTTATCAGTTTAGAAACTTTATAATTAATGCATATATTGTAATTATTGTATTAACATATTTTATTAATCATTATATATAATTTTGATTAAAATTTTTTTGTAAACTATACAGATATATAATATTTTTAAGATATATAATCATAAGATCACTATAAAATTCGACATTTTAAGTTGTCTGTTTAGAAATAAACATCAAAAAACATGTATATTTTATTAAATAAACTAAATAATATGCTTTTTTATGTAATACTGTAAACAATTTCGTTATATGTCAAATCGAATGGAAAAAATGTAATTATATATCTTGCTCACTGAACTGGCAAATTATTGAACTATTTATTGAATTAAATATTTTCGAACAACTGAAGTGTGTAAATGAAAATAATTTACGTTAAAATTATTTCAAGTTAATTACGAAAGAAATATTTGATTATTTACTAGTTAGTAATATAATAAAAAAGATCATTATGATAATATACATTTTATTTATTTTCTTAATACGCATATATTTAGTTAATGATTAGAATATATATATATATATATATATATATATATATATATATATATATATATATATATAAAGTATGACTTTAAATATAACATGTGTTAAAGTGTAAAATAAAAAATAATTTTTTTCATTGTACGAAAGTTTTAGATTTTAATTATTTAAATATCAATTATTGAATAAGAAATGTAATTGAAAAAAGATATTATTAGATATATTAACAGAAGATATTAGCTACAAAATAAGTGATTTTTTTTTATCATTTGTACGTACAAAGAGGGCATACGAGTATGTGTGTTATACTTATATTTAAATATATAAACTGTTTTAGTTCAAAGAAATTTTTAATTTTTTTGATTGTTTTTTACGAATTTTATTATTTTATATTTAAATATATTATGAAAAATATGTAAAAATATTTCTAAGAATTTTAATTTATTTTTTTAAAAAAGTGTTATTGTTTTGAAATAAAAAATGGTAGTTCATCTAAACTATTGAATAGTAAGTAGTAATAAGTCAAATTTTTATTTTTTAATAATGCATATTATTTTTAACTTTTATTTAGAATAAATTTAGATACGTCTAAGTTAATGACTTATCATATTCATAAAAAGAAATCTGATATTTTATGAATCAAGCTTTTTACTAAATTTATACACATTGTAATATATTGTTAAATATGAATATTGGAGAAATATTATTACTTATAAAATGTGTCCAAATGTAATCAAGTGAATAGTAGAATGAGTTGCTATACAATTTTTTTTAATTTTTCTTTAAATATATTATTTATAATTTGATGAGTTTTTTTACAAAAATTAATAATAACATTTTTTTGAGAAGTACTTTACTCAGATTTTCATATTTAATAGTAATATACAATTATAAGCTTGTAATCATAAATTACGACTTTATTTAGTATAAATAGTTGCATTTCAATAAAAACATCTACCTATTATAAAATATGTATTTATATTATTTGTTTTTGAATTGTAGAAAACTCATTTAAACATGAATGAATTATTTACTGCAACACCACAAGATTTAAAAAAGTGTTCAACAATTACTTATTATTCATTTTATTTGCAGGTTGGCATCTTTATGGCCACGTTACCATTATTAATGTGTTATAGCATAAAATCTAGAATCAAATGTTATTGAAGTGTATGATTTATTTGTTTAGATATATATTTATAGTTATGATTTTTTAGTAATGCAGTAAACATAATGTACAATTTTATAGGCTCATCCAAATGTGACGTCTAGATTTTATTTTATTAAAAATAAACATGTATGCAGGATGTATAGAGTGGTGTATAGGATCTTTTTAATAAAACACAAATCTAGCCGTCACATTTGGACGAGCCTATACATAAAGAATGTTTGTTAAGCGTATAGAACTTTAAATTAAAATAAAACACATATTAATTGACCGAATGACCTTTTATTTGGTATTATTCAAAAGAAAATTTTACGGCATTAATATTAAAAATGATTTCGGGCATATATAAACCACGGCTATCTCTGACACATCGCATTCTCTTAGTCAAATTTCGGGTCACTTTTTCAAGAAATTGGGGCTTTATGTCCGCAATACCGCGAGTTATGTTGGATTCTAATGCCTCAATCGTTAGAACAATTATAGCTGCAGCCCGTTTGGGCCGTCAGAGCTAGAGTTTCAACTACCCCTGGGAGAGTTCTTGACTCTAGTCGCTAAAATTCCTGGTTTCTCGCTTGGTTCGGGAAATATCACATGTTGGAGCTTTTCCTGTGTCCCCATTGGGACCGATGCATGCGTTTGGCCGACAGAGCTCCTGGTCGTCCACGGGGACGGCCACTGCCGGCCAAGTTGTCCGTGATGGCCTCACCTATCGTCTGTCGACTGTCGTCAGCGGCGCAAGCAGACGGGGCCGCTTGTGTTTGCTGTACTCCGGGACGAGATCGATCGTGCCAAGCGCACGAATGAGGGCATTGTCGCTCTTCTCCGCACTGTCGTACAGCCGACGAGCCTGTCCGCGGACAAACTCATCTACCGTAGGCAGGCGGAGGTCGCGATGAAGGGTGGTGTTCCGAACGTAGTAGTGCGCGTCGGTGATGAGCCGAGCACACTTGTTCTGGAACACCTGGAGCGATTTAGTGTTGTTGGGGTGGTAAGTCCAGGCTGGACTCGCATACGTCATGATCAGTCGAATGCAACTGAGGTAGAGCTTGCGCTTACTTCTCAGCGACAATTTCGACTTCCTATTCAACATGAGGTACAACCTGCAGAGCTGCGCCTGAGCTTTCGAGAGGACATAGCTAGTATGACTCTTGAAGTTCAGGCGACGGTCGAGTATGATACCGAGGTACTTAGTCTCCTCTACCCACTCAATCGGAGACCCGTTAAGCTCGAGGGGATCGAGTCTAACGCGCTTGTGACGTGCCTCAATCGTTACTGGTTTATCAGCATAAACCAGATACTTCACATAACCCCAAAGAAAATAATCTAGATTTCTGGAGATAAATTTTTGTTTGAATATCGCTAAATTTTTGTTTCAATAACTTAGTTGTTTCGGTCGAAGTATGGTACGTGGTACCATCCTACTAAAACCACATCTCTTTCAGATCGATGTCATGCAAATTTGGAAACAAATAATCGTTGATCATCGTTCTGTAACGTACACCATTGATGATAACTCGCTCTCCGGCTTCATTTCGAAAGAAATAATGTCCGATGATGCCACACCAGCGTGCAATCCTCACCATACGGTGCATTTTTCTGGACGTAACGGACTATCGTGAATCACTTCAGGATTTGTCTCACTCTAAATACGGCAATTTTGCTTATTAATGCACCTGTTAAGCCAAAAATGAGCCTCATCGTTGAACAAAATTTTGTGTTCTATTAGTTTGACGAACAGAACATTGATTTTTGAAATAAATTTCCACAACTTGAAAACGTTTTTCAAGTATAAAACGTTCCATAATGATTTGCCAATGTATACTGAATCCAAATGTCGTTTAAAGCGCGCAAATTGATAACTGACTTGACAGTTATCCTATTAAAAGTTCTATATAAGCTAAAAGAAACATTCTTTATATATTTATATATATATATATATACATATATATATATATATATATATATATATATATATATATATATATATATATATATATATATATATACATATATATTGGGGTGGCACAAAAGTCATTGCGGTTTTTTCCGCTAGATGGTTGTAATCATTCTAAGTAGTTCTTCTCCATTGAAAATTTCAGACCGTATATGGTATTTGACAGCTGACATTTCATAGATTATTCAGTAAAAAAAGTTTTAAGTTTTGTTGTTTATTTAGTGTTTTACATTGATTTGAAATGGATATTCCAGACGGTCATTTTCGCCATATTTTACTTTATTACTTCCGGAAAGGTAAAAACGCAGTGCAAGCTCAGAAAAAAATATGTGCGGTTTATGGTGAAGACTCATTAAAAGAACGCCAATGTCAGAATTTGTTTGCTCGTTTTCGTTCCGGAGATTTTAATCTCGAAGACGCACCACAGTCTGGACGCCCAACTGAAGTTGACGACGACAAAATAAAGGCAATGATCAAAAATAACCGGCGTAGTACGACACGAGAGATCGCAGAGAAGCTTCACATATCACATACAAGCGTTGAAAGACATTTAAAACAACTTGGTTATGTTGATAAGCTCGATATTTGGGTTCCCCACAAGTTGAAAGAAATTCATCTCGCCAAACGAATTTCCATCTGCGATTCATTGCTGAAACGTAACGTTACCGATCCATTTTTAAAGCGAATCATAACGGGCGATGAAAAATGGGTTGTTTACGATAACGTCGTGCGAAAAAAATCATGGAGCAAGCGAGATGAGCCTGCGAAATCGACATCAAAAGCTGATATTCATCAAAAGAAGGTTTTGCTGAGTGTTTGGTGGGATTTCAAAGGTATTGTTTATTTTGGTCTGCTACCAAGGAACCAAACCATCAATTCGGATGTCTACTGTCGCCAGCTAATTGAATTGGACAAAGAAATTAGGGAAAAGCGGCCAGAACTGGCAAATCGTAAAGGCGTCATCTTCCATCACGACATCGTCAGACCACACACATCTTTGGTCACTCGCCAAAAATTATTGGCGTTAGGCTGAGAAGTGATGCCTCATCCACCGTATATCCCTGACCTTGCACCATCGGATTATTATTTATTCCGTTCAGTTCAAAACCATTTGAATGGAAAAAAATTCGATTCCAATGAGGCTGTCAAAAATGAGTTGGTTCAGTTTTTTTCCTCTAAAAACTGAACTTTCTACGAAAGCGGAATTATGAAGTTGACTGAAAGATGGCAAAAGGTCATCGAATAAAACGGCCAATATATAATTGATTAATGTTTGCTATTTATATTAATAAAATTGTTTTGAAAATCATAATAAAAAACTCAATGACTTTTGTGCCAACCCAATATATATATATATATATATATATATATTTATATATATATATATATACATATATATATATGAAAGTGAGTAAATTAATTTACTCAATATATTTAAATAAAAAGAAATAAGAATAAATTATAACCAGAAAAGTACTACAATATTATTTGAAATTATTTTAAATGATACAGTTTAATATATATATATATATATATATATATATATATGTGTGTGTGTGTGTGTGTGTGTGTGTGTGTGTAATATTTTGTAACTGAGAAGTAAGATATCGCTGTCAAATTTCTAACAATTTATTCGCAAATTGAGTAGAATGCGTCCAAATACAAATTATCTTGACGGCTGGTCAATTTGTTCAAATTTCATTTCAGCTAATATGAGACGTGAAACCATAATAGCAGTGTTTTAAAGGAGATCGTGGGGGCGTTGGTCATGGTAATAGCGTCGGCGTGGTCAAAGCACACCTGATGTTATTCGGCATTCTTTTGATATAATATGAACGAGCACGGTTTTATATACATACACATACATATATATATATATATATATATATATATATATATATATATATATATACATATTTATAAAATTAAAAACACTATAGTATTATAATTGTATTTATCGCCTATGAGTTTATATGGTGTGATATACAGATATGTATGTTGTTATATGATGAGATAGTGTTATTATTATAATTTGTTAATAATCCAAACTATTATATTTAATGCAGATTATATGTTTTAATGATTATTTTAACAAACATATATATATATATATATATATATATATATATATATATATATATTTGTTAATGTCTAATAACACAAATGAAAATTATTATAATTAAATTAAATACATTCATTGCTTTACGATATACGTTATAATTCAAGTAAAATAAACATTGTATTTCAATATAATAATTTTAGATAATAATTTAACTTTTTGTATTTTTTGTTTAATTTTTATCTGTTTTTAATTTTATTTTTTAATTATAAGTTAAATTTATTATTTTTTTCGGCGAAAAATGTTTGTTATTAAAGATATTTACTAGCAAGTTAAATTCCAAATTATAATAAAATTTTATTTGAATAAAAATATTTTTATTTTTCAATATAATGATTGTTCATATATTATACTTTTTTATAAAAAAAACATTCTTTGAAATTTAAATACTAAGGAATATATTCTAGAATATGGTATAAAGTTTATAAAAAAGTTATAAATATATTTAAAAAATGAAATAATTAATGTAAAAATAACTAAAAATATTTTTGAAATAATCCCATGCTTATGGTGAATGAATTTTAAATAATTGAAATATATGTATATTATAATAAAAAAATATTTAAAAGTAAAATAAATTTTAATAAATTAAAAATGAATAATTAACAGAATTATTTTATTTAAATTAAAATGTATTTTACATTCGTATTTCTATTTTTTTTAACATACATATAAAAAGTATATATAAGTAATGTTAATCTTAATTCTGAAGAGTAAATGTAGTTCTTAATTTGAAAATCTCATTAACAAAGTATATATATATATATATATATATATATATATATATATATATATATATATGCATGCATGCGTGAATGTACACATATATAATACACAGATCTAATTAAACGTATAAAAACCGTACTCGACTTTGATTTGCTCAATGAACGGTGAGAAAATTTAATAACGATTGATAAATTATGTCACAACTGAATGGAGGATCTATGTAAATATATTAAAAAAATATGTATACCAATTATTAGATATACGAACAACTTAAGTGTTTTACTTTTGACGAGATTCTCATTTTAAAATAGAGAATGTTATATTTGGTAATTAGCGGAGTGTATTTTCATATAATAAAATATGAAATAGTCACTTAATGGTATAAAGAAAAGATCTATGTTTCAGCAGTAAACATTTTAATGAGAGTGAAAGGATACTAAAAATGATTACTAATGATGCTCAGTCATTGACAATATTGAAATTTGTTTATTTGTTTTCACTTTGAAGTAAGTACATAATTATTGTGCGTTTTAATACTCGTTCGTTTAGAATGTTCAACTTTGTATATATATTTTTTTATTTTTCAGAACAAATATTTTACAATTTATAATTATTTTTCTCTCTTTATATTAAATATATATTCGTTGATTGAACAATCGATAGATTAAACTTATAAATATAATTTGAGAAAAAGTAATATTAATTTATACTAATATACCTGCATATTATATATATTGAATAGTATATTAAAAGAAATAAATAAAAAAATATTTTGTGTTTTTTTTTAAAAAAAAGAAAGATAATTCATATGGTTCACACTATAAGTTTAAAGAATTAAAAGAATAGTTCATCGACCGAACACGTTAAACTGGATCATTAGCTGCAGCTAAGATCATATTCAATGGATGTATGAGGCTTAATTTGAACGGACAGATTTTTATGTCCATAAATTATTGCTTCAATTTAAACAATACAACAAAATTAATCCGTCTCTCTATATATACATCTTATTTGTACCTCAGGCTGTTCGTACTTTAGTACATGCATTATGATTACTGTGTCGGTGTTATAATTTTAATCTACAAGGTCAAGGTTTTTACTTGTGTTTTTTATCTGTTCTTTAAAAGTTTTTTTTATCAATAAGATTTACGTTTTGTTCAGTATAAGATACATTACGAAAATTATTATATTGAAAATAAATGTACTGATTTATAAGCATCAGTGAAAATATTTATATTGAGAAAAATCTCAAAACAGAATTAATTATTTTAGAATACATTCATAAATACATACATACATACATATATATATATATATATATATATATATATATATATATATATATATATATAATTGTTACAAAATCTAATATCACTTCTACCGGATATTTTAATGTTGAAGATTTATTTTGTAGAGTTTATACTAATTAATTATGATTGGTTGTACATTTACACTGTATATTATTTTGCAATGAACAATACTGGTATCTTAACAGACAGCTTTATCAATAAAAAATAAAAATAATATTGACTAGAAATCGTACTAAAAATATCAGCAAACAAGATACTTGAGAGATTCAATAGTCTATCACAATTTCAACAATATAGCATCACTTTCAAAATATACTTTCAATTTTATAAACATATAGATATTGAATTTTAATGAGTTTTAGACATTAAATAAAACAAAACCATACTTCGTTCATTCAAATACTTCTTGTAGTGTTTCCAATAAATTAGAGTATTTATATAACATTATAATTAAAAAAAATAATTATTTATAAGTATGAAAACTAATATTACTTTCAATACTTAATTAGAAAATTGAATGTACGTAAATTTTTAATTTAATACTACATAAAAAAAACAAAAATTCCATGTTTTGAAATTACTATTTTCAATTTGTCTTTTCTAATACAAATATTTTAATTAATATTAAAAATTACTCTGAAATATATTTTAAACATATAAATATTTATCAAACTGATTTATATATATATATATATATATATATATATATATATATATATATATATATATATATATATATATATATATATATATATATATATATATATATATATATATATATATATATATATATATATATATATATATATATATATATGTATATATATATATATATATATATATATATATATAAATTATATAATTATATTTATTTCAAATCGTATAGAGCATAAAACAAGAACGACATTAAAGGATTTGATCTCTTAACCTGAAGGTTATTAGTGTTTCACTAAGTCTGTATGAAAATATAATTATCTTTCACATTTAGTTTTAAGTAGAATAATATCATATTTATTGCAAAACTGAAAATACTCATCTTTACATATAAATCCATTTATTATAAATAAGTCATTTGATTAATCTATAAGGTCACTGTAAACATGTGTTATAAAATTTTATTCAAAAGGTCTTGGAATAAATTAATGCTCTATATTACATAATTCACTGATTGCAATTAGACATATACATATACATACATATATACATACATACATATATATATATATATATATATATATATATATATATATATATATATTATATATATATATATAAGCAAATATTTTTAATTTGAAAGAATGAAGATATTTGAAAATAATTATTTTAGTACATAAATTTTTAGTTTATATATATATATATATATATATATATATATATATATATATAAACTTGAATTATGTTTAACTAATTTGTATTAATAATGAATTGAATTCTTATACGAGTTATTTATAAATCCCTAAAGTGTTTTTATAATTATTATTTAGAAGTGTGTATATACAGAATATTTTTTAAGTGTGATAGAAATTTAAATTGATTTCAATGTAAATTTCTATCACGTTTTGAAAACATCTATATATATATATATATATATATATATGTGTGTGTGTGTGTGTGTGTATATATATATATATATACATATATATATATATATATATATATATATATATATATATGTATATAGAGAGAGAGAGAGAGAGTTGTAAATTTTTCTTTATAGACTCTATATTTAATAAGATTATTTATCTGAAAGTATTTCTTCTATTTTTACAATAATTTTACATTATGGTTTCTGTAATAATTAATACTGTTGTAACTCAGAGAAAATTCTATATTTATTATATTCTTAAGTGATTTTAAACACACACACATATATATGTGTGTGTGTGCGTGTGTTTGTATATGTGTGTATTTACATATTAGAAAACAAGTCTAATGATAACTTTCCGACTAACAGATTGACAGGTCAGAGAGTCATCCAGCGATATGTCGTTGGCGACCCTACGCAATTTTCTATAATCTCTCTGCCCGTCATGTAAAATTATTCAAAACAACAATCTGAATAAAATATGATAGCTTCTTATCATTTCTAGTTTTTTTTCTGTTAGTCATATGAATCGAGTTAAACATATAAAATAGAGAAATAACGTAAAAATTCATAACATAGAAATACTGTTTGGTATATAACATTAGGGAGATTGCTCGGTCTGTGTGCATGACAGTGCATGCATAATCACTAAAGTGAAAGGGCTAAAGGTCAGTTGAAACGCGCAAGTTACGAGTTTCCGCGAGTAATATGTGAACGTCGCATCGTGGTCACAGCAACAAGTGTTTGTGGCAATTAATAATTTCTTGTTGTTGGTTGCAGCGTAGAAACTCATAAAGCACGATAAATAAGACTTAATTCCGATGTGCTAGACTCTAGCGGCATAAAACGAAATATGCAGTATAAATAAATGGCGTACATATAAATAATGATGTAGCTTAGTGCTTACATGCACCAACCACTGCTGGCTCGCTCGTATCTCAGATGGGAACATATGATAACGTGCAGTCGAGGTATTGTTGCGCGGGTGAATATGATTGATATCGAAACAACGTGAAATATTATTCATTAAGAGAACCGTATGCACTCAAATAAAATTTGACCTTTCAATAATACACCAATCATTTCTATAATAACAATCAATATGGAGAAAAATTAAAATATATCTAGTGTTTCATACGATAGATTTTTTTTATTTTACTCGAATAAAAATTAACTAGTATTTTTATAACAACCGTACAGATGTTATTATATATAGTAAAACTCGGTTATAATAAGTGCAACGGGACCAATTTATTTTGCTCATTCGAATCGTTGTCTTACCTAGGAACATAAGAAAAACATGTTCATAAATCATGTATCAAATTACAACAAACGATTATATGATATATACGATATTTAACTGAAATAACTATTATAAATACATTTATTATTTTTTAGTGATTATTTAGAAAATATTAATAAGAACGATAAAAAAAATAATAAAGAAGCACAATATATTATTAATAAAGAAAAATATTTTCACTCAATATATACATATTATATATACATATAGATTAATTAAATACTTTGCAAATTTGAAATGTATTTTAAGATAAAATGTTGTTTGTTTTCACTTTAATATCTCTTTAATTTATTTTATCATATCTTTTAAGAAATGAATACTTTGAATTTCCATTTTTTCTCTTAATTGTTAATATATTGAATTATGTATTTTTTCATTATATTTCATTATGTTGTTGTCAATTATAAAAAATAAAATTTATTATAATTAAGAATTTATAAATATTTTAAGTTCCTATTTCAAAATATTTTCATTATTTAAAATTTTTTTTTTATTTTATAAATAATAACGTAAACATAAATACTGACTATGAATCACTGTTAATACCTAATGTTCACAGATACAGTATGAAATAAATAAAAATATTATTTTCAAAAGTAATTACAAAATTTTCATTGTATTGGGCCATCCAAATGTAACGCCTAGATTTGTGTTTTATTAGAAAAAAAATCTGTATAGGGTGATGTATAAGGAAACATGTGTATAGTTTCTTTTGTTTCTTTTTAATAAAACACAAATCTAGGCGCCACATTTAAATGATCATTTATTATGATTATGAAGAATGATTTTTTTATGTTATCGATAAGAAGTATGTTTACAAAGATTTTAGTTTTATTAGAATTGTTATACTTTGAAATAATAAAAGCAAGCAATAAGTTTTTTATTCAAATTATAAATAGGAAATATTTATAAAATTAATAGCTGATTTTTATTAAAATATATTATGCAACAAATAATCATTTGAATCCTGTTGAAAAGTCTTCCTAGTTGCATTCATATATTGATGTTTTTTTTAGATCACAAAATCGTAGAATTAACATGAGTAAACATAAGTAAAAAAATAGATACAGGTGAATTAAAATTTGCGGTTTCTCCATAACATGAACCCGGATCTTATATGTAAAAAACATATGGGTTATTAGATTGTTTAGTTAATTAATACATAGTAAGGTAATTTTATTTGTAAACTTTACGTAATTATTTGTATTACGATTGTCAGTTTCGAAATGTGATAATTTATTATATATGTATATATTAATATAATTTGGTTACTTTATAAATCAGATCCTTTTAAGCAAATAATATTTTTTTTAATTATAATATTTGTATTTTTTGCAAACAAAAATATTATATATATATATATATATATATATATATATTTGTTTTTGTTTATTCGAATTGATTTTTGTTGAAATAGTAATAATATAATAATGACAAAATGAATACATCTTATTAAACTACAATTATAATATAAATTATGGTTTTTGTAATTAAAAACTTTCAGGTAAATATTTTTACATACATACATACATACATACATACATACATACATACATATATATATATATATATATATATATATATATATATATATATATATATATATATATATAGGTGGTTTAAATGAGATTGAATGGTTTAGACATATATTTATTTTTTTACTATAATATATTATCCTTCAGTCTTCTAGACTAAATTTTCTTCCAAATAATAAATTTGCTAGATTTTTGTTGCACATTTTAACCATCGAAGAAACATTTGTCACATATTTATTTTTTATTGAAGTAAAAATATAAATAAATTTATGGAAGTAAATCATTATTGTAGCTAAATGTAATTATTTATTTAACATAATTAAACCAAATTAAAACTACTATTATCAATAAGGATAAATTTACATATTAACTATTTATTAGGAAGAACATTTTTATTTAAAGTTATTTCAAAGATCTGCATTTAATTGAATATAAAAATATATTTAGAAAATATTTTTACTTTCATAAAAATAAGTTTTTGTTAACTTTTTAATAGCAATATATTTAAATTTTATTAAAGTTCAATTAATAATCTTGAAATTATATTATTAATAAATGTTATTAATTTTTATATTTAACATCATGAACACTCCGTTTTATTAATTAAATAGAAAATAGAATATTGTTATTTATGTTTAATTGAATAACGTCATAAAATTAAAATTCCGTGAATAACTTTTTATAATATAAAGTGTTAACAAGAATTTATGTACTTTATTCTACTTAAAATTATATATATATAATGAACTGACCATATTGAATATTTCTTATTTTTTTATTATTAATGTAATTATTATGCAATATAAAATATAAGATTAAAAATATAATTCAAAATTAGCACATAAATATTTCTCTAATAACGTTCTTGTGATCATACCAAATCTTCACTTTATTCAGATAAGTTGATAAACAGTGTTCACTAAGAAGGAGTATATAGCAGGAGTACAACGATAGTACAATATTTAACATTACAATAATGCTAGTGTTATATCCCGTACCGAGGGAGACATTCTAATCGGCTTACAGTTCGATTGTGCACTTGTCATGAAAATATGTGTAATGCCAAAGTGGTCATAATCAAACGGTAGTACATATCTTAATACAACTCTGTTGCTGGAGGATACATCGACGTTATATACACGACAAACAAAACTGATATCTGTAATATTTCAAAGAACAGCATGACATTGTATTAGCACAATAATGTAGGTTACAATTACGTATTTCGATTATAATCTAAAATTTAAATTGTATAAATAATAAGACATGATTTTCTAAATTATGATAATTACACTTAAAGAGTATTTGTTCAAAAAATTCTTATACAATGAGGTTACTATGCTTTTTTAAGAAAATAAAAACAAAGACAATATATCAAAATTATCGTGCTTAATTCAATACAAAGCAGACTTATAATTAATGAAATGTTTAAATAGAAAACTGGCATATGCTTGATAAAATAAACTTGTTTTCCAATGTATTTACAAGGCCGTATCATATATATATATATATATATATATATATATATATATATATATATATATATATATATATATAAGTATGTGTCTATTGGGATTCAATGAGTTATAATTAAAGAATAAAAAAAACACGCACAAACATGTGTGAAAAACCAAATATAATACATACCTCTGTCATAATTAACGGATGAGTGCGAGATGGGGTTCTATGAATTTACTTCGATCATAATTGCGTAATAAATGAAGTAATTGTAATCCATTGAGAAAAAAATACATTTCGAAAAGTGATATCATTTTCTCAATAAATCGTATACTTTACACATCCTGGTACGATACGTCCGATATAATTAGAAGTAATTTGTAACATGTCAGTGAATTATTTATGTCACGTGTTTATGGTATTTCTAGAATTGTGGTATAGTTCGACCTTAAATTAGTTTCAGTATCATATGTACAGATACTTTGAGAAGAAAATATACATATGCATGTAAAATAGTATATATATATATATATATATATATATATATATATATATATATATATATATATATATATATATATATATATATAATTTTATTTTATAAATGAAACATTATAATGTTAACGATGTTTCATTTAAAGGTAGTGATGAAATTAAAAGATATATTTATATACTTCTTTTCATTTTTTCATTTTATATAATTCCTGAATAAAATAATATAGGGTATCCAAATACCTAGATTTGTGTTTTATTTAAAAGAAACTATACACATGTTTCTCGTTTTTAGATTTATGTGTTTACAATATTTTATTGCACTGATTTTTTGAAATGTATAAAAATTATCAAATATTAATTTTTATTACATATATATTTATATATATATATATATATATATATATATATATACTATATATATATATATATATATATATATATATATATACGATGGCCCACATGAGTTAAATTAATTTAATATATAATTAAATAAAAGTAAAAACAATGTTATAAATGAATTATAAATATAAATATTTCGGCATAAATTTGTTTATAATACAAAAATTAAATCCATTAAAATTTTATAATCATAAATGTACACATCTTAAATATTTTAAGTCAATTAAGTAATATACATCAGATGGAAACAAATATTAATGTTATGTAAATTTATATTTAGCACAAGTAAATTTTAACCCCAACACCACAATAGTTTAAAGTGTTCAATAATCACTTATTGTTCACATATTATTTATAAATATATCGGCTCGTGCATTTCGATGGCGACGCCATCATCGTCAGAGCCTTTCTGTTAAAATAGTATATTTATATATATTTTTTAAATACCTTTTGTATATCGTAAAGAAAAAAACTTAAATGGCACATTTGTGTTCAGAAATTTAGGGAGTTTAAAATAAAAATTCTATTTTTTAAATTTGATTCATTAATATAAAATTTGTATAAACATCTTGGAATTATTATTTTTCGTGAATAAATATACCAAATATTTTTTTCAATTAATTTATTATTAAAAAAAGTTATTGAAACCAGATTTTATTAATATTAACGAAAACAAATATTGTTCTCTTTACTAGAAACGAATATATGTGGACACATTTTTATGTTAAACAATACGTATTAAACTCGAATAAGAAACATTGTATTTATCAATCCGTTGGTTTGTTTTCTCTGGATATTGAGTCATATATTTATTAGAGTGAAAAGTGTCAGTTATTTATTTGATTTCAAAAATAATGATAGTAATAATATAATGACGACAATTTTATAAGATTTGAAAATTATATGTATATTGTAAAATTGTTTGTAGAGAAAAAATATATGATTTAATTTACAATTTTTTTATCACTTATTGATACTTTTATTATATATAAATATAATAAACTAATTCAATATTTCGAATTCTTACAATTGTTAAAAATGTAGATTATTTTTCATAAGTAACTATATGAATATAATATAGTGTCTTTCAAATGTGACGCTTAGATTTGTGCTTTATTAGAATGAAACAAAATAAACTATACACATGTTTCTTTTTAATAAAACACAAATATAGGTATCACATTTGGTATAAAATAATAATTAAATATATTTTTAGTTTTGCAAATTTCCTGAGTGGAATTATTTTAAGATGATTTTTACTTAAATAGATATATACACAAAAAAGAAGTAAAAATCAGTCATTTGGAATTAATAATAAATTTAAACAATATAAAATGTGTCTTGGTTAGTTAAATTTAAATCTAAAATTATTAAGTAAAATTTTATCTTTATTGTTATTAATATTAAAAGTATTCAAAAGTTAATCTCAAATAAATTCTTATTTTATTTTCAAAAATAAAATTTTCTATGCCTATTTAATTGATTGCAATGTTAAAACGTATTAAATTTAGGGCAAAAATTAATTAGATATTTATAATTAATTAAATTTTACTATTTAATATTCAATAAATTTTACAATTTTAAATCTAAAGATAAGAAATGTATAGTGTAATAATTTTAAAAATGATTAATTAATGATTCTTATTATATGATGAAAATTTATTTATGCACTTCATTCAGACATATGCTACAATTCATTTATATTAATTAAAATAGATCATAATTAGCTATAGATAGGAATATATATATATATATATATATATATATATATATATATATATATATATGTATATGTATTCATGAACAATAATATAAAAAATAACGAATGTCTAATTTTGTTAGATTAATAAGCATATTGTCGATATAATAAATATGTGAATCGATATAATGTATGTATGTATGAAACAAGAATGTAGATAGTGACTGGATATAATATATATTTGTAATAAGAATCTTTCACAAATTGATACTACGCTATAGACAAGATCTACTTATAACAATTTCCTAACATCCATTATGATTATAATAATAACGATAAGTCAGAATCTTGTACAAAAACGTATAATAAAAGTAATGCGAAGCGATCCGCATTCATATTTACAATTACTGGACGTTATTGATTATTCTGTCTAACGTATAATTTTCGAACGGAGAATGTAATTTTTTAATTTGTCGATATGTCAATTAGTACCCTTATTTGCATAATTTGACATATTGAATTAGAAGTATAACAAGATTGTACAAAAAATGTTCTGAACAGTAGCATGATTTTTTGTTTGTGGTTGTATTTTAGCATGTATTATTTTTTTCGAGAATATTTTTAATACAATTAAGATTTATGAATTTAACTTTAATATTTTGATAAAGTTGTTGAGAAATAATATAACTAACAGTTTTTTTAATTCTTTAAATTTAAAGGTTAAAATAAGTTTTTTTTATAAAATAGCATTGAAATTTATTAAATCTTCAAAATGTTCATTATAGGGCTATTTATTATTTTATAATTTTATTTATTTTAATTGTATTTAACACTTTGTTTTAAATGTGCATGTGCGTATGTCAGTATTGTATAGTTTAGGTGAAAATACATTTTATGTTCATTTTAAAAAAATGCACAATTAGAATTTAATAATAAAGAATAAAAATCAGAAGAATGAATTCTTTGAACTAAAGTTTAACGAACATAAATTATATAAAACTTAAACTAACTTTATGTTCATTTAAAAAAATAAACATAAAACTTTATAATAATTTTCCATATAACTGCTCTTAATGTTATCTATTTTTTAGATATTAAAACTATTAAAAGTTATCTCAAAGCTTTTATAGTGAATCGTTACTCTTTCGTAAAAAGGTTTACTATGAAATCATCTCGATAACCGATTACCATCTTCATCCTCTTTAAAAATTTAAATGGAATTTCACGATAGGAATACGTTTCATGGAAAACAAAACCACAATATATTGAGTCATCACTTAAAACGTGTGAATAATATAATGTAGACCAACGTCCGTAAATTCCACGTATTTATTAACAGATGTTAAAATAAATAAGAGATGACTTAAACGTGCTATATAAGTGTACCGATTTTCAATATAAGGAATGCATTTCAAGTACCAATATCCGTGAAATTAAGAAAATAATTATTGACATTGTTGTTACGACGAATTAGTATCATTTATTTGTCCTTGAAATTTATCTTTTAAGTGATTTGGATTCATAAAACTTTTCACAAAATGTGTTAAATGAATTAGTCATGATAATTATGCTACTGAATCTTAAAAATAATTTTTTATCTAATTATTAAATTTTAAATATGTCCTTTTTTTGTTTTAAATGCACTTTTATGTAATAAAATATTACAAAGTTAAAATTTTGACTTTAAAATTGTAATTTTTTTATTAAAAATCACTTTTTTATATATAACATATTATGTACTTTATATTTGATTATTTGTATCTATTTATTTTTGTTCATAAAAATTAATAATATTATATATTAATGTATATTTTGTTCAACTATTAAAATGTAAAGAAAAATTTAAGAGGAACGTTAAATATAAGAAAAAAAATGGATAACGTATGCTATAAATTTTTTTATTTATATAAAATGACTAATAGATATATTAGTTATTGAGAGTTTGATAATATTTTAATTTTAATTTAAATAATTAGAAAGAAAATAGCAAGAATTTTAAAACAAACATACATACATACATATATATTCTTTATATATATTAAATAAAATATATAAGTATTTAAAATAATGAAAGAGAATTATAGTGTATATTTTTCTAGACCATAAATTTTCTTTGTAACCCTTTCATGATAAAAATCGTTTTAATTACGGGAAGTGTTTTTACACCCGCCACTGTCAGCACTGTTAAAGAATTGATCTTCTAATCTATATTTATCGTAGACACATACCCGCGTAGAAATCAATTCATACGTTGTCAATTTATCATCATCCGGTGCTATATTAAGTCAGTTTTCGTATGCCTACGGCGAGATTCGAATGTAATTTCAAGCCTAATTAACACCTTTGACGCCACAACTCGTACATGTGTGTCTATGTATGTTTTTTTAATGTAGATTTTTGTGAACAATAAATTATGGCGTGTTTCATAAATTATTACTTATGTTATTTTCTCAACACTTTTAAAATGTGGTTTATTGGTTTGCTCGTTTCACGGATAAATGATTCTAATGCATGCAATAAGGTATTCTATTGAAAAAAGTGATTAAATATTTTTAGATTCTAGATTCACAGTTATTGAAAAAATGTCACTTTCTTTTATTTGGTATTTTTTTATATATTATTTATTATTTCCGGAAAAATTATGAAAAGTTACTTTGTATATCTTAGATTAGATAATTAATATTTATGTTTATTAAATTTAACTGGAAATTTAAACAACTTTATTAAATTTGTATTTTTTGTTTCTTCAGAGAATGATAATATATTATATATATATATATATATATATATATATATATATATATATGTATAATTTAAAGAAACAATTCTCATTTCTTAAAAAAAAATAAAGAAGATATAAATCTCAGTAAAAATTAAACATGATATTATAGGACTTTAAACTTATCATTGACTTTTGACCTAGAAATTTATTGTTGTTTTTGAATCAAAAAAAATTAAGAATGATGTTTGAATAACTGTAAATGTGCATTGTGTATGATTAAGTGGATCAATACATTAGATAAGAATTATAAGACGTATTGTTTAAAAAAAAGTTAATGATATAGGAAATATATATGTATACTTTCGTACATATTTATGTTTCAAAAAACTCATCTGCGTAGTCTTAGCATAATTTTTAATGCACTTAGAATAACACAGGCTTATTCATAAAAAGAATAAAAATAGATTTCTAGTGATTTAAAAAATAAACAACTAAGGGTAATTTGTTGAGAATTCAACTTTTACATTGTTCTATTTATATATTGTTTAAAAAAATAAAAATGAATATTTTAATCGTATGGCGTAATAAAAAAATTGTAAGAAGTTGAGAAAATAACATATAAGTAAATTTAGTAAAAGACATTGACACTGAATAACTCCCGATTTATATATATATACACTCATATATTTAATAATTTGTGTGGGTAGTGTAACATGATACGAGATAGTTTTTAAAAGTTGGTTGTTAAAATTAGGTGTTAAGTATTTCTAAGTAATCGAATAAAACTACTTGATTTTAATATATAAAATATATACATCCTGATAAATTAGCAAAGATTTATTTAATCAATAATTAAAGTTTTTATTGCTATTGGACATAAAATATATTATTCTTGTAATAAAAAAAGTTTGAACGAATAATTTCAATTTATATTACTTTTTAAATAGATATAAATCAAATATTTTAATACCATTTTGTTTTTATAGAAATTTTATTGAGCTTTAATACTTTATTTTTTCATAATAATGTACTATGGAAAAAATTCAAATTCATGCTGATTTTTTATCTTTTTTTATTATAAATGAGTTTATAAAACTGATATCTTTTTACATCCATATTGAAATATTTAATAATATATATATATATATATATATATATATATATATATATTTGTATATATATATTTGTATATATGACTGTGTGTGTAGATAGATAGATAATTCGATTTAAATGAACTACAACATCCGTTAAAAAAGATAAGTATCTATAAGGAAATGAAGAATTGCTCTACAAATCTAATACCTGTCATCATACGTATAAAATAAACAAATTATGAAAAATATAATAAATATAGACGGAAATTCCACAAACACCAATGTGGCACATAGTTTCATTCAATGTTCATTGGTGAAAAACCGTCAGTTCTAAATTATCCAAATAATGACATTATTACGTTAATCCTTAATTTATAATATTTATATTTGACCAATGAAATCAAATCAAGGTTTGGACATTATCCACAAATTTATTAAACCAGTTTTACTGTCGATTACTTTTAAATAGATTTTATTTATTGATCGTAAATTGATCTAAGAGCCGTCGTAAAATTTAATATCTGTCATTGAAACTGATTGCAAGTGTTCGACGCCTACGTGGACATAGGTGTGTTTTTCACATTAGGGTTGATAGTCACATCGTTTTTATTAATTATTTTTAGTTAATGTACATATTAGAAAACTTTAATTAACATATTTAACAATTTATGATAGATCGAGATAATTCGGTAGTCGAGATATGGTTCTCGTTAATAATAAAATACAAAATATTAGTATTCATAAAGTCATGCTAATGATAACAGTTGATGATGACTGTAAACTCAGTAACAGAAATTAAATTTTGAAATGTCTTTCTGGCCATACAAAAATTTCATTAAATCGAATATTTTTCTAAGAAGTGCATAGTTTAATATTAATTATACGTATAGCATGCTGACTTTAAGTCAATTTTTTATAAATTTACAAGAATTATCTGATCTTTTTGTATTAAATTGGAGAGATCATTGAAATCAATTCATAAAATAAATATAACTTCCTACTATATTTTATTTTCATTTTTATCTTATTTTTTGTCATTTAATATACAAATTGATATAAATATCGTTTTGCTTCCAATTATAATTCTATCCAACAATATTAATATTTTAAATTGTGAACATTCAATTTCGTCCTTTGACCTGTTAATAATTTTATTTTTAACCTTGATTAAACTTATCTAATAAATTAATCAATGTTTTAAGCACCATACTTTTATTTATTATTGTGTAACAATAACTTATTTTTAATTTAATTTTTGTATTTTTTCATTTCTAATAATATTGTATTTTTGAAGATGATTATTTTTAAAAGAAACTATATTCAGAGTAAAATACAATAATGTATAATTGTATAGGCTATTGGAATTTTTGTGCGAAAGTTTATATATTTGTATTCCGAAAATCCGTTTATGATGATTTATTTAACGATTTCATTATTTTTAAAGTACAGAATAAAAAGATTTTTGCAAATTAAAATCTGAATATTACATTATATTTTCTTGTAATACAATGTTATTGCTATTGAAATATATTTGAGTGAATGAAAGTGGACAATAATTATTGAATATTTTGAGTAGAAGAACTTTGTTGTCATTTGTAGAAAAGGTTTATTAATAAAAATGATCTTTTTCAATGCCAAACTATAATTACGATTTTTAAATATTTTATTTAATCAATAAACAATTAATCGACTTTGTTAATAGATAATCGAATTTTTAAAAAATATATTTTATGCCCATAGATAATATTTTACTTATTTAGGTTGAGATAAATACATTTTTCGACAAAGATTTCTTTTGGAATAAAACTTATATTTCGTATTTTATGATTTAATTTATTTATGAAAAGTATGTATATACTAAATAAATAAATCCAGAAAGTTATAATTCACTTCAAACGACCGTAACTTTATAGAAAATAAAACATTTATTCATATTTTTTATTTTATTTTTAATTTTATACTTATATTATTATTTATATAAAATTATATATATATATATATATATAATGTATAGTTTAGTGAACTTTATTTTCATCAATGAAATTATTTGTTTTATTATTCATTTACCAATTTCAATAATATTTTTATATTTCTTTTTTTTATATTTTCACTCTTAAATATATTTGATTGTATAAAATAAATAATAGAAATGTGAGAAATAAAATATCAATTAAAACTGAATAATAAACTTGACGAAATTCTAAAGATGTAATGAGAGTAGATAAAAATAAAATGAAAAGAAATACAAATTAAGATAAAAAAAACATTCTGCAACGTGTGAGTTAATTACAACATGGAATTAATTTAATCTTTTTTTTTATATTGTCATCAGTTTGACCTCGTTGAATTTTAAAGTTGCCGCGTTGCATTGTTAAGTAGATGGCGCGTGCGCACGTTAATGAATTATATTATTACTATTGCGTAAAACTCATCCGACTGTAATTAAGAACGGTGTTGTACACTTGCCCTTGCAGAAAAATATATACGTAACAATGTATTTTAAAAAACACATGCACTAATACATGTATATATACACATTTCGTATACATGAGGAGACACATTGGTGTTCTGATTCTATTCAATGAAAAAAATTCGCACGCTTTTATGTAACTCCACCTAATTTTTTATATTTACACAACGAAGCATTGTTTTTCAAGATAAATGGTCGTTTAACGTTTTACTTTCAATGTCGTTTGCAATTGTTAACTGTAAGACATGTTAAATTGTTATGTGCAAACAGAATTTTTATTCTAAATTGTTTGCATTATAGTTTTTGTACGCTTGTTACTTTTTAGTTTCATTAAATCGTATAATTATTTGAAAATAACTATTTATAATATGCTAATAATAATAGTCACATTTAAATTATGAATTTGTCTACATAATTAACACTTAGGTTATTATAAATTTATCTCACTTATAACATAAGAACAAATGAACACAAGGAAAATATATATTATTTTGGAAAATGTTAGAAAAATATCATTGTTATTGTAAATTTTTTAACAATTATAATTTATAATGTATTTAGAGAAGTTTTGATATTAAAAAGTAAATTTAATCAATTTAATTTATTATAAATGTTTTTTGTTAAAAATTAAAGAAAGTTAATAATCATTATCATTTTGAAATCAATCTTAATATATTGAAGTTTATAATGAAATGTGATTTCTATTAAAATTATTGATTTAGTATCGTTTGAAATAATAGTTTATACAATATATTAAAAAAAAACTTAATTATTTCTAATACTAATCAAAGCACTTTTGAAAATTCATAACTTTAATATAATGGAAATAGGAGTAATATATATTTGAAAATAAACTTTAGTAAAGAAACATTCAGTTTTTATATATACTACAAGATAACATAAATGTGTTCAATAATTTATTATTACTCTTTTGATTTGTTTATAAGTTGATGCATTTTATAATACAGCAAGATTTTAAAATACAATACTATGACGATAATGACCTGGCTATCGAAATGTACATCAGTTTTTGAACAAAGTGAACAATAAGTGATTTTTGAACACTTTTATAATTTTTAGAGATATTAAGGTGATAATCCGTTGTATTCAGATGATAAATAATTCCAAATAAAAGGTATTGTTATCATTTTATAATTAATGATTTTATTTAATAATTTATTTTATTTAATAGAATCGTTTTGGAATACAATCTTGCATTATAATTTTAATTAAATTAATTTTTATAAACAAATCAATTTTTTTTAAATAGTTTTATAAGAAAATTTTGAGATGTGTACAAAAATATTTAATTTGTAAAAATATTTTATTTATTTATTTTTGATTTTTATGTAAATAACACTGTTTGTATAAATGAAATCATATTTTAAATATGTTATATTTTAACTTTATATTGCTTTAAATATTATTTCTTTTTTTAAAATGAATTCAGTTTTAATAAGTTTTATTATCATGATCAAATTTAAAATATAAATGTTTATTATTTGATATTGTAATTTAAATAGTTTGATAAATATTTTTAAATTAAAAATATAAATAGAACAACTAATTTAAAAAATGAATAATTAATAAAGAATTAAAACTTTTTGCTTTTAAAATTATTAATTAATTTATTAATAAACTATTTAATTGTATCGTAAATATTTAAACTATTGTAGTAATAAAATTTATCATTTTTCTAGATTTACAGTATTTTTTGCTTGAAATAAAGAGAAGTAGCTATTAACTGAAGCGTTAAAATTTTTATGTAAATTAAATTAGTTTATAGCACGTTTTTATGTTGATTTATTAATTATTTTTATTAATTTATATTTTTTATTAAAATAAAATATTTTATTTATTTTAACTTATTTATGAAAAAAAATTATTAATGAAATTAAAATAATCTTAAAGCGCGCATAAAAATAAATGTATTATTTTTATATTAAAATCAATCTATCGGCATATAAATGATTTTTAAAAATCAAACATTTGGAAATTTAAGTTTAGAAACCAGTTTTTAACTCAAACTATTTTTTGCATTATTAGAAATATATTTAAACGATTAAAATGTTGAAACTAAATAATTTTATAATTTTGTTTTAGCAATTTTTACATGTATATAATTATTTCAAAACTATATGAAACATTTACTATATATAAAGTCATTTTTATATTCATCATTTTGTTAATAAAACATAGTTACGTAGACTTGAATGTTCATTAATAAATACAAAGGAAAAATAAAAAAGGATAGCTTTTGTCTCTATAGTGATTAGTAGTCTTGACTGTTTTTAAACTATAACTAATTTAAAAGGAATTCTATCTTATTAGAATTCTGCACGATGCAATGACCAAACGAAATGAATTAAATATATTTGAAATAGTTTGCATCGTAACGAAGCATTGATGTCTCTCTACTACATATTGCTGTTTTGATCTAACCTTGATGGTTTCTACTAAACATTATTTTTATTCATGTTTTAAATGAGCTCATTTGAATTCGTAAACAAATTGGCATTGAATAATGGAATCTGTTAAATTTAACCGATATTTGAAGATGGCCAACGAGTAATACATATATCACAATTAATTTTTATATTACGAATCGTAATGATAAATTATCTATTATGATACATAATGATGCTTGTAATAATATAGAAAATTTACTTGTGGCATTGACAAATATGCATATTAATTGTATAAACTGGGAAAATTGAAATTACTGTTTCCATTATTACGATTACGTATGCTTCTTCGTCGCAATTGTATTCAGAATTTATAACGTAGACTGTGATTAAGAAGCTTAGTTATAAGTACAATATGTAAGATCGTATCTTTTTGATCATATAATTGATATATTTCAATTGTTAATTAAGTATCAACATATATGGGGAATTTTAAAGATTTTATATATTATTTAAATAATAAACATATGATTTTTATTTAATTTCTTTTTGTAATAACAAGAAAAATTATATTTCTAATTATAAATAACCAATTGAAGAAATTCATTGAATAAAATTTCAATGCATTTCTAAGTTATTTCAAATTTTCATTAAATTATTAACATATTTATATAAACATTATTTATTTCTTTGAATTAAAAAACTTAAAATAGAGTTTGAAAAATAAAAACAATGTATTTTTTATATACAGAATGGCCCAAATGCGATTGAAGGGTTTAGACATACATTTACTTTCTTACTCTTATTTATTATTTTTCAGTTTTATTTAGGCCACCTGTATATTCTCATAGTAATAACCTATAAAATGTATAAAAGGTTTTATCGAATTTATTTTAAATGATTTTATCGCCTTTACTATTTAAAATGTAATTAGTCATTCATTTAAATATTAGATATTCATTGGAATGAACTAAAATACATAAATTTATTTATAGTGTTATTGCTTGTTCACTGTCATTATTTTAAAATTAAGACTTCGTTTTTCTTTATAAACATATATTTGATTCTGAAGTTTGCACAATTCACTCATTCTAATCCATTTTAGATTGGACTGAGAATTTTTATTAATTGAAATATTTAATTTCGATTTAACTTTTTTTAAATAAAGCTGAAATAAGAATATTTTTTTATTAACATTAATAAAATGTTTTTATCTTGTATTATAATTTGTTTGATAAGATTAAAATTGAGTTGATTACAACTTAATATTATAACTGTTTTTTTTTAAAAAAAAAGTTTGTATAATATTTTTCTACATCACTAGTTTTATTCTTCAATTTCTTTTTTTTCATATTTAACAATTTATTTTTATAATATATTTAGATTAAGAAAAACTGGTGTTAATAGAGAAAATAATTGATTTTAAAATATATTTTTTAAGTTTCATTACTTAATTTAAGAAATCTTTTTCTCTTTCTTTATTTATATATACATGAAAAAATTGAATTATTCATGACGGGAATATTTCAAACGAAACATTTTTAAAATAACATGTGTTCAGGCGTTAATAGTCTTTATACATGGTGCGTCTTTAAATCATAAATAAATATACAAATATATTTTTTCATGGTCGGTTGTGAATAATTTTCAAATTAATATTTCTTTTCGTATAACAACTTCATTATTTACGTACGTTTAATACATATCGTAACAATGTGTTTATTCATCAATTTTCGCATGAAGTTTAGTTACATTTTAAAATCTATTTAACATTATTTACATGACATTAATTTATGAACATATTTCTTCGTCGATTACAAGTTCTAAATAATTATATATATATATATAGTTGTATATATTAGTTTTTGAAATATAAAAATTGTGATAACACGGCGATAAATAAAATTGTTACTGTTTTTAATGACATTTATTTGAAATCGTTTAAAGTAAATATATGTTTGAACTTAATATTAATTCCTTTTAATATATTCTTATATTAACCTCAAAGTTCTTAACGGAACATAAATTATAAAGTTAGTTGACAAGTAAATTGAATAAAATTATAATAAACGAATTGATGACATTTTTTTGAATAAAATATGTAGGTATGGAAAATGTTTTATGATATTTAATAATTTCTGATATTTGAAACTGTATATAATTTTTTTAAAAATATTTAACATTTCGCGTGACCAACGAGCGTTATTTTTTAATTTACGTCCTTTCCGTATCATTTTTTCTGGTCATATGCAAATTCATGTACAATAATAATATTGTATTTTGTACTTACTTTGATGGTGATTTATATTCCTCGTGCTTGTTATATTTTCCGGTTATATTGATAATTTTCGTTCTTTCAACTTCTGGTTGTCGATCTGTACATTGCGCAACAATCAGATTTTTTGTACGAATTTTAAGTTACATTTAAAGCACTTTATTATTTAAATAAAACGTACTAGTCTATCTCGGTTGATGTATGCAAAACATATATAGAGTTCCACTTTAAAGTATATACACTTCAATTTGTGAATAATAATTCTTCATATATATACTAATAAATTTCATGGAATTATATTATTTCCACTAGTTTTTATAAAAAATAAAATTCGTTAAATTTATACAATTGAACATCTCAAATATCACAAATTTATAATTGAAATTACAGTTTATGAATATTTATTTATCTAGAAATATTTTTAATTAGCAGACGCCGTTATAATATACACATTGATTTTTATGTTTAAATAGTTTCTATCTTTAAATATACACGCATAAAAGCAGAAACTGTCATTAAATATCTTGTATAAATCGATATTTGAAGAATTAAAGAATTTTGTCGAGTTTCTTCACACTTGGAAATAATTATTTTAAACGATTGTTTATTTAACTTGTTAAGGCAATTTGGTTCGTTAAGTAGTTCAGTAGAATATTGGATTAGTTCTCGAATATAGACCACGTTATTTAGAACTGTATCGATAATTGATTTTTTTGTAAGTGGTTTAACAAATGAGTCTGCTAATATATCACTAAAATGAATCAATATATGTTTCAATCTATTTACTCGAATTCATACAAAATAAATATTCAATATGTCTTTTATATTAGCACTTCTTTCACATTTAACACTATATATGTAATTTAGGTTAAAATTGTGTTTATTTTTGAAAATTTGTGCAAAATATTAATTATTATAGAAATGTCACTGTTACTTGAATTTTACAGTCACATTTATGATAAAAAATGATTCAAATATCACTCGTATTAAAAATAATTTATAAATAATTTATGTATTCGTTTAAATATATCATTTCAAACTGTTATTATTCGATGTATATTTACGATTCAGGTACTGATGTTTTGTTTTCTCTCCGTTAAACGTAAGCTTCCGTCGAATAACGGCCGTTGTCACTAGGTATTTACACAAATTGACACTAGAGTAATCCAAAAATCATCGAAATCAACTCTTTAGAGCACTTAACCACTGGATTCTGCTTTAAGCACTCGAAAATCGGGTTGTTTATTAAAAAAAAACTCAAAAAAAAAATCAAATATAAAATAAAATCGACAATAGCTCAAACTGACAGCTAAATACGGTACAGTACAGTTCTGTACCGTAAATGAGAATTATCCTAAAGTAAGAGTTTTGACTCAGTATGATCAGCAAAGTCGAGAAAGAGACAGTAAAAGTGGGGATACATGTAACAAAAGATACACTTATATTATTGATATTACAGTGAGAATGATGAAAGTATATTATGTTCAACTGACAACGATGTTGTACTCAATTTTACCTGAGACCTACCTGGCTAAGTTAAGCACCGCCTTACAATGAATCGCACTTCTTCTACCTTATTACTTCTTACATACGTGCTTGACGAGAAAGGTGGGTTAGCACTTAAGTGGAGGTAGGGATGATATATACTGATTTGAATTGTTGTCATAGCTGTGAACTATTAAGACAAGGATGATTGCATTACTGCATAAGTAAGTTCACTTTATGGTTCACAATTTTGATAAAATGTTTGTGGCCTTGCAAGAAAAAGACAGATTTATGAAACATAACGTTTTCTGATCTTAATGTGAAAGTATATCTTTGCTGATGTGTAGCATATTTCGTTGTTCATAGATGGATCTGCTTGTATTTTCGATTATAAATTTGAACGGATTTAGAATTTTGTACTTTTGTGAAACGCGTATCATTTTTAAAAATATAAAAAATAGTTATGAGTGTTCAATAAAATAATGTTGAAATAACAATTAGAAAAAAATGTATATGTGTATAAAAATTGTGACAATTAGTAAATTATCACAGTCTTGTAACGATGAAAATATTTTAGAATATACGAAAATTTCATATGACTAATAAAAACGACAATTTTTAAAGAATAATTGTTTCAAAAAATTTCTATATATATTATTATTGCTAAATATACTTTTCAATTTATTATCAATTATTAAAAATATTTTCAATATTTTAAATTCATATATACACGTATACGAATGCATATATATATATATATATATATATATATATATATATATATATATATATATAATGTTTTAGCATAATAAAAAAATAAATATTTTGTTATATGATTAAAAGATATTTTGTATGATATGACGATAAAAATTATTAAATAAATATAAAACTATTTATTCATATTTATTTTAAAATATTACTGATAATTATATTTTATAAATAAATTTTATTTGTTTAAATTTATATATATATATATATATATATATATATATATATATTATTTAACTAAACATAAATAAAATATAATTTCATTTAATTTTTATTAAAAAATGTGAATTGTTTAAATAATATTACTAAGATTTTATTAATATAAATATACACTCAGAATAGATAACAAAAATTATCGTAAAATTTCGGTAGTAATAATATTTTTATATGAATTATGTTTCCTATATTATTTTTTTATAAACATCCGTATTATAGTTAAAATACAAATTAGATATATTATTTGTTATTTTTATGATATTAAAGGATGAAATAGAAATCGTATTTGAAACAAAATGTCTACATGCAAAATTGTAAAATATTTCAGTCCTAAAAGAATAAGTAAATGATTGATTATTGTATATTAAAATACATACCGATTAGCTAATATAGTTTGTAAAATTAAAAAGAGTTATTTTATAAAAATAAAATCCTAACATAGTAAACAGAAATAATTTTTATGTAGTTATTTTTTAATTATATACACATTATTTTAAAATATTATAAAATCCAACACATATTTGTTTTAAAAATAATGTTATATGTTTAATTCATACAATATAAAAGTATTATACTTGCTTTTTCACTTAGCATAAAAATCAGTTTTATATATATATATATATATATATATATATATATATATATATATATATATATATAGTATATATATTAATATGAAATTAATTAAATATTTATATATTATAAAAAGGAAGATGAGATCGCATTGTAAATCGTTTTGTAATTTTTATAAACTTTAACGATTTAATTAATTATTTATGAACTTTAATGTCAATACAATTGCAGCATACAATAATTATTGCGAATTTGAATTACGCAGAATATAATTCATATATTGAGTTCGTGTTTTATGTAAGCGTTGAAGTTACTCATACATAGTAATTTATATTGAAGATAAAAGTAGTTTACTAGTAGTGTCAAATGTATGTATGTACAAATATATTAATATACATACATACATACATACACACACACACACACTCATTTATATATATATATATATATATATATATATATATATATATCAATATAGTGGTTTGAATGAAATTTTCGTTTTTATTTTATTGTTTTCCAATTGATATAATTATTTACACTGAATTTTCGAATAAATTTTTAAATTTAAATCAATTCGAATTTTGATACAAATATGAAATAAATATTATTTTCAATTAATAATCATATATTTAGATAGATTTTTTGTTTAATTTGTATATTTTGCAAATTATTACTTCATTTTTTAATATAAAAATTAATATTTCAATAAATGTATTTTAAAAAGGAAAAATATTTTCTAAGAAAATTAATTTGTGTATTTTTTACATTTTTTATTTTATGAACATTTTGGGAACTAACAAAATGTACGTTATTTCAAATTTTATGAAATATAAAAATTAGATTTTTTGGGTAATTAATATAAAGATATATTAGTTATATATAAGTTACAGGTATATGTTTAATATATTAATGATATAACTTTTTTCTTTTAAAAAACAGGAAATGTATTATAGAATCTACACAACGAATTTGATTTTATATTATTCTTTTAAAAACTTTTCACAACTAAAATGTATTATATTTTGAATTTAAAACTAAATACAGTAACAGTTTAATATATTATTAATATATTTTTTTCCTTTAAAAAATAGAAAATATGTTATAGAATCTACACAACGAATTTTATTTTATATATTCCTTTCAAAATTTTAAAAAATTAAAATTGATGAAAAATATAATTATTTATTAACTGTATTATATTTTGAATTTAAAACTAAGTACCGTTTTTAGATTGAAATGATAATAATACAATATATATATATATATATATATATATATATATATATATATATATATATATATATATATATATATATATATATATATATATATATATATTATATATATATATATATATATATATATATATAACATATGTGCGTAATTAAAAATATAGAATAGATCCATTATGTACTCAAAAATAAATCAATTACCAATGGTATAATTAAACTATGTAAAATATATTAGTAAATATTTGAAATAATTTTCGTACTCTTTCCACAGTAACAAGTGTTTTTACAATATGGCTTTTATATATTTATATATATGAAATAGTACATTTTTTAAAAAAATAAACAAGATATACTCTGAAATAATTTAAATCTACTAATTTACATTATGTTGAAATTAAATTACTACACGAGCAATTAGAACAATGACAATTGTAATATAATGTTACAAAAAAGTCTCTGTATGTAATGAAAACAGACTATATTTAAGTAACAATTAATATGTTTGCTGAAAAAATGTAATTAACATGTTTAGAATATGTTAGCACATTTACAATGAGGCTTTTATTTCATGTCATGGACGACTTATCATACGACATTGTGTTTGGTAATTGAAATTTTTTCAAGCGTATGAAATTGCACTTTAATTTTTGTTTCATTTAGTTAGAAGATTATATACGGAATAATACGACTAAGAAAAATAATGATATATATATATATGATTTTATATTTAGGATGGGGTAATACATGATTTAAAGAAAAGCTCGTTTAAGTTAATACTTTTCATAGGCATTTTTTTCGGAGTGCGCTTTATAATGATACATCAAATTGAAAATAAAATAACTAGGCTTAATTCTAGAAAAATATTGTAAACTATTAGTAAATAAAGTTTTTTTTTGATGGTAGATACATGTTTGCTGACATATATTTTCATTTACGTTAGTTGGAACTTTTATCTTTCTGATCTTTTATATATTTAGTCGATGTATATTTTAAATATGTATATGAAATATATATTAACTATAGAATATATATATATATATATATATATATATATATATGTATATATTAATTTATGTAGGATGTTTTTTAAGCGTGATAAAACTTTAAATTGAATCCCTATCGAAAGTTCTATCTAACCTAAAAACATTCTTTATATATACATGTGTATATATAAGTATGAAAAAGGTGTTTTTTAGGTTTGATTGAACTTTCGATTAGGATTCAATTCAAATATCTATCACGCTTAAAAATACACACACATACACACACACACTCACACACACACACACACACACATATATATATATATATATTGAAAATTTTTCATTTTAGTATATAACATTTGACTAATATAAATAAAGTAAATATTTTTTTATTACATATTAATTTTTCGTAATACTTATTTATTTTTTAGGGTAGTTGATTAGTTGTTAAGTATTTTTATTTAGGAAGATGTCGAATTTTATTACAATATTTATAATAACTAAACTCGGAATATTTTGTTATTCATTTTAGATTTTAATTCACTTTTTACACAGATAGTTATTTTGAATAAAACATACTATTTTTTGCGAAGAAGCAAGTTTTATTAATATATATTAACTTTATTGCGTCATAATATATATACAGTTCAAAAAATATTTGCGAAAAAGAAAAATATAGTTTTTCTGAAATATACTTTAAAGATTCAATTTACAATTACAATACTTACACAAAAATTTAAAATAATTTGATAAGATATTTAATTCAATTGCATACGAGTATATACAATGTTAATGTTATTTTTTTTAATAATATGTTCATTTTCAAATAAAAGCAAATTTAACAAAAAGTCTATATTTATTATTTGTTCAATACGGAAGCTTTCATTGATAAATGTTTATGTATATTATACTAAGAAATTGATTATTTAGAATATTTTAAATTATATATTTAACAAAATAAATTTTAATATATTAAAAAATATTTTTAATAAAAATATATATACATACGCTTATTGTACCTGTTTGAATACAATAATAAATATGATAAAGTTTTTACGATTTTTTTATAAAAATAATTCAGGTTCATATTATGGTACATCATTAATCATAATAAATGCGGAATGTATCGAAATTTAACATAAAAAGAAAAAAATAACTTAAAACTTGCTTTGCCAAACAAAAACATAAACGCTAACAAAATGTCACTTTACCAACGCAATTTTCAAAATACGGTAACATTGGCAATCACACTATTAGTACCACTACCATCTTGAGGTATTTGAGAAAAGAGTTACAGTATAAATCAGATAGATCATTAGATATCAGCATTTGAATAAATGAACCTGCTTGGATACAGAGGGCGTTAATGAGTTAATGAAAATAAAACACAGAACAAAGTAAATATTTTATAAAATATAATAATTGGGATTAATAATACAAATGAATTATTACTCCCAACATCACACGATATTAAAACATGTCTTAATCAATAATTAAGATGCACTGAATAAAGATAGGAAAATACACAAGAAAAAGTATATAAGTAGTTTTAATCAAGAAATAATCTCGATTTTATAAAACAGCACTTTATCAATGATAAATTATTTAGGTGTCAAAAAAAATTTGTCACTTTTGAAATAAAATAAAATTGCATGCATTTTTTTATTTCAAATAACATACTAGAAATAGTTGTTTTTGTTATACTGCATTATGCATCCTTTGTGCCTGTTTATTGTAAATGTTCATTATAAGAGTTTGATCAATTCCTAGATACTCATAATGAATATTATATATATATATATATATATATATATATATATATATATATATATATATATGTATTGGGCATAGAGGTGATAATTCAATTGCGTTAAAATGAACTTACTGCTATATTAAAAAATAATGTTAATTTGTATGATTTTGATTTGATAAAACTGCAATAACGGCAAAATTGAGAAAAATAAATATCAATGTAATTTGCTTAGATATATGATACAGTTTTAGTACATATTATTATAATGTGCTATTAACGTATTTTTTTGTTTTTATTTGGTATATGAAGTTAAATTTATTATTATTTAAAAATAAATCTGTTTTTTTGCGTTCTCGTTATATAAAAATTTCGTTGCCAAATTTTTCCGAATTTTTCGAGAATTATCGAAATATGAATTTTATGAACTATTAAAATTAAAAAATATAGATTTTCAAGTAGATTTTTCGAACAGATTTTCGGACAAATTAATTATTTTGCTATTATATATCATATATAGTGTCCCATCATCGCTCACTCAAAAATGCGTTTTATTTAAAAATGAAGTTGTGCGCTCCTGATGAGACCCATTATATATATATATATATATATATATTATAATAAATATAATTTACTCAAAAGTAATAATATAGTTTCCTAAATGTTCATTTTTTCATAACTTAACTACAATGTTAAACAGAAGCAAATTTAAGGGTGGAAAAGCAAAACGAGTAGGGAACAGAGTCCCTTGATAAGTAAAAAATCTATTTATTATTTTAATTTTAAATGTCATATAAATCAATTAATTATCTCTATAGTTCGATTACGAATACATTAATGGTAATTAAATCACTTTTGAAAAATGGGAACAAGCATTAAGATATAAATAATTCTAATAAAGTTTTATTATTCAATTAACATTTATATTGATTGCATTGTAAAAATACTTGATTGTCGCGTGGTATTTCTAGTTTATTGATTGAATAAAGAAGAATTTTAAATAATTTTAATATGAACAATATATAAATAACTAATATTTCCATCAATTTATGTCAGAGTATTAATTACAGTACTAATATATCATTATTGATCAATTATTCTACATTATTGAGTTCAATCACCAAAGTACATTAGTAATACTTATATACAATTTTATCAGTGCCTCGACTTGTTTTTCATGATAACGTATGATTTATGTTTGACTACGAATAGTTTTAGTTTGAAAAGAGATGTGTATATGAAATGTTAGCACTGAATAACTATTTCATTTCAATCTAATACTAGTCATCTGTTGTGTGTATCGATGTACGAGATTGTAATTGGTATAGCTAACGATATGTAACAGCCCTCTTAATGACATGCAAACAAGTTGTATGGCACAGTTTAAACGGTTTGTGGAATCTCATGGAAAATCAATAACTTGTTCAACATGTATTAATTAGCCATAATTGTACTTATTCTCTTTTAAATTTATTTTAATGTCTAATAATATACATTTTGTGCATATTGTAGGTACATAAAGTTATAATTTGTTTATAAACTGATTTATGTTTATATAAAATATATATATATATATATATATATATATATATATATATATAATAATTATGTGTAGATGTAGAGGTATAAATATGTTTATGAACAGAACGTAAAAAAAGTCTATATTACTTAATGCGTTGCAATTTTAATATTTGTAGAAAAAAATATTACAAATAATGGAATATTTAATTTAATATAATATTTTTACGATATATATTTATATATAATAAAAGAGTCTGATTATATAAATGTATTTTTTATCTTTACCGAAATTTATTCAGTTTCATATTCGAATATATAAATTTCAATAATGATAATAATACGAAATGCATAATGATCTGAAAATAGATAAAATTTAAGTTACTTTTTTGGATATATGCAATAATTAATGTTTTATAATTTGAATATGTTGAAAGGAAACTAATTTTGCTTGGAAAAAAACTTAATATAAATAAATTTTAGATAAATAATACAATCATTAGAAATTTGATAATTGGCTAGCCATACCTATTTCTGATATATTTTTATGCACAATGTTAACAACCGACTGATGAATCTACCTTATTAACATAATATAAATATAGAAAATTAGTTTTATTATAACTGAAACATTCTAGAGAAAAACATCAACTTGCACATAATTTAAATAAATTTGCTTTGCAAGCAATTACATATGATGTTTTTAATTCATTTCCGCGTACGTTTTGATTGCTTCTTGTAACAATAGTATGTTCACACATAACAACATATCGGTGAGATCAAAGGCGTCGAAAACACTAAAACCACAGCACATAAAACCGAAGCTATTAGATATATTCACAGTAAAACATAGTAACATCGTCAATTGGAATTCGCGTTTAAGACCAATCGCCGTAGCATAAATGACTACAACAATCTATACAATGAGATTTTACTTTCATATTGTATGGGTTGGTTCGTTCGTTTCTCTTACATGTGTGTGTGTGTGTGTATTTTTTCTAAAAAAAAGAAAACATTATCTATGCTTTACGAAAATCATTTTCAATACTTCATTTACTGTTCATAAGTAGTTATATATTGTTTGTTATCTTATCTTTCTAGTCATTTAAAAGAACAAAAATAAGTAAGAGACAAAATTAAGAAATAATTTATTTCACCGGAGTACAATTCGATTATTAATTACATACAGCTAAATATAATACTTTTTTATTTAATAAACTTATAGTTATTAGATATTCTATATAAGAGAGTTAAAATAATTTTAATACAAATTTTAATAACGATGAAATATTTTTTTATATTATTTTTGTATTATATTAATAATAAGAAAATATTTTTTTTAATTTATAAAAAAAGAGTCTTAATAATATTTTTATGTAATATTATTTTCATGGAATAGAACACAATCATATTAAAAATTTAATAATTATCAAAAATGTTCATTATCTTTAGTTTATTAAAATTTAGAAGTTAATGTTCTGTGAAATCATTAACATATAAGTTTATTCAATAAATTTGTAATTGTTTTAATTTGAATTTAGTTTACGAAATATTGAGTTATACAAAAAAAATATTAATAATGATTAATAATTATAATTGTATTTCATAAGTTTTCGATTAAAAAAATCACTCTTGGGATTTCAATATTAAAAAATAATTTAATTTTTAGATATTTTACTCTAATATCTCTTTCGATTTATTGTTAAATATATGAATATGATTTTATTTATTTCACACATATGTATTTTACCTTGCTATAAATGAACATTTAGTTACTATTTTTATTAAAAAGTACTTATTAAATATTTTAAAAACGTTATAAATTTTAATTTATCGAAATAACATTAAATAAAAAAGTAAATTAAATGTCTTTCCTAAATTAGTCAAATATCAAAGTAATTGTTTAATATTAAAGTAATTGCTTTCACCCGAACAAATGAATCATTTTAGATATAATTTTGAAAAACGAAACAATTTCAAATCATTTTTTATAATTTTATAATTATTCAAATATTAAAATATGTTCATTATTTCTCTAAAAAAGAAGACAAAAACTACTGTTTAAGTATTTTCATGTTATCAGATAAAATAAAGTTAATAGTTTTTATCTATTTTAAATTTTTACAATTGATTTGTTTTTTTATAACATTTAGTTTATGTAGTATGAAATATTTATTAGAATAAATTATTTGACTCATATTTATATTTTTTAAAATAGAAAATAAATTATATGACTTTTATAATATTGAATTCTTGACCTCAAGAGAAAACAATATTTTTTTTCATTACTTTTAATTACATATTTGACTTACTTATTACTTTGAATTATATTACTTTTTTAAAAAGTTCAGACGTATATAGTTTATATTTTGATTATTTTAAATTTAATAATAATAATTATTATTAAAACTTTTTGTTTACGTTAGTGTGTTTTAGTCATTAAAATATATCCAGAAATTACTCTAAAAAATGAGTAAATATTTAATATTTGCTTCAAAATGTGGAATTTATAGTAATGGTCAATTTTATTTGAAAATATTTATTTTATGACTTTTTCTTTTTAATAATTTATGTAAATTATTTAATTATCATTTATTTTGAAAACAGACTTTTATTTTTTTAAAATTTTACAATATATTCACATATAATTAACTGGATAATAATAATTTTATGATATTTAATAATAAATAACATTTTTTTAAAAAATAGTTACTTTTACTTGAGATATACTACTTGTTTCAAATATAAGTTCATTTATCACAGTTGTTAAAAATATTTTCTTGGACTTATTTTTGAAGTGAAATTTCTTTAGTCGCGTTAGGGTAAAAATTTTGTTGACACGGAAATAGAGAATATATGACGGAAATAGAGACGGAACGTGAGTACGAATTTTAGTGCCTGATTTGAATTTGCATTAGACGATAGATGAGAAAATATGCGCCCTCTTTTAACATAGATAACAAGAACTGTTGAATTTAAGCACGTATGTTTACTATTTCAATGATGTCATTATTATGCTTAGTAATTTTTATATTCAATCAGTTGTTGTTAATTGTGTTTTAAGAGTGTTATTAGTGCGATAAAATTGATATTTTTGATAAGTATATTAATTTTATAACGTCATCATAATATTAACCTCAATTCATAAAAATAACAGTCAATTAAATCCACGCGGTATTTAAAAATTTAGCAAACAACACGAAATTGAGGGAATTGGCACGTATACCAATATATACAGTTAGTATTTTGTAACATTATTTTGATTAATCTATTTATCAAATTACTATTAAAAACACGTGGTATTTAAAAAAATTATCGAAACCTTAACAGTTTTGAATTAATAATAAATTCTCACTGAATTCTTTGTTCTCAGGTGTCATTTTGAATATTTATTATTTTATGTGGGGTTATGAAATTATCAATTATTTAAATAGTATATAAATTTATTGCAGTTATATTTATTTAATTATTTGTGAGTATTTTCTTTAATTGTTTAATTTTTAAAACATTGATCTAATTGTATATTATATATTATACAATAGTAATATAATAGTAATTAAAAATTAAGATGGTAAAGTCTATTTTATCAAAAAACAATTGTATATACCTACTCAGTCACCACCGGAGGAAGCAGTGGAAATCGAAGAAATTCCAAACGAAAACGAATAAATTTTCATAATTCTTAATTTTATAAAAGTTTTAATTTGAAAATGAATATTAATCTTACTTAACACATTGTATACGGATAACGTCTCGACGTCTTTTGCATACTATTACTACAGCATGAAAGACATCATCGAGACGCGTTGTCCGCATACGATGTGTTAATATAATTTAATTTATTTAAAACATTGATCATTTTCTACTTAAATTTTTAACAGTTTCCTACTACATTTCTTCATTTTGTTACTTGCTTTATTCTGAAGAATTTGTTCATCTACGAGTTTTGGGCAAACGCTTGTCCATGTACCTTTTGATGACTTTATTGAAAAGAAGTTTCACTTCTGAAATGTGTATAAGAATACACATAACCCTTTTTTTTTGATACTTTTGATGAATTTTTCTATATAAAGTGACCCAAACGAGATTTAAATGTTTAGACATACATTTAATTGGTTACTATCATTAACTGTTCCTTACTATACTTCAGTGTCCTTTGGATCATTGTATATTAATATATTTATGTTATATTTTTCTTTTAAAAATAATGTTTTCTAAATTAATTTAATTAAATAAAATTCAATATTATTTCAAAATAAAAAAGTAATGAATGTGTGATTAAAAAATAAGTATAGTACAAATACGTACATACATACGTTTATTAAAAGTATGTTGTAAATTAATTTATTGGGAGTTTATATTTTCAACTGTGTAATTTTATTTGAATCGTATAAGTTTATGTTCTTTTATAAACATAAAGTAATCGATTTAATAGATTTATTACTCTATATAACGTTTTTCTTTTCTTAATAACAAACTCATCCATTTATTACATGTCACTATGGCCGTCATGTCTGCACATTCTATTCAATACGAATCGTGCAGGTATTCACAGTTGTTCAATGTCATTTTTATTTTATATATGAACATGAAAATCTTTTCTCATCTATTATTATTTTTCTAAAAGATATATTTTTTTATTTCTAAACAATGGTTTTAGCGTCACTGGAGTGTTCTAGGCGGAAAAATAGAACTATAAATAGACAGTTTATTTCTTTTTCTTAAATATAATGTCAAACGCAATACATTTAATATATCCCCACCGAAATAATATTTTAAGTTATTGTAGTCTGTTGAGGTAACAGTACATACAAATAGACTAAATTAAAATAAAATACTTAAATACACATGTACGCAAGTGTATATATTTGTGAGTAGTTGTATGTACATGTATGTCTGTATAAATTATCAAACTTTATTTTTATAGATACACCACATGCAGTGCAGCTTGTATCAAATAAATTATTGTTTTAATAAATAATTATCAATTTTTATTACTATCCGCATAAGGAAACAGAATGTTTTTTTGCTACTTAGTTATGTATATTAAATACATATGTATACGCACTCATATACATATATATATATATATATATATATATATATATGCGTGTTTTGATATTTTTATTTGCTTGACCTTAAGCCATTAGCGTAAAACCATACGTTTAGAGTCTTAAACTTTATTATAGAAATAAAACTGAATGTTAGAAAACTTGCTGTTCCATCAAGCTTCTTTGAATATCATATTTTACTTTGATATGTCACTCAAATACCGTGTAATAAAACATATTACATCGTTTCTCGAACTCGAATAGCATTTGATTAAACGTTTATAACATTGGTGTATATCAAAACTGTACGAAGTATTTATACAGATCCGTATTTAAAAGTTTGTCGGACTGGAGCTTTGAAAATGCTGAAATAATTAATTTCGTAATACTAACTTGTTATTAATATACGTGTTATATAATACAAAAATATAGTTAATTTTAAATATCAGAGTAGTTTCCAGTAATCAAACTAGATTAAATATTCTTAAATAATTTCAAAATAATATAGATATTTATAATTTTATATGATTATAAGAAAAATAACACAATGAACTTCAAAATGTTTAGTGCATAAGGATTTTCACTTTTGAATAATTAATAAATATTTAAAATAGTTTTTCGGTATTATCAGTTTTTTTATAACTCACGCATACACACAAGTTATATATATATATATAGAGAGAGAGAGAGAGAGAGAGAAATAGAGTGACCTAAATAGGACTGAATGGTTTCGACAGGATTTACGAGGCTAGACAATTAAGTAATGCGACAAAATTCAAAAATCGAATATATTTAAAAATTAATGTACATCGCTGCGATCCCCTTCAAAGTAGTCCCCTCCCGCAACTATACACTTATTTCAGCGAGTTTTTCAGTTTTCGTAACAATTCTGGAACACTTCTTGTGGGACCTCTCCGAGTACCCTCGTCACAGATTCTTGGATATCTTCAACGGAGTCAAAATGTCGACCTTTGACGAATTTTTTCATATGGGGGAATAGGAAAAAGTCGCAGGGTGACATGTCCGGTGAATAGGGCGGTTGTGGTAACGTTGCGATGCCTTTAGACGCCAAAAACTGAGAGACACTGAACGCACTGTGACAGGGAGCATTGTCGTGATGCAGAACCCAAGTATTCGCGATCTCTGGACGCACTCTGAGCACCTTTTTTCGTAATTTTTCGAGCACATTGCAGTAGAATACTTGATTTACGGTTTGTCCAGGTGGTACGAACTCTTTGTGAACCACCCCTTTGCTGTCGAAGAAGCAAATCAACATGGTTTTCACTTTGGACTTGCTCATTCTCGCCTTCTTTGGCCTTGGTGCTCCAGGGGACAGTCACTGTTGGCTTTGTCGTTTAGTTTCGGGGTCATATTGAAAGAACCAACTTTCATCACCAGTAATAACTTTTTTTTTTTAGTAATAACTTTCATCACCAGTAATAAATTTCTCTGTTCCATTTTCGTGACATGCACTACTCGCGCGTTGTTACAAAACACTAAACAGCTGGCGAAGAAATGATCGTACGAGGGTGGTCAAGGTCTCGATCGAGAGAGTAGGGATCTGCTATTACGGTGGCGGAGTTACAGGTTCGCAGTGTTACCACAGGCCGAGAAAAAAATCGGTCGCATTACTTAATTGTCTGACCTCGTATATATTATATTCTTTAGTTTTATTTAGATCTCATTGTATATATATATATATATATATATATATATATGTGTGTGTGTGTGTGTGTGTGTGTGTGTGTGTGTATGCGTATAAAGAAGTCAAAAAATCAAACTTATGATAAAATTCAGTAAGACAAAAGTAATATTCAATGAATTTTCAGATTAAAGAAAATAGAATTAAAAAAAGAAAAATTAAAAGAAATAAAAATTCTGTATATTTTGGAAAACTAATTTTCATTAAAGAAACATTTATAGATAAAATGAATAGAAAAATGAAAATGGGATGGTGTTAGCTGAAAGAAATTAATGTCTTAAGAAGATGGATACTCTTCTGTATTTAAAAAGAAAAGTTTTTGAATAATGAATTCTACTTGTTCTCACTTATTGTAGTGAAATATGAGTATTGAATGTTAGAATAATTCAGTAGGTCTAGACAACATAAATAAGTATTGAATGATTCATGTTCGAAATAACACGTACAAATAGAATGAGAACCTAGCGAATTAAAAAGAAAAATTATGAATGCTATAGCAAAAGTGAGAAGTATGAATTGGAAATGAAAAATGAAAGAGAAAATTATTAATCGACAAAAAAGATTATAGATTAGAATCCTAGATATATAAAAAGGCCAGAAAGAACTCCTTAAATAGATAGGAGAAATACATAAGAAATTCGTTGAAATGGATTGGAAGAGAAAGGCAATAGATTGGTCAAAGTTGAAAGTTTTGATATCCAGCAATGGATGATTATCCGATTATATATATATATATATATATATATATATATATATATATATATATATGATATATATATATATATATATATATATTATATATATATATATATATATATATATATATATATATATATTATTTTCATTGATATTAATTCCACCTTAAATAATAATCTGATAATAATAATAATAAACATATGTTTAGGATTGAAAATACGATAGAAAAGATTATTGTTTCTTTTTTTTAATATGATTTTAAAAGAATTCATTACAAAACGTTATTTGAAAATATATGAATATGATTATAATACTAAGCAGCTTTCAAAAAATGGAAATTTTAGTAAAAGTTTCATATGAAGTTGATTTACCATTGGAAAAATTATCGAAAGATTTTCTATTCACAAAATAGAACAAATAAAATTTTAATATTTTATAAATTTAAAATAAAATTAATTAAATATTAATTGATATCATATATTAAAAGATTAACATTTTTACACTGAGTATAATTATTTTTGGAATATAATGATATTCATATTTTAAATAAAAAATAATTTTTAAATTATAATATGGAAAAGAAAATTATATAAGCATTTGTATTACTTATTGTAGAAATACTCGTATTTTATAATTTTATCTTATTTTATAATCATTGTTGTTTTAAAAAATAAAATTGTTAAAAAAGTCATATAAACAATTTTCATTTATATAATATTTATCAGCATTTATTTTGCTATGAATGAAAAAGTGAATTTTATTTGAATTTGTTTTAATACAACTCTGATATTAAACAAGCAATTGATGCACACGCTAAGGAATATGAATCTTACAAAGGTAATCGCGTCCATGACAAATGTATAAAGAAGAACAATAAAACCACTGTGTTATGAAAATTTAAAACATAAATTAATTTACACTAGTCTGCCAAGTACGTCATTGCATCATTTGTGTGAAAATAACTTAGATGTTAGAAGTTGTTTTACATTATATCTATATATTTTTATATACGAGTTCCATTTTGCTTTTTGAATATTTATTTATTGTTATGCGAAAGAATTTGTGGAACAAATTAAAAATATCTCGACTGGTCGTTATATTTTAGTCACGTATGTTATGTAAGAGATGTCAAAAGTAAATTTATTAGTATTATTAAATCTCTTTTTTTATTTACAATGTTAATTTGTTCATTTATGTACTCTTTTTTTTAAGAAAGATTTTATTATGTACTTATGTTGGAATTTCATAGGTCCATCTAAATTAATTCAGATGGTTTATAAGAATACATATACATATACATATACATATATATATATATATATATATATATATATATATATATATATATATATAGGGTGGTCCAAAGAAGATTGAAGGATATAGTCTAGAATAGTAAATGCTAGTAAGAAAATAAATGTATGTCTAAATCCTTCGGTCTCATTCGGGTCATCTTTTATATATATATATATATATATATATATATAATATTTTTGACAATAGATAGATTGATATAGATAATACGTACGATACAAATAAAAAGAATAGAATAGATATAACAACAAACAGATATAATAAACATAAATATTGAGAGTTTGAAAGTAGAAAAGTTAAGTAATATAAAAAAAGGACAGACAAGAAAAATAACTAATAAAAAATAATAAAAAAACTTATATAAAAATGAATTGTAGTTAATAAAAATGTGTTAAAATTAATTTATTAAATGAAAAATATTAAGTAATTTAAATTATAGGAACTAAGGGTAAAATTTTATTATTATTGAATTATCAGACTTAAAGCAACAAAGTTTCTCTTCTTTTTCTTTCTCTCTCTCTCTCTCTCTCTCTCTCTCTCTCTCTCTCTATATATATATATATATATATATATCATTATCACCATCATCAGTCTTGATGTTATTTTCCTTGTAAGATCTTAACCTTTGTGAAAATTCTATTTTAGTAGAACTTTTCTTGTTAGAATTCCATGATAATTATATTAGATAACCAAGAAAATTCTGTCGTTTTTACATGTATTTATAATTCCAAGAATTATTTATGAATATGTGGCTTATTATGCCTGGAACATTAACTAAGTAACAAAGTACATATTTTGTTTCATTCATTCGATACATCTCGAAGTGTTCACTTTAATTTAAAATATAATTTCAATGCTTCAAAATGTCTGTGTGACATATTGTAACGTAATACGTGCATGTTTACGAACTTAAATTTGATTTTAACGCAACTGATGTTGCAAGAACTATTTATATCGCATTTGGAGAAGAGGTACTTACATCAAGAACAGTCCAGAGTAAGTTTAAAAGAATTTGCTTCAGGGGATGAATCATTATAAAACGAAGCTAAATCAGATAGACCATCAAATGTAAATATCGATAATGATAAATACGGACTATGATTGAAATAAATGCGAATTTAACGTGACTTTAAAGTAATTGATAAAATAATATGAAATCGTTTGCATATCACATGGAAGAGGTGGGAGATAATAATTTTAATTTATTTCCTGATGAGAAATTATATTTCATTAACATTTGTGAATCTCTTATTCCACGGCTAAAATCGCAAAACTTTTTAGATAAAATTTTAATTTCAGACGAAAAGTAGATTTTTTTATTTCAACTATAAACAGAGTTACCATTGGCTATCATCAAATGATTTATAGACACAAATAATTAAAACAAAATTCTCCAAAAAAAAATAACTGTAATTGGCAGACTTCGAGATGAATTATTCATTATGAGTATCTAGTTGTTGGTCTAGAAGTTGGCCAAACACTCACATTGAACATTTACAGTGAATAGTAACAAAAAGTGTATAATGCATTTCAATAAAAACAACCAGCACTGGTAAATCGTTAAAAAGATTTATTTTTGCAAGATAATACTAGGCCATAAAAAAGAGAAAAGGTAATGAATTTAAGATGGAAAATTTTTCTTCATTCTCCGTATTCAGCAGACATATCATCAGATTTTCATTTGTTTTTATCTTTAGATAATCAAATGCATGGTAAAGAATTTAATAGTGACATAACGTTAAAAGCAGAAGTTTTTTTTAAAAAATAATAATTTTGAATTTTATAAAAATAGAATTTATCAATTATTTTCTCGTTGGCAAAGGATAATTCACTTAAAATGGATATTTTGACCAATAAAGCTGTTTAAAATAAAAAATATATAAGCACTCTTATTTTAATCTTGAAATAAATAAAACTTTCTTGGTTACCTAACACTTATACGAATTGATGTTTTCAGCCCCATGTTCAACTTATAACTAATACATTTATTCGTTTGCAAAGACAAGACACGAAATAAATGAAAACGAGATAATAAGTTCAATAACTGAAATTGAAATATTTTAAAAACTCAAGGCTGTATTAATTGAAAAGGTTTTTTTTGTAATTAAAGATATATAATTTGTTATCTTAATTTAATCTTTTGAAGAACTATTGTTTTATATTATATATATATATATATATATATATATATATATATATATATATATATATATATATATATATATATATATATATATATGATATTTCTTTTACCTAATAGAAATATTTTCATTTCTAAGAGAAGAACAAAAAAATGTACTTATATTTTGGAACATTTACTTTAAAAACAATTATGACTCGATATAATTGTTAATTAAATATTGTCACATTTTTTATATTAAAATTCTAAATTCTGAATTATATTCATTTTTTTTAAATGTATAGTTTATTATTTTATTTTATTTATAATACAATATAATACACTTATATTCACTAATATTTCTTTATTATTAAATTTATTTTTATTTATCTACATAAATAAACAATAAAATATTAAAAAAATATTAAATATTATTAAAAAGCAAAAAAGATTTAGTTAGAAGAATGGTTTATGGGTACATCATATACATTAATAAATCCACCTTTTTAATTATTCCACCTAAATATCTAATATGATTTTCTATTTATTATTTTTTTAATATATTTTTATCAACTATTATAAATCTATTTTTAAGTTATTTACTTTTTTGTATATAATTCAGTAATTTATTTTGTCTATTTTTGTTTTTATTTTCACAATATTCATCCCTTTTCTTTCAAACTTCTAAATAGTTTATATCTATTAAATCTGTTTTTATTCCATTTTTATGTATTTACTGTTCTTATTTCTATCTTATGTACTGTATAACTTTTTATAAACTTAAAAAGATTATATATATATATATATATATATATATATATATATATATATATATATGTACATATGATCATATGGGTTATATACATTATTAATTGATTAATAAATATTTTTTTAATGTTAAAAAGTAAGTTTTTATTTCTAAAAGCCATTTTGACTTATATATGGTTATTATTTTAAAATAAATTTGTTGTTAAATACTATTTTTATGTAAATAAAATAAAATTGGAAATATACAAAAGAAAAAATGTAAATAATTCAAATGTGTTATGAATTTTTTTAAAAATATTGATTGTTGAAAATTGAATCATATTTAAAAATATACTATTATTATTAATAGAACAATATGTATATTTATTTGTTCAGTAGTGTATACTAAGAAACACAAATTTCAGAAGGTAATTATGTGTTAACAAAAAAATTACACATATGGTACCTTAAATCTATCAAAATAAATCATTATTTATTATTCGACGATAGAATTTCAATACAATGAGTAGATTATTTGATTTATCTATGTGTATAATATTTTCACTTGTACTTAATACGTATGTGACACTTTAGTCAAACATATAAAAAAGCATTCTACATGTTCTCAAAAAATGTATCCAGATGTGTCGTACATACGGTTATTCACATAATACGTATACAATACAAATATAAAAATAAATTAATAAATAAATAGAGGAAGGTCCTTTTTGGCGATCCTGTGTATAACAATAATGTGTGTACAATTGATTAGAAGTTTGTCGATCACAAATAATATCCATTTACGGTAAGTATACAACGGGTTCATTCATATACCGTCACTTAGCAGACGCGCTAAATTCAATGACAAAAATCAACGCACGATTCCGCTCTTGCAAAAGAAGTCTATTGCTTAGCGTGCCATCGCTAACAACAAACGCAAGCAGACGCGTTTTTTTTTGTCTTCGTTCCTTTTGTGCCGGCTGCCCGACACGACCATCAGCTACTTAGTTTGAAACCGCAATTGCTTGTTCAGTTCGTAGAAATATAATATATGGTTATATTCTGTTTTAGCCGAGAATTTGTTACTCCTATTTTCAAAAAGTTACGACGTTTATGTCAAAAACTATTTAATTTAAAATGACACAAACTCATAAATTGTATGCATGAGTTTATACTATAGAAATAGTCTTTAGTTATAAATCTATGATAGTAATTATAATTATTTTGTAATTAATTTTTTAATAAATGATACATTTAAAAATAAAATTTAATTCAAAAATTATATCTTTAATATATTATTAATTTCTTTTTAGTTTTTTTTTTTTAAAAAAAAAAGAAACATGAAATATGTTATTTATATATGAGAAAAGTTAATAATAAAATTTTACAATTTTCCATATTATAGGAAATTGCAATATAGATTTATTTTTAATTATTAAAAAACTGAATATTATAATTATTTGTTATGAAAACTATACTTATTTATATAAAAACGCCTTTTAAAGTTTAGACAGAGAAATACTATTTACTCTTTGCAAGAAAAAAATTATATGGTAAGTATATAATATATATTCAAGGTAATTTTAAATAAATAAGGTTAATTTTTTATTTTATGTTAATTTCTTATTTTACATATACACGTACACATACACAATATATATATATATATATATATATATATATATATATATATATATATATATATATATACTGAAACGTGATAGCTAAATAATTTGCAGAATAGAATAAATTTACAGTAAAATGTATAATAATAATCCTCTTGATTTTATTAAATTGCTATTAGAAGGAAATTTAATATCATAAATGATACATTTCCTTGAATAACATTGATCTAGTCCAAGTATAAAAAAAATATGAAACAGAAAATTAAGGTGCCATGTGAAAAATTAGAAGTGATAAATTCAAACATTTTATGTGCCTACATGAAAAAAAGATAATTTAAAAAATAAAGATAATTTCAAAGTATTAATAAAACTGAGAAGTCTTTAATTTCTTGGGATTAATATTTATTTCTGAATTTAATGTGGCCATTAAACTATACCAGGTATCGATATAACCAAAATATCAAATTACAAATCAATCAATTTATTGCCATTCTTTAAGAATTTCAGTTTTATCAATAAATACTTGTATAATATTTAAATAGGTATATTTTTAAAAACTTTTTTATATGAAAAAGTTTTTTCAATATATTAATTATTCATAATTAAACATACGCACATACATATATATTTTAATCGGTATAATTTTAAAAATTATTGATTGAGATGTAAAATTTCGTTCGTGTGTGTGAAATCGTACGATGATGAAACTTAATGCTTTGACATATTTTTTATATATGTATAATCAGCTATATATTATTCATAATAGCTTGTTTATATCTTCACACTTAGCTTCTGAAAATATAAAGAAGCTACCTCATTTTAATATAAAAAACTTTGATCCGTTGATTTATTCAAAAGACTATAATTCAGTGTTTCTAATAAATTATTCGAATACAAAGATACAGCCCAAAAATGTAAATTCTTTGATTGAGAAAATATTCGACACTGAAGCAATTATACCAGTTTGTAAAATATGTAAATAACCGTGTATTTAACAAATATATTTTTTCAAATATTTCAATAAACTGATATACATATATAAAAATATGCGTACATATATATATATATATATATATATATATATATATATATATATATATATATATATATATATATATATATATATATATATATATATATATATATATATATATATATATATATATATATATATATATATATATAAAACAAGGGATAAAATGTAAATAATTATGCGAACGAAATATTTATTTTATATTCTTTAAAGAAATTTATAACTGATATTTCTAAATTGATATTAATAAAATTTATTTTAATTGATAATAATATATGAAAATATTAATAATTTTTGATACATAGAGTCATCCAAATGTGACGCCTAGATTTGTGTTTTATTAAAAAGAAGCATGTGTATAATTTATTTTGTTCCTTTTTAATAAAACGCAAATCTATGCATCATATTTAGATGACCTGTATATATATATATATATATATATATATATATATATATATATATATATTTGCATTTTTTGGTTTGTATGAATAAAATCGGAAAATATTGTTCTGAATATGTAACTAAACGGTTATTATATATAAATATTGATGTGAGATAGAGGATAACAAAATAAATTACGTATTTTTTAATTCATGATCTGTTTTAGGGAGTTAAATGATATTAAATTATTTTTTTCATAATTTGTTAAATTTATAGAATTTATAAGCAAATTAAATGGTGAAAAGCTAACTCATTTTTTAAAATAACTATTTAGTTAATATTTCGATAATTGAAGTTAATGTAGGGTGGCCTAAATGAGACTGAAGGATATAATTTTTAGTCTCTGCTTACATCTTTCAGTTTCATTTGGACTACCTTGTATTTATTTTAAAAATGTTTTTTTTCTCTTAAATAAAATCAATAACAATAACAAAACTTGCAATGAAATAAAATAATCACAGGTTTAATAAAATACTATTTTTATTTATTTATAATTTTATGTTATCATTCTGTTCAATGAACTTAAATTTCTTTCACTATTATATGGATGTAAATTCATATTACTTGATAGTTTCCTTTTAGATATAAAATATCTAATACAATTTTTGATTTGTAATTGAGTTTCATTATCAAAGATTTAATTATATTACAAATTATTATTATTTAATTAAGAATAATATAAATAATTTTTATAAAAGTTACAATTTGCTCAAATAGTCTGAAATATAGGGTCATCCAAATATGACGCTTAGATTTGTGTTTTATTAAAAAGAAACATGTGTATAGGAAAACATGTGTAGTTTCTTTTTAGAAAAGTACAAATCTAGGAATCATATTTGGATGATCCTATATATTGAATTATTTTTGAAAATTAATAAATGTAATAATAATGGTGATAATAAATGATCTTCATCAATATACTTTACATTTGTGTTGATATTATATGACTTAAATTTCTTATTTCTACTTTGTCTATTTAGTATGCATATTATTTTTTATAATACATTTTTTATATTTATAAAGATAATTTATTTTTTATTTATAAAGAAAATATATTTAAAATATTTTTTTATTTATAATTATATTAAATACAAAATTAGTTTTTAATTATTTTCATTGTAAAATTATTCTACCATTCAGTGATATTTTTTCCAAAAAAAAATTGTGCATCGATAATAATTTTAAATTGATTATCGATTATTTTAATATAAAAATACAGTTTTAGAAAAAATTGGTATGGAGTAAATTAATTATTATTTTCATATATATAGAATAATCAAATCATAATCAATATCATAAGCGTCATTTTATTTATTACCAGATGAAAGCTACTTCCAAAATTTTCCATTTTAAGTGAATCAATGCTATTGTCTATCATTCTGTATCGACAAATTCCAATATATCTATCCATAAGTATTTTATTGGACCTTTTTACATTTCAGTATTTTTTTTTCTTTCTGCTATACATCCGACTTATTTTCATTTTGATCTTTTCACTCTAGTTATAATATTCGAAACTTTTGTTTTCTAATGAATATACTTATTTCTCTTCTTATTCCTAATAGGTATCTTTCCACGTTTCCTTGCGTGGTTAGTAGTTGTTGAATTATTCTTATAACTATCATAAGTGATTTATGTTTATATACCATAAGTGAGAATAAGTAGAATGTATTGAACATTTTTTTAAGCAGAGAAATATTCGACTTGATAAAGTAAGTGTTACTTCTAAATTGATATTCATATTTTCTTTTCACTCCATTTGTAAATTTTCGTTTCATTTTAACGAGTTATCTTAAACATTTGTTTTCTTGATTTTCTTTAATTTTACTTTTATACATACATACATACATATATATATATATATATATATATATATATATACATATAGGGTGGTCCAAATAAGACTAAAGAATAGTAAATGATAGCAATGGAGAAAATGTATATCTAAACCATGCAGTCTCTTTTGGACCACTCTATCTATCCATATAAAAATAGAGAGATATATAGATATACTCGTAAGAGAGAGAGTGAGGAAATTAATAAATTTGTCGATGCTTTATAAAATAACACAACAGTGAATCGGTGAAAGTGGCAAGATTTAAAAGAAATCTTCATTCAGCAATTGATTAAAAAAGGCTGATAATGATTATGATGATGATGGTTATATATATATATATATATATATATATATATATATATATATATATATATATATATATATATATATTTGATTTATTTATAAGAAAAATTACAAAAACAATTTTGAATATAAATAGAAAGAGGCATGTAAAAATTGGTATTTACGTCAACTTCTATTCTAAAAAAAAAAAATATTTATTATAATCTGAGATTTTATAGCCTAGAATTTTAACAATGTTTAAATTGATATTGAATTTCGAATAAATCAATGAATAAAGTGAACAATAAATGATTATTAAATATTGTTATGAACTTTTTGCTGTTGAAATGTGTGATACGTTTATATTAAAAAATGTATATATGTATATATATATATATATATATATATATATATATATATATATATATATATATATATATATATATATATATATATACACGAGTCGTTTGATAAGTATGGTAAGTTTATTTATTATTTGATTTAATTACATTTTTGAATTTAGTTTTTTTTTACTTTTTTACCATACTTACCAAACGACTCTTATATATGTATGTGTGTGTATGTATAAATGTATGAATGTATGTATGTATAAATAAATTTTTTGCTGAAAAAATAAAAAGATCGGTTTATAACACAAGAAAAACAATCAAAAATTGTGAGGTTTACAATGTACCTTATATCTAAGAAACATTTATTTTAGTCTCTCTCTCTCTCTCTCTCTCTCTCTCTATATATATATATATATATATATATATATATATATATATATATATATATATATATATATATATATATATATAAATATATATTTCTTTATATTTTTGTAAGAAAATCACATGTATTTCATTAATATCAAAAGTATATAAATATTTATTTTTGTTATTTATGTTGCCACTGAATTACGTAATTATATCTTAATTTGGTGTAATATTAATCTGTAATATGTATACATATGTGTGTATATATATATATATATATATATATATATATATATATATATATATATACATACAAGTAAAAGTATGTCAACATTTCGTTTACCTGAATTCCTCAATCCTTTTCATAATAAAAAGCGTTTTGTCATAGCACGACTCGTTGCTATTGTGATGCTAATGCAGGATAATTCATGTAAAAATAAACTCAACTAGAGTATTATTATAATTTATGTAAATATTTTGAATGATATGCACTCGTTCTATATGTCAATCTTCGCCTTTTGAATAATAATGCGTAATGGGTTCGTTAACAGACAGACGTACATCTTTGCTACTGGAAATTGTTTAGATTTTCTGTCGACTTTGATTATTACAAATATGTTGTAGTATGTTTTAATTTCTCGTTTGTTTTCATATCAAGCAGTGAAATGAAAACAAAGTTCAGGATATAAATTTGATTCGTTTACAATTAAATAGTTTAATGATTCGTATGATTTCTTAATTTTGGAACATCATGAATGTATGTATAATTATCTATTTCAATTAATAAAAATGCGTATTAAGTGATTAACTGTATTTTGTTGTTATATCACTGTGTTTTTATGTGGATGATTTAGAATATGATTGTAAAGATAAAATTATATATATATATGCGGTTTTTATAGCGTCTGATGACGCTTACCGCTTATTCGTTGTTTTACTCCCGAATAGACAGCTATTTTTTTACAAGATGAGGTTGTCAGCCTTCATGCTCAACCCTCAAAAACATGAGGGACTCTCCCACTGGGACTCGAACGCAATCTCCCGCATGACACGCGGTGATGCAAGCCACTGTGCTACCCAGTCTAAAATTATTTATAGTGACCTATAATTTATTATTATAAAATTGAATTTTATTTTACGAAAATTCTGTTATAAATAAATTATTATTCTAATGTGACGCTTAGATTTGTGTTTTATTAAAAAGAAACAAAAGAAACTATACACTTGTTTCCCTATACATATATTTCTTTTTAATAAAACACAAATCTAGGTGTCACATTTCGATGATCCTATAGTTACAAAAATGTATTTATTGTTTGTTAATATATTGTTACATTTTGATTATAATTTCTTTGTTATATAATTTTACAAATTGATTTTATTAACTAAATATTCAAATAATAATGACAAATAACTGGAAATATGAACAAATAAAAGTAATGCATGAGATATCTAGTACTTACAATTTATCAACATTTATATTTTCTTAATAAATCAAGAGAATTTGAAAAATAATAAAAAATTAGTCAAAGAAAGTTAAATTTTGATTTTATAATAAATCATAATATACGTATTGTACAATGAAATTACAGATCAGAAGCAAATCAAATTGGAAAGAATAGAAATAGACGAAATTAAAAACTATGTATAGTTAAGACAGCTTATTAACACAAAAGAAATATTTATAGATGAAATGAACAGGAACATAACAATATGATGTCAATTTGTAAGAATTTGTTATGTTATTAAGTCACATATTTGTTCATAAAGAAAAAAGTTATAAGAGTAATACATGGATCTTAAATAGTAGAATAATTCATCGAAATATTGTTTCGGACAATATCAGAAGTGTTGAAATAAAGTTCAAAACAGTTCAACAAAACGCCCATGATTACATGAGATAGATATGAAAAAAATTGTTGATTTAGAATATAAAAGAAAGGTATTGTATTGCTGGAAGTAGATTTTTTTAGCAAAAGTCATTATCCAGCAGTGTAGAAAGAGACATATATATATATATATATATGCGTGTGTGTGTGCAACTTCCAAAATCAGTTAGTAGATATGATATTTTTCAAATCATGTATTTCGAAGGATTTTAAATAAAAAAATTCGATAATTGAAAATTAATATGACTACTTTCTTTGTTAATGACAATGAGGAAGTACAGTAAAGTTACATAAATATATAAGGTGTCCCAAATAAGAGTAAAGTGTTTAGATATATATATTTGCTGACTTACTATAATTTACTCTTTTCAGTCTTATTTGGGCCACTTATATAAGTAAAATTACATCAAATTAAAATTGAGCAAATTGATGAAAAATATTAATCCAGTAACAAATTTGATATATAAAGTATATAAAACAAAGTTTTTTTACGTACTTAAAAAATTATTTTAAAAAAGATAAAATGAATAATAAAAAATGGTATTGAGTCTAACATATTTATTAATAACGGTAGTGATTTTCAATACTACAAAATTTGAAATATATATATATATATATAATTTAAGTACATGTATTTATCAACAAAATTGCTATAATTTAAAATTTGTTATTTTACTATATTATTATTTAACCTAATTGATTTGTTATCAATAGAGGCTAATTGAAATACAAATATTTGTAATTATTTACACAAAAATTTTAGAGAAATTAAACATATAATAATCTACATAAATCTTATCTGTGCATATATCTGAAAAATGTTCATATAATAAGTAATAAATATATAGTAATATATACAACTATATTATATATAAATATAGTATATATATATAAATATATATTATATATATATATATATATTATATATATATATATATATATAGGGTGGTCCAAATAAGACTGAAAGATAATAATGAATAATAAACGATACTAAGCGAATTAATGTATGTCCACACCCTTCTGTCTCATTTAAATCTTTCTCTCTCTCTCTCTCTCTCTCTCTCTCTATATATATATATATATATATATATATATATATATATATATATATACTCGTGTGAGTGTATGTGTGTCTTTTTATGGTTATGTATATATAGGCAATTAAATCATTTATAAAAAAAATCTATATTTTACATAAACAGACCTTAATTTTAATTTGATAACTTTTTTCAGATAAGAAAAATAATTTACACATTAATTTCAATTATAATATATTAAAAGATATCTAATAAAATGTTCTTTTAATACAAATTTAAAACTCAAATTTGTTGAAGATAAAAGATTTTTTTCTGAATCAAATGATTGTTTGTGGTTTTTGATATCAAACTATGAGATCATTTTGATATTTTTATTGCGCGTGAAAAATGTTGAGATCATAGTTTAAAAATATATTATATAGTATTTTCTTTTAGTTAACTATAAATATATTTAAATTTATTTGACAATTTATTTATATATAATTATATATTAAACAATATGGAAGGTTTATTTTAATTTACGTTTTAGCTAAATTTTTATTTACAAATATATATATATATATATATATATATATATATATATATATATATATACATGATTTCACTAGCTAATTATAAAATTGTCACAAATTAATTATCTCTAAATCATATGAATTAATTAGGAACTAAAATGCGTTCATTATTCTATAATGAGAATGCAGAAATATAATATACTAGCGTTTCGAGTATTTCAAGAATGTAGAGGTGTGTCAAGTTTTGTCAGGTCACTGTTGAAAAGTTTTTCTGGTTTGTAGATCGAAGAAGATTCGTAATATATTTAAACAATATGGGATATTTTTCATTGACTACGTTTACACGTTGACACTTTTATATGTATATAAATGCAAAGAAAATTAATTATATTCCAAATATTTTATGAAACAATATTCGTTTTTTTAAATGAGTTTTTCTTAAAATAGCTAAACATCATTTTAAACAATCTATTTGAGCATATATTAATTAAAAAAATAAATTATTATTATAGATATTGTCATGACTTGTGTTTTTTATGATATTAAATAATAAAATTAAGTTTTTCATTTATATGCATTTTTATTATTTTAATTTATTGATTTTTTAACATTATATATATATATATATATATATATATATATATATATATATATATAATAATGCATCTTTTATAAATATAATTTATATTAAAGAAATGATTAAGAATTTGTTTATTAATAATTAATTGCTAAGATATTTCAAATAAAAAATATTTTCAATACATAGTTGAATGTAATGAAGGAAATAATATTAAAATAAAAAAGAGTGATATCGTAAAGTATATAAAAATTAGAAAATTCTAGAATAATTTTTCACTGTAGAGAAATTTACTTTTACAAATCAATTACATATGTTTTAAGAATATTGTCACTGAAATTAGGTAATAATATTAAACTATTTAAGTTCAGTAAACCTTTGTGGTGTAAGAGAATAAATGCATTTATAAAAACATTTTTATACAAAAATGTAGAAAAAGTTATTATATACATACTTGATTAAGAATTTACATACATATATATATATATATATATATATATATATATATATATATATATATATATAATATGTAAGGTACAGGAAAAGATTTGTAGAAAGATTTGTAGATAGATGGGATAGATAAAGAAGGAAATTTCTAGGAGTGAATTAGAAGAGGAAATGATTGCAACGGTCGAAATGGAAAATTTTGAGAAACCTTCATCCAGAAGATGACGGAGTGACTGCTACTCTGTTAATGATATATAAGTGTATATATATATATACATATACATATATTTATTAATTTATATAATTTCTAATAAAGTTTGGAAGAAGAATGTAGGTAGATCGAAAATGTTTTTTATAACCATATGAATTTAGTATTCTTTTAAGATATTATAAGATGTTAAATGAATATAAAGAATAGTTGACCATTTTGTGTTAAATAGATATTTTTAGTTAGACGAAATAAGTGAAATGTTAGCAATTTAATATTGAAAGTTTAAAATTAAAACAAAAACAATTTCTATTTTTAATTTTAAGATAATTAAAAAATCTTAATAAATCAAGTAATCATTTCATTTTTAATGAGAATAAATCATTATATAATAAAAATCAAATTATATATATATATATATATATATATATATATATATATATATATATATATATATATATATATATATATATATATAATACAATATAATATAATATAATTGATGAACTATATTTTACTTAGTTTTTACCAAAATGTATTTTTGGAAGTTAAAATCATTGTCTTATTCGATAAATATACATTGAGGAGTGAAATCAGTAATAAGTAATGAAGTATTCCTAACTAGAAGCATTTATATTTTTGATTTTATATACTCTATATATCTAATTACAGTTATAAAAAAATATTATTAAAATAAAAAAAATACATTATTATATACGAGTATGTTATTAGTATAAATTTGTATTTAAAAAGTTATTGTATTTTATTAAATCTAATTTGATTTAAATATTTTGATCAATTACTCATTTTCGTAAATTTTATTACATTATTATATTTTATGATTAATTTCATATCTTAAATTTATTTTCTTTGAAAATGTTACTATTATTTCTATTTTTCTATTAATATATTTAAAAAAAACAATACTAAAATTATGAAACACTTTTGACAAGTTTTATTTTACCAAATATATATTTTATTCATAATATTTGACAGAAATCGATTAGAAAGTAGTGCAATGCTTGATATAATATTATTTTATATTATTGTAATTTTTGGTTTAATGGATGGTTTCATTGTT
>CP092089.1:18665125-18675125 GCA_029203775.1 Neoneuromus ignobilis | reverse complement strand
AACAAGTCTTGTTGGAACTATGCGAGCAAATAAGAGAGAATTGCCGAAAATAGCTAAAGCCAGAAAAGATGACATGGCTGTTTTCTCCACAAAGCTCTACAAATCCAATGATATTATTCTAACGATTTACAAAAGTAAGCCTCGCAAAAAGTACTACTTCTTAGCTCTAAACACAAATCTGTAAAAATTGCTTCTAATCATAAACAAATTCCTGAAACTGTATCGTTTTACAATGAGACTAAGTTTGGAGTAGATATAGTTGACCAAATGGCCCGCAAATACAGTGTAAAAGCAGGGTCACGTAGATGGCCTTTACAGGTATTTTATAATATTTTGGACTTGGCAGCAATCAATGCGTGGATTTTATATAAAGAGACTTGCGATAAAAATATAACAAGAAAACAATTTTTGTTTCAATTATCCGAAGAACTCTCCAGTGCATATAGTTGCTGCAGAAAAGAAGCCTCCTCCCAAAAACAAGAACGGAAAGCAATGGATTGTACTCCAGAAAATTCAAAAAAAAATCCTTATGACCGCAAATCTTGCGATATTCGATTGTGCAATAGAAACAAAGCGGTTTATACCTGTAATGCATGCAACAAATATGTTTGTGGCAAGTGTTCATCACAGATAATATGTATTTGTAAAATATGTGATTCATAAATGCAAATATTAGGTTGGCAAGTATCTCCCTTCCGCTTTTTTTTTATTTTTTATTTTTATTTTTATTTTTTTGTACATAGCTGCGAAATTCAAAAGACCAGAAGGCGGAAGGGAGATATTTGCCAACCTAATATTATAATATAAATGCAAATAGAAAGTGTTTTTGTTTGTTTTTTTTGTATTAATAATTAATAAATTATTATATTAAGTGTTGTTTTTGTTAAATTATATTCTTTTATTTACATAAACTAAGTGAAAAGTTAAAATGAAAGCCATGATCAAAAATACGTCAATTTGACGCGTGCGGTAGAACTAGGTATATATGTAACATCGGTAGTTCTAGTGTTAATAATAATACGAATGCGATTTTTTTTATCTTCACGACGAGTATACTCGACATTATGCGAAAAATTTTCGTTTCGCTCTGATGAGTATACTCGACATAAACAGTTAAAGGGTTAACAAGATATTTATTAGTATATTGACATTCATTAGTACATTGTAAGTGACAAGGAAATAATTTAAGAAATATTTTGATAAAATCAAAAAAATAGCACATAATATGTTAAATTATTTAACAAAAATATTAATTGCTTTTTTATAAATTATCGAATTTGTACATTTAAGAAGAGAAGTAAGTGCAGTTTACAATAAATAATAGTTAAAAACTATTATTAGAATTTGTTATATAATAACTAGAGCGAAAATTAGAATGGAAATAAAATCAGACATATAACAAAAAAAGACAACACCGATATATGTACAAAATAATTTATTGATGGGGAACTCAAAAATATAAAAAGCCTTAAAAAGAGACCAAGAATAGATAGTACAGAGAAGTGAGAAAATTCGTAGGTGTGAAATGGAAGAAGAAAGTATTAGATCGATGGATGTGGAAAGTTCCAGCAATGGATAGGAAGAGGCTAATGATAATGATATATATATATATATATATATATATATATACATTATGGAAAACTATTTTAATGACTATTAGTTGATTAAACATTTTTCATCAATGTTTTTAATAAAAAATGCTGTATTTGAATTTCAATTATTAATTAATAAATAGAAAATTAAATTTATGTAATATTATTATTTGTTTTCTAATCTAAAATCAAAGTAATGTAAGAAATATATTTTTACAATCTATTATTTGAGAAAACTAAAATTTTTCCAAATATTAATTTTATAATTAAACTATATAGACAAACTGAAGTTTAATGAAATCTAAAAAATAACTACAAAACTAATTAAATTATTTAACTTGTATTTGTTAATTTGGAATGTGCAGATAAAAATAAAATTATAGGAATAAAAGTTTTAATTATAATTCATACATAGAACTTTTAAAAAAATAACTTGTGTATATTAATGACTGCAAACATTTTTTTAAACTTTTCTATAATAAAACAACGAAACTAATTGCTTACCACATCATTTTGCATATTTTTTATATTTGTTTATAACATTAAAGTTTTTTCCTGTTTAGTGATACAATCAAATTTACTGTTTAATAGACATTAGATAATTCGTTTATTATTTATTGACGGTATTAACTTCATTCAATAAATATTTTTACGAGTGAACATGTCTACCTAGAAAATGTAAAAAGTTATGACATACTTTCGTTTTAGAAAAAAGTTATGAATTAATGATTCATAACAAACTCTGTATATATATATATATATATGTATGTATATATATATATATATATATATATATATATATATATATATATATATATATATATATATATGTATGTATATAAATGAGTAGGAAAATTTTAACAACGATATGTGTTTTTTAATTTATAAAATATTAATTAAGGAAAAAATAGGTTTAAAATATATTTATAAATAAATACTTATTGTTGTTTCATCTAAACGGTGTAATGTGTAAAAAATAACGGGTCATCCAAATGTGACGCATAAATTTGTGTTTTATTAAAAAGATACAAAAGAAACTATACACATGTTTCTTTTTAATAAAACACAAATTTAGGCGTCACATTTGGATGATCCTTTATTTTCAATTCAATTTGAAATTTATATTATTAGGGGTATTTTTTTAAAAAAATAGTATTTATTTGTATTTATATAAAACAAAATTTGAAAACGATTTTTTAATTAAGTTAATTATAAAGTTATAATAAAAATTATATTAAAATTTATTAAAAATATATTGAAGAGTATGGATTTATATTTATATTGAAATTAATATATTTCTTATAGGATAAATATCTTTTCAATAATTTAAATTGTTAATTGAAATTTAAAACTAATCTGTGTATTACAAATTGATAATGCTTTATAATTATTTATTTCCAAATTTTTATAAGTATTAAAATTAAAAATAGGTTTAATAATTAAAATGTAATAGTTCATTTTTAAATATTACATATTGTATTATGAAGTGTTTAAATAGATAAAAAACATTTAAATGTAGATTAGTTCGTTTTTAAAAAAAAAATTGTTAAACGTTTTAATTTGGATTAAATATTTTTTAACAGGATTAAATAATAGAAAAAAAATAATTTTAATAAAATTGTTTCATTTTTAAAGAAGTTAATAAGTATATTTTATTATTTTTGAATTAGTTAAGACAATAGAACAATTATTAAAAAAATATTTGGAACAAATTTTTGAACACATTCAAGAATTCGAATATTATGTAATACTTTACTTGTATGTAATACTTGATTCAATACATTTTTATCATAGGGGATGAAAAACATATTATAAGACTTAGAGTAATGAAGTGAATAGCTTATTATTTTGACACATAAAATAGCTAAAAGATTATTTTTTAGGTCGGAGAACAGAAAGACACATTGTTATAATGCAGGATAATTCAATTTATAAAACGTGTTTAGAAACATATTTTAAAATTAATTTCGTTGATAAATTAATATTAATCATACAACGTTTCTCTTACAATTTTGTGATGATAGAAATAAAGATGAGTAATTATTTTTTACTATAATTTTGGTTTTAATTTTTTTACTTATTTGGGAACCCCAATTTACATAATTTTGGTGTTTTACTGTCTGAGAAATCTATTTTAAGAAATTTTAGGGATTTTACTGTCTGGGAAAAACAATTTACAAATTTTTAAGTTGACATTTATTTTTATTTAATATATATATATATATATATATATATATATATAAATATATAAATTAATTTTAATATATACAGTATATGCTTTTTCGTAAATCTTTCCTCCTTAAGTTCAAAGATAGAATTTCAATATTAAATATTAAGAAGAGTTGTAATTTTTTTTAAATAACGTAAAATATACAATAAATAAATTCTCTGTAAGTTTTATTTAAGAATAAAATAACAGATTATTTTATCAATTAAAAAATATTTTGTAATAATATAAAATAATTATATTGTAATATTTTTCATTATTCGCAATATAAAGAATTTTATACATGTCTATTTAAAATTTTATATATACATAATATTATATAAAATATGATTTATATTTAACGACATTGAATTTAAAACAGTTTAGACTTGAAGTATCAAGTATTAAAAACAACCTCGATTCAGAATTGAATTCTTAATCGTATAATTTTAATAAAACATATATGCAAATATTCTTAAATTACATATTTTCACAAATATTATTTGTGTTTTATTTAAAAAAAAATGTATTTTTTTAATAAAAGAATTTATAAATGGAAATATTATAACACCTGTTTTAATACCATGTTATATATGTATGTATGTATATATATATATATATATATATATATATGTATGTATGTATATATATATATATATATATATATAGGTAAATGGATTTTATTTTCAAATCTATTATGACTATTTAAATACCTATTTATTAACATATCACGAACATTAAAGAACAAATTTATTAAACAGTTTAAAAATATATAAAATTTTAATTTAACCGTAAATGTCATAACAAGAATATTATATTTGAATGTAAATACCTATTGGTATGTAAAAAAATATATAATATTTCGAAATCTAACTGAACCAACATAGTCTGCTCTAATTTTTCGAAAAAATGATGTTTACTGCGATTCATTTTCCAACACACAAAGATGTAATTATGTAAATGGTGAATGATGCAATATTATCTTGTATCACACAACTACAAATAAAAAATGTGACATATGTATATAAAATATGTTTATGTAAAATCATGTGACAAGAGATTTAACACTATTGGTGTAGTATATTGAACAAATAGCTATGTAAAATGAAACGATGAACCGTGATTGGCCGACAATGATGCAATGAAACACACTTCACAGATAATATTCTTTGAGGAGGTCAACAGGTCGCATTAACATCTAGTGATATGTTTCGTAGATATGTGACGTTCTCTTGAATAAATCTGATTATTGTCACGAATATTATGTATCTATGTAATCAATTGAGATTGAGCACTATTTGTTCACGTTTGGGATAGTCTTAATCATTTTAGTTTGTTTCGACGTGGATATTGTACATATACATTTAAAAATAAACAAAAATATATGCATACACTCACATCAGACATATAATATATATATATATATATATATATATATATATATATATATATATATATATATATAACAAATGTATAAAATTACATTAAGTTCGTTGTTGTACTACGTTACATTTCGCAACTCAAATCCAATTGAAAAAAGATTTATTTTTAATGTATTCTTTTGGATGTTGATTTATTTATTCACTTGATATTTTGACATATTTTCGTATTAAATTTTAATTACATATTTGAAGATCGTCAGTATTTGTTTGCATCATACATTTTTTAAAACATAAAGATAAAAATGTGAATAAAAGTTATATATATATATATATATATATATATATATATATATATATATATATATATTACATATGTATAAGGTTTGAAATAATATTTCATTGTGAGAGGATTGAATGAATAATTAGTTAACAGTTGAATAGAAACATTGTTTATAATAAAGTATAACTATATTCAAATGATAAAACATAAACATTTATGAATAAAATAAATTTATTTATAAATATTAATGGTTTATTTTTTTATTCTAATAAATGTCACAATATTTCTTGAAATGAGTTTCATTTTACTATTTTAAAAATGATAATTTTCATATTAATTTTGTAATTATTTACAAAATTTCAACATTGTTAAGTTAAAGGTTGATAAATGTAAATAAAAATGATTTTATAAAAAAACACAGGTACAGAGATGCTACATTCATCATCAATCATGCATTTTTCTATATTAAGATCATCTGTATTGTACAATATAATAAATGAATACTGATAAGCAGTCATAATTGTATGTTATTTAGCAAAATAAAAAAATACAATTTTTAAAATTATGTAAAGAAAATTACGTGTATATATATATATATATATGACACTTTGACATCAGGTATTCCTTTATAGTTTTTAATCAATGTATTCTACTTGTTGTTACTTATGCAGGAGAAACATTGGCCTTGTATGTTAGAATAGTTCAGTGGCTTCATATAACACAAAGAAGCATGGGAAGATATTTGCTAGGAATAACATGAAAAGATAGAAAGTGGGCCTAATGTTACGGATGTTATTGTCAAAGTAAGAAGTTTGAAATGGGCCATATAGACAAGAGAATTTACTGATTGAAAACCTAGATATATAAGAAGGGTAGGAAGAGATCCGTAGAAATATAAGACAGAGATATAAGAAATTCATTGAAATGAACTGGAAAAGAAAGGTATTGGATCGGTCGAAGTGGAAAATTTTGAATGAGGCCTTTATCTAGCAATGGACAGAAAAAAGTTGATGATGATGATATATAAGAAGAAGAAGATTTTAACTAGGAATTTGAAAGAATAAAAAAGAGCAAGATATTTTTTTTACGATTTTCTCTCGAAATTATTATTTTCCACTAAAATCAGATAAAAAATAGGAGAAAATAATCCAAATATTATTTTTGTGATGAACTATAGTAAAACAAATGTAATGTACAATGAATTTATAGATCAGAGGAAAATTGAATTTGACGAAATTGAAATAAAAGTTAAAAATAGAATGAATTAATACAAAAGAAACATTTATAAAGATGAAATGAACATACAAATAAAAGAAATGGTGTTAATATGAAAAAAAGATTTTATAATATGAAGTCGAATATTTTTCTAGGATTTAAGAAAAGTTTCTATGTTTTAGAATACATTAGTAAAGCGGGATATACATGTTCAGTTAAAAATGAGCTATTTACTGTATAGTTAAATTATAATGTGCGTAGGTCAAACCCTGTGCAGCTTTTAAATCATATTAACAAGTTTTTAAACTGTACAGTTTTGACTGTAAAGTCAAATCGCTCAGTTTTAACTGAATGTGTGTAGCCCATTTAACTTTAGACGACATATAAAAACAACGAAGGATGTATGTTAAGAATAACATACAGAAACAAGAAGAGAAAAGAGTGAATTCGATAATAATACACAAAAAAATAATCGATATGGAATGAAAAAGAAAGAAATCAATTCAAAGTGGGGAGTCTTCGGAGAGACCATCTTTCTGTAATAGATAGATAGAAGCTGATATTATATATATATATATATATATATAATTAATGGATTTTGCAATCTATATATATATATATATATATATATATATATATATATATATATATATATAAGATTGCAAAATCCATTATTTCATATGTTGTAAATCTATGCATTATTTGTCAAACGAAAACAAAAAGTCTACTTTAAATGAACGTTTTATTATTTTTCTGTAATTTTAAAAGGATTGTTAAAATAAATTAGCCGATAGATTAGTGACCTAAATTTATGGATTGAGTTTATTTGAATATGATGTTATTAGGTGTACCCATTCATAAAGTTTTTTTTTTCAAATTTTAAAAACATTGCTAGCTACTTATTTAATAAAATAAATAAAATTATTAGGTAAAAGAAAATTTTGTACAGTATCAAAAAAACGATATTACTTATGGGCACACCTAATATCATCACATCACATCACATCATAAAACCCATATCAGTCCACTACTGGAACGAAAGCCTCAATGAATGCTACCCCATTCATTGGTATTTGGGTCATATTCACCACGTTGACCAGGCGGATTGATGAAGATTTTTTTATTCGGGGTTTATTCCCTTCTCGACAGTTATTTTTTTACAAGATGAGGTTATCGGCCTTCATGCTTAACCCTCAAAAATGAAGGACTTTCCGACTGGGAATCGAACGCAATCTCCCGCATGACACGCGGCGAAGCAAACCACTGTGCTACCCAATCACACCTAATATATTAATAGATAATTTACACATGTTAATATAGAATTTGATGAAGATTATGTTATGAACTAGAAACAGGTCGATTTTTTAAATAATTAATTTCATGACACGATTTTTAAATACCAGCCACCATATACGAGCATATTTAAAGAAATATCAATAGTGACGAATCAAAAATATTATTGAATTTGACACACCAAGATAGTACAAAAAGTTGAAGAAATGCTACATATGATTCAATCAATATTTTTTTAATTAATATATTGATTCATTATTTAGTTTAAACAGATTTGAGTAAGTAAAAATAGAAAATTAAGTATATACATGTATATATATATATATATATATATATATATATATATATATATATATATATATATACATGTATATATACATGTATGTATATATATATATATATATATATATATATATATATATATATACATAGTATATATATATATATATATATATATATATATATATATATATATATATACATGTATATATACATGTATATAACATGTATATATATATATATATATATATATATATATATATATATTATTAAAGAGTATACTCTTGTAAAAACATATACATAGTTATATTATTTATATTAAAATTTATAAATATATTTGTAAACATATAAAAGTATATTCCTCTATCTATATTTTTGGTATATTGTTAATAAGCACTAAAATATACTAACCTACAATTAATATTACAATATTTAATATTTATATATTCTCTCTTAGTTATTGCCTCTTGGGTCATTCATTTCTCACGAAACCGTATAAATCGTATCTTCTTAAATTTAATGCAAATTGTTATTCAAATTTAAATTTATCCAATATTGACAAAACAGTTTAACATTTTTATGTATTCCATACATACATATATGCATAAAACACATAAACGATCGTACTGTAAAATATTGAATTTTAAGAAAATCGTAAGATGCGTCACGGAATGTACGCTGAGAGAAAAGATATAAAATAAACAAAACGTTCGCCAAATAACTGGTTTTCGCAGTTTATAGAGCACTTTAGTGAATTCATCCATGGCACTGGCAATAATATTTTGACGCAAAAAGCCATCACATTGAGTCAATATTTGTCCAGTTTCAACATTCAAGGATAATGTACATTTGTGCAGCCGGTTCAGACTGATCTATTTGAAGAACACACTGTATTCTGAGACTGAGTTAAATATTGTTTATATTACTTTACACGTGGCTTACCTAAAAGCGACACCTATCTATATTAGACTAACAAAAACAATGGATGAAATTTACATACATGAAAAATGGTGATATTTGATATTGCTGTACAGTCTGAAGCAAATCACACGTATCATATACCACAACGCATACATACACATTACTAATACGCATTTACACATTTATATATACGTATAAGTACATTTATTTGATTGTTGAATATAAAATAATTTTAAATAGAGTAATTTTTAAATAACTGGAAATATTATTTTTTCTTACAAATAAATTAAAAATTAAGAATTGCAGAAATAAAAAACAAACTAATGAAATTGGAATGCTAATTGAAAAATACAGACTAGAATATTATTATGCTAAACTAATTGAATATCATTTAAGAAATTAGTATTTATTTAATTAAAAGTTTCTAAAACCGTTATAAGAACTAATCAGAAGTAATCAACAAATATGATAATTATGTTCAAATGAGTTTATCATAACAATTTAATTAATTTAATGATAATAGTTTTAGAAATTTTTATGTATATATACAGATATAATAGAAAATTAAAAACGACTTTATAATTAAACTCATTATACAAAATTATAATTCTATAACTATTTTGTATAATTTTTCGTTATAATGATTTTACACAAGACAATAGCAGATTGTACAATTTACATATAAGGAATATTTTAATAAGAATAATCGTTCGTCTATTAAAAATATTTCATCGAGTTGCTAATAGTGATTGTCATTCTTTCTTAACGAACTATGATTCGTTGCATCAATATCGATTAAGAAATCTGAATTCAACAATAGTCGAACATTCTT
>CP092089.1:18617625-18660125 GCA_029203775.1 Neoneuromus ignobilis | reverse complement strand
TTAACATTATCAACAGCAATATTATTAATAGTAGATAATTAATTCACATATTTAAATTTGTTTCCAGTTTTTTCTTATATTTATAGTACATTAATGACAAATAAGTTTTGATCGATACTTAGCTCAATATTTAAAGTGAAATCTCTAAAATGAACTTTGAATAATTAATTATATTTAAATAATCATAAAATTACAAATATAATTATTTATTATCTTATATATATATATATATATATATATATATATATATATATATATATCATATTAAATACAATTATAAACATTTAAAATGGATTTAAAAAAATTTAGAATATCGATGCCAATGAAAATTATTTACAGTGATTTGATATAGATAATATTTATTCATATTAAGAATAAATTACTAGTCTCTCATTCATACAAAGGCATTAAATGTTAGTTACAACTTTTAAATTATTATCTTTTTATTTATTTATTTCATCAGTATAAATATATTTAATCTGTTTAAGTATCAGTTAATAAATTTATCTAGATTTTGTACATTTTTTTTTATTAAATATTCAAACACATTTTAAATATAAATTACATCACATTTTATTTTCATTTAATTTCTATGTTTCTTTCATTCATTGTATTTTTAGGCAGTCAAGTAAATATTGTTTTTGTTGTTTTATTATTTATTTGCATATATCTTTCTTGTGTGTATATATATAAGTAGTATTGTATATTAATGAGTTTAACTCGGGATTATTTTAAAAAATTAAATTATTTATATACATAAAATATAAACAAAGATATATGTGTTAAAAATATAACTTCTTAAATATTACAAATTTTAATAAATAAAACAATTAAATAAAACTGTACATATATATATATATATATATATATATATGTGTGTGTTTACGTACACGAACACGTGTTAAGCTGTTATTCGGAATGGCCTATTAATTATTCTTAATTTGTGTCCGCATACTTTTAGACGCGCGCAACTTTATGTTGTATTTAGTTGTATTCTGTGATATATGAAAACTACAAGTCATTTATTTATAGAAATTATATCCAGGAGAAAGTCACCGAGGTGGTAATGATATTTAAATTAATTATTAATTTTTTCTATTTGATTTCAATGCGACTTATTTGCGATACTCATTTCTACGGATATGGCTAGTTAAATTATTTAAATTAACTATAAATTATTTATTTGTGATATTCAAGTATCTGGTACAGTATGGAAGTAATAATATTTAAAAAAATTTGATATCAAATTTTATATGTATATTTTTATGAAATTCAATCAGCAATATATATTTTATATTTGTATTATCGTATTTATTGTTCATTAATAGTTTGTTTTATTTCATTTTTCTAAAATATTTTTTTAGAGCAATAAACTAGTTAAAATTTAAATATTTAATCAATTAGTTCTGTTGCTTGTATAGGATTATATAATGTGACACCTAGATTTGTGTTTTATTAAAAAGAAAGTATATATATATTTTCCTATAAACCACTATACACATTTTTTTTAATAATACACAAATCTAGGCGTCACATTTGGATGATCCTATGTTATAATGTTTTAAAAAAATATTTAAAATACAAAAATGTTATATAATATATATATATATATATATATATATATATATATATATATATATATAAGTTTTAAATAACAAATGTTAGGAAAAATGTATTAGTGACTATAATAAAAAAATAGCAAGTAAATTTTAAGTACTTTGATACAGTATTTATAATTTATGGATGCCTATCCATTTATATCAATTTAACGTTATGTTTTCAATGATAATTTTCTAAACTTTTTTTTTTAAAAAAAACTATTAGGTTATGTAATATAAAATACCGGATTTCTCTCTCGAATTTTAAATTGATAAATCCGACATTTCATATAACATGACTTAGTAATATAGTTTTTTTAAAAAGAAATTGAAAAATAGATACTTTAATACAGGAAATACAATACGATAGAACGTATTTGAAAAATTTATTGATTTTCCAAAAACGAATAAATGCGAAAATTGAAACATTTTTAGGCATTGAACTTAAAATAAATTTAAATTGAAATCTGATTGTTAATTATTAAAAGATAAACATTAGGAAAACTTAAAAGGTAATATATGGAAAATATTAATATTTCAACTATATAGCAGAAAAATTAATTGATAATAACATATATAAATATGTACCTTTAAGTTATATTTTCATTCGTTTGGTTACATGTAATGTAATTATTATATTTTTATATACGAGTAATATTTTGAAAAAATAATTAAACTTAAACTATTTAATGTCATGGTATAAATACTTTTTGATTGAAAATAATTGATTTTTTTATTTACGATTTTTTATTTGTTGGGTTATTAGACCATTTCTGTAAACATGTATGATAATTATAAACAATAAAATAACATAATGAAATAGAATATATATCTATGATTTAATGAATACCATTATTTCTTAGCACAATTCTTACTAATAGTTGTTTTATTTAATCTAATATTATATATATATATATATATATATATATATATATATATATATTTAAATAAACTATATTATATAAGATTTATATTTAAAATATTTATTCTAGTGAATACTGTCAAATATCTAAATTATATTTTTACTCACTGGTTATTTTGTAGTTTACTACGTATTTTTTCGTCAATTCTGTATATTTTTTACAGCTATGTAAAATTCAATAACAAAGTAGATAAAAGTTAATGAAAAAACAATAATTTAATTATCTATTTGAAAAAGTGTATGGAAGATCTTCAGTTTTAGTTTTTTTTTTAGAATAGAATACATTGCTGCTCTAAGTGAAAGTGTTGAAAATGAACTGACAACTTCAATTTCACGTCGTTCGCAAGAATTGGCATATATTATGGATCTTTATGGAGGATTTTGTATAAAGATTTGCATTTACATGCGTAAAAAATCCAATTAACTCAGGAATTAAGATACAAAATCATTTACAACGTCGTAATTTTGCTAGTTGGATTATTGAACAACGAATAAGAGATCCATTGTCTTAAAGCAAAATTTTGTTTAGTGATGAAACTCATTTCACAATAGATGGATTCGTTAATAAGTAAAATAGTCGTATCTAGGGTGATAAAAATTCTTGTGTTATTCATGAAAAATCTCTACACTCACACAAAGTCACTGTTTGATGTGCATTTTTGGTAAATGGATTCATTGGAGCATTTTTTTCGAAATTAATGCTGGAAATATTATTACTGTGAATGCTGAGCAATACCATTAATTGACTTTTATGGCCAGAGTTGACTATTATTGATGTGCCTGATGTCTATTTCCAACAAGACAGTGTTAAATGTCACACAACTCGAGGAAACGTTAAGTTTTTGCGATCGAAATTTCGTCAACGTAATTTCACGAAATGAAGATTTCAATTGGCCTCCAAAATCATACGATTTAACACCATTAAAATTTTTGTGTTTGTTTTTTTTTTTTGGAAAATTCGAGTCTATGCTAACAAGCCACAAACAATTAATGACCTAAAGAACAACATTCAAGCTGAAATTCGTGAAATAAATCCAGCAACATGTCGAAAAGTCACTGAAAATTTTGATATTTGAATTGATGCTTGTAGACGCAGTCGTGGTAGACATTTGAACGATATTCTGTTCCACGTATAATTGTAATCAATCATAATTTCAATAATAAAAACAGCTTGAAAAAATTCTTAATAGTTTGTGTTTTATTAAAAAGAAATATGTAGGCACGTTTCTTTGATGACTCTCTCTCTCTCTCTCTCTCTCTCTGTATATATATATATATATATATATATATATATATATATATATAAAATGCTTTTATAATAATATTTTCCAATATTGATTGCTTAAACTTTTACACTTCTTAATTTTCAGATAATTCATATTTTTTGTTGTTATGTCGAAATATTTTCTTCATATTTTCATTTTAATGCCTTATTTTCATAATTACACTTCTCTCTTTCTCTTTTTCGTAAATATTTTATTTCTAGTTTGTATTTTGTTATACGAGGGTCGTTTGATAAGTATAGTAAATTTATTTACTAATTAATTTAATTAAATTTTTCAATTTAGTTTTTTTTTACCATCCTTATTAAACGACCCTCGTATATAACATATATGTTTGCATATATTTTTTGTAAGGAGTTCAAATACAAGTATATATATATATATATATATATATATATATATATATATATATATATATATATATATATATATAGGCTTATCTAAATGTGACGCCTACATTTGTGTTTTATTAAAAAGAAACATGTGTATAGTTTGTGTTTTTCTTTTTAATAAAACTCAAATCTAGGTGTTATATTGGATCTTTCTCTCTCTCTCTCTCTCTCTCTCTCTCTATATATATATATATATATATATTATATTTATATATATTTGCAATGAGGTTAATTTTATGAAATTGAATCTAGTGATTATATTACATACATATATATTTATGCAATCATTTAGACAGCAACGATACTTGAAAACACTCCAAATCATTATCAACAGCTTCTGTATTTAAACGTAGACATAAACGTAAAGTTATCAACCTTTCAATAACACATATAACGTGACATTTTGTTTACACTGTCCGTGACAAACGTTAAATAAACCCGAAAATATGCACGGTTCAGTTGTTTGTTGAGACACTTATACTTTCGGATTGAACATTTACTTGTACAGTAGATTTATAATAATAAATATTGTTCAGAGAAAAAATATATGATGAAAACACTTGACTATTGAAACCTCGAGGGTAAAAATAATTACGTACTATGTATGTGCAGATTTTGAAATTAACACGTTCGTTTCCGAAGATGTTTATTGATTACAATCAGTTTGGTTTCAAATTGTTCAAAGAACTTATTTGCGTATTTAAATTATTGTATATACCTGTTTGTTTTTTAAAAAGTTAAAAATAAAAATATTATTTTTATTATATAAATAAGTAAATAAAAAATTCTATACATTAACTTAATGTGTAGAAAATATTTCTTTATTTTTATAATAATATATCATATTTAAATATTAATAAAATAATTATAAGTTTCATGTTAAAAAGATAAAATTTGTTTGTAATTTTTAATTGTTATTAAATGTTGAAAAGTAATTATATGTTTCATTAATTTTAAACACAAGAATTTATTGAATAGCATTTTGTAAAAGAATATTATTTTTAAGTTATGATATTTATAATTTTATTTAATATACATTATTCAGTAAATGGTAAATATGAGTTCTAGTTTTTATTGCCATTGAAATGTACATCGATCTATCGTTATTATAAACAAAGTGAACAGTAAGTAAATATTGAACACTTATTTTTTAATGTAGTGATAATTCATTTGTGTAGAAGTAAATTCACCATAATTCAAAATAAATAATAACAAATGGCGTTCTAGCTAAGAGATCTAAACATATTCATAAAATTAAAACTATAACGCAGCACTCTGATAATAACGGCATTGTCATCGAAATGTGAATTAGTTCTTTTGTTGTTATAAACAAATATAGCAAACAATAAGTAAGTATTGAACACTTACTAACATATTCTGGTGTTGGAGTGATAATTAATTTATGTGAAAGAGTTCTATTCTATTAAAAAATGATTACTTATTGATAATATTATATTTTCATTCAGAATATAAGATAGTGTATTATTCATTTTCTTATTAACATATAAAAAATGAGGAGTAATAATGTTTTTTCTTAATTTATCATTTATAAAATTGAAATTTTGATACATACTTGTTATTATATTAAATTTGTAATAAGAAATTCCTAAAATTTATCACATAAAATTTAACGGACACTGTTTGAATTTAGTCATAAAAAAAATTTACACAGTTCCAAAACAACAAATAAATACTTTTTATAATTAAATCTTTATAATTAAATAATATATATAGAACAATTAGGAGAAGTAGTATATTTGTTTACGAAAAAGCATACATTACTTTGGTAATAGATTTACTTGAGTGTTGTGAAAATACATAAGATTCGCATTCAATAACAAAGGCGCAAAAGAGAGAGACTTTTAAAAATGCTGTTAGTTTTGCACTCAATAAACATTTCAAGTCAGATAATTGTAGTGAAATAATAAAGCAGCTTGGATGGAAGAGTTTGGATAGTAGATAGAAGGAAACTCGCGTGTTTAGTTTGTATGTTTATAGATTTTATGTGATATCTAACCTGGAAGGATTGTAATCAAAAATTAATCTCTACTTCTTATGAAAAAAATGGTCACGTACTAAAAATTAAACTAGAAAATTATAAAAAAAACATGATGGCGAAAGGTAAATTTTCCCTAGAGGTGATCAAGCTTGAAATATTCACTTCAGTATTGTCGAAATATAATCTTTTTTAGTTAAATCTCAAAAATGAAATTAAACGGTATAATGTATTAATATAAAAATTATTAAACAATTTAAACCCTTGTCACCGGATTTGAAATCATAAACAGATGTTTTATTATTATGATTGTTTTAAAAAAATAATATATGGTAATTAAATGAAAATAATATAAAAAATAAATAATTTGAGATAATGATTTTAATTAATTTAAAATATTTAATTATTGTAAATATATCAGTTCTATTGTATTTATTTTTTCTATGTATGTAAGTACTCATAACAAATCTATTGAAAAATATATCTTATTTGTAGGTAAATATTTTAAAAATAACAGGCAAATATTGAATATGTTTTGCATACCAAATCAGTTTTATTTAATTTTTCTTAAATGATTTTTACATATCTATCATGTATATGTTGGTAATAAAATAATTTCAAAAATATTTTCCAAATTATTTAAAATAATAGTTAATAGAATATTTCAGTGAAAATATAGATTTTATATTCGACTAAAATAATTTAGAGTATGTTGTGATGTTATTATAATTATATGTCTATTATATCCTTATACAAATATATATATATATATATATATATATATATATATATATAATGTGTGTGTGTAAAGTTTTAAAATTTCAACGCGTACGTGTAGGCTGGATACGTGTTAATTCGCAACGTATTATATCTATGAAGTAGGCCATGACACGATCGTATATTCTTGAAATTGATTGCTGGGAGGAAAAAGACTTTTTGATGTCAATTGGTATAGTGTTTTATGGATATCGGTGTGTCTGAAGATGTATACTCATTACTAATATTATTAGAGATGACATTTTGAAATAATAAAGTTGGATTCCATGCTTTATATGTTATTTATGTACGAGTTTCAGAAAAGGAACTGTTTATTTATATGAATATATCATTTGTAGTTGATTTAAGAATTATAAATAAATAAAAAGAGTAAATTCTTATTTAAGAAAAATATTATTAATTAAAACCATTGTATCTAACCAATTTTTAAATAATTAATAGTGGTAAATTGTAAGGAGTAATATTTTTTTACTAGAAATTCCATACATCTCAGAATTACTTAAAATGTAATTTTTTATAAATTTATAAAAAAATAATCTATATTTTTTTAATATGAATTATATATTTATAAAAGTATATATATGAAATAATTATAATTTTTTAGTTAATATTGGTTATTTGATTAGGAAAAATTTTATGGTTGAAATTATTTTTTTTTCTATATAATTTTTCGTTTTAATTTATGCTTGGAAATATAACTGCCATGTCGCATAAAAAAAATATTTCTTTTCATCTTATCAAATTAAAGAATACTATTTTAATTTTCAATTCCACATTATTTATTTAATTTCAACGCATTGCTATTTTTTCTATTTTTTAAAAGAACTAAAACCTATTTATATTCATTATATTTTATTCCATTATGAAATTTTTTGAATTTAATTTCAAATAATTATTCTTGTTTAATATTTATAATTTTCAAATATCATTTATTTAATATAAAATTATTTTTATTTTCAACTAACATTTCCATTATTTCTAATAATTTATTGATTATTTTATGAACTTTCATACATTTGAATCACAAAATCCGTATGAATTCTTATATATTAAAATATTTACCTTTTTTAATTACAATGAATGCGTTTTTTAAACAAAAATTAACATATATTATTATAATGTTTTTAAAGTGATAGAAAGTAAAAAAGTATTTGTACTGGTTTTGTATTTATATTACAAAATCTTTTATAGAAATTTGTAGAATAAAACATAAGTAATGTATGTATACAAATTAAAATTGAAAATATCATACACGATACATATTGATTTTTAAATAGAAAAAAAATTGTTTAAACAATATTAAAATGAAAAAATATCGATAACTTTTTACATAAATGAATTATCACTCACAATATCACAAGAGATTAGAAAGTGTTCAATAATCATATATTATTCATTTTGTTTGCTTATAACAACAATAAGTTAATGCACATTTCGATAATGATGCCATTATCGTTAGAGCATACTGTTAAAAAATCTAAGATTTTGAAAATAATAATTTTAAAATAAATAACTTTTTATTTATAACATAAGATTTGTGTATTTTCTTGCAAACTTGTTTAAAAATATATAAAAGGACTCAATAATATTGAAATTATGCGGATAGAAATAAAAAGTAAGTTTGAGCATTTTTATTAAAAATGGATGGAAATTCAAATAAAGAAAATGAAATCATTTAAAAAGAATAAAATCTAAATGTTATATGGAGAAAAGATGACAAATATGACTAAATGATTAGTTTATGTATCAATAATATTTACACATTATTTTTATTGTCAGTTTGGGTAAAAATATTTTTCTCAAACATCAACTTTTTAACTAATTTTAATATCGTGTAGTTTTATATTTTAAATTATAAAAAAGATATTAAAAATATTTTTAAAATACTGTGAAGGTGAAATGTAAAGGTATTTTAATATTAGAGACATGCATTGAAAATGAATGATTTTTTAACGAAAACATTTATTATCATCTGAAAAGATGAAAGTTAAAAAGTGCAATATTTAAAAAGTATGAGAATTGATGAAGAATTTCTTATTATAATTTTAATAATATATACTTGGTCACCTTAGTTACATCCGGTCTGGTATTTTGATACAACAAAATGATCTTAAGTATATTAACTGGCTACTAACGGTTGTTTTTCGTCCAATGTTTATTTGAACTTTTATAATTGTTAACTGTATTCATCTGCTATGACCTGTTTCACGCGGTGACAACAGGTCATAAGAGAAAAATCCTTGATCCCACTGCATACACAATAAAGTCTTCAGTCCTAGATTGTTTCGTTTTGTTTATTATAATTTATATATATATATATATATATATATATATATATATATATATATATATATATATACTTTTCATCGTAAGTCAAGTCTTGATACAGAAAAACTATTATTTATTTAGGAAGCAATGATATGCACATTTTTAAAGAACTCATTATGTTCTCTTCTGTCAATTCGTATAAGACTCAATTCCGTCCTACTTTTGTGTCATTTTTAACAATTGTAAACGTTAAGAAAAAATAAATTGATTAACTCCAGTATTTTTAAAAGATTAGTAATCGGTTTTATTGAATTTTAATCTATTAATGTTTACAATCTATCTTGTAGATTTTTTTCTTTTTTCATAGAGTTTATCTTTTATCAAATCATCATTTTAAAATAATCTAAACTGAAATTCACAAGTGTTAATGTATACATATTTTATTTTTATTTTTCATAAATTATTTTATGTACCTTTAAAGTACTATTATTTTAATAAAAAAAACGTCCTATGTTTTTTATTAGATACTTTTTTCATCACAATAAGAACGTAAATATCAGTAAGAATGATGCAAAAAAATATTGTTCTATTTTTTAATACTCGTATTAATAAACAAAAATAATTATTGGACAAAAATATTGTAAATTTTTAATAAAAACTATTTTTATTTATTTGTAAACATTTAGTTTCAACGCATACCTCTAATATATTTAAAAGATTTTTTAATAATATGAATTATTTATTTTGAAACTGAAACAAATTCACTTTTACACAAATATATGATCACCCTTGACACCCCAAGATATAAATAAATGTTCAATAATCGCTTATTGTATTTTTTTTTTGTTTATAAAAATAATAGACTAATATACATTTAGATGACAATGCCGTCATCGTCAGAGTATTAGTTTATATTATGTTATAAAATATAAACTAATTTTTAGTCAAATGTTGTTAGTTTTATTTTAGTCTTGATTTTACGATACAAGTTTATATCTTTTAACCAGGAAGTATTGTTACTATTTATTTTAAAATTTTGGAAAATTCACTTTTATATAAATAAAATTTCACCTTAACACCATAAAATAATTACTTATTGTTTACCTTGTTGTTTATAACAATAGTAAGCTAATGTGCATTTCGATGGCAATACAATCATTGTCAGAGCATCTCAATCTAAATAAACAAGTTATTATTGAATACTTTCAATATTTTGTGGTGTGGGGGAGATAATTCATTTGTGTGAAAATAAATATAGTATGCATTTATATTCAAAAATAACATGAAATGGAATTATTTTAATAAAACGTAATTTTAATTTGTATATTTGTTGCAATAAAACTATTATAGTATGTATATCTATTTTTTTAAAAAAATAATACATTTTTTTAATATTAATATATTTAATTTAAAAAATAAAATGTAATAATATTTATTACTCTTTAATAAGACAAAAATGAAATTTACAGTAGAAATTATTTTTCTGTACAGTACTCTTTTATAAAAAGAATAATACATTTACAAAATTATTTATTGTTTAGCTATTGTATAGTAGTATTTTAATAATTGATTTTATATTAATTAACTAGTCATTTTATTAATATTATATTGTAACTATTCGCATTTTAATGTCAATATTCTTATAGAAAATATAAGTATTGCTAATTTCAACTAACATACTTTTTTGTATAAATATTTAAATATTATAGTTTATAAAATAAATAACAATTTTTTAACTTATAATAAGAAAGTATTACTTATAAGTAGTTTTTCAACATTTCTAGAATTTTAATTATTTTATTTAAAAAATGTAGAGAAGCTGATTTATATCTTCATATGTATATACTAGTAGGTAACAATTATATATATATATATATATATATATATATATATATATATATATATATATATATATATATACATGAATCTATTCTATTTGTATATTTTTTCAATGAATAACATGTTTTCGCATATTAATTCTATCTTCTTATGTATAAAAATTCAAATTATATTTTTCTCACCATGTTAAGATTGTTGTATAGGATCCGTTATAAAATAAATGTAACCATAACTTTTTTTCCTACGTATAACAAATTTTATAGACTCATTTATTAACAATATAAGTGCCTATATATTCATTGTAACTGAATATTGTTTACAGTTATAAACAAAACTAAATACTATTTTATGACCTATGCTAATACTGCAACGTTTTTCTGATGCCTGTTTACCATATAAAGCGAAAAAAGTATCATATATTTTGATGATATTTTGTGATTGTATCGGGTCACAGGTCATGATCAACATGTTTATATGGTATCTATAATATCACTAGTGCCGCATATTTTTACAATATGCGAGGTTCGGATTAACTTCTTTAAATCAAATAATTATTTGCATCGAGATTCGTATATAATATTCGAGAAAGGTGTTATTAAAAGGTATAAATATATCTTAAAATATTTACAACTTAATACAAGATTATTAATTAAGCGTTACTAAAACAATTTATATTTAAATAAAAACTTTTTTTATTTCTTTTACGTATAATATTTGCATTTTTAAAACTACTAATTAACTTTTGTGTATGTCTATGTATTTTTTTTTTAAACTATGATGAAAAATCAATTAAAATTTTATTAAATTATTTTATACTTTCGGTGTTTATTTTTGAAAATTTATGGTATTGAGGTTAATTAAGTAAACAGTTAAACTTTTCGTTTACAATTTAATTTATTTAAATGTGTTTTTTAATATATAATAATGTCTTCGCAATTTCTTGGAAACGTTTTTAGTAAATTGTAAGAAGGAAGGAAGAATACATGAGTGATATTTTTTCGTAGAATTTAATATATTAGTTAAATTGCTTGTAGCGACAAGAGCCAGTAAAATTTATTGTGACTGGTTAAACCAATTATAACATATTTTTTAAACATATCGTTTCTGTAATTACCGTATTAGAAATTATACGTTTACATATTTTTTCTATCTTCCTTCTTTTAAGTTAAATATATTTTTTTAAGAAATAATTAAGTAATTTAATAGATTTTTAAAAAATAACATGTTTATTACACATATAATACATCACTAAACCATCAATATACTGAATATAGTCTAATTTATAGTTTAAAAAAAGAATAATTTTGAAAAATATTTCATACTGATGATTAAATAAAAAAAATATTATTTTTTAATGTAGAAAATTACATGAGTAAATTTTGTTTTTACTCTTAAATTCATTTAAATATGAATTTTAATATTTATTTGTGATTTAGTTAAATAATGGAAATTTCTTACATATATATGTTTTTTAAGCATAATACAACTTTAAATTGAATCCCTATCGAAAGTTCTATCTAACCTAAAAAACACTATATATATATATATATATATATATATATATATATATATATATATCTTAGTGTGTGTATGTGTATATATGTGTACATTTTTTTTTATCATTTATGAACGTACATGTTCGTACTAATTTAGCAAGAATTATAGTTATATCTACTATTTGTAATAATAATAATAATAACCATATATTAATTACACATATAAATAGACGCATGTCAGTTTGAATTATCTGAAGATAACATAAAATGACGAAATAAGGAATGTTGCTATTTCATTAATTAATTGCCTGAAGATGTCACTAATGATGAAACTTGCAATAAACGTTTAAATCTAAATTTATTTCAGCAAACATATTTATTTCTTCCTATGTATTTTTACGTACGTACATACATACATACATACATACATATATATATATATACACATACACACACACACACACACACATATATATATATATATATATATATATATATATATATATATGTAGAGAGAGATATGAGAAAGATAGAAATAATCCTTTCTTTTTTGAATAATTTTTAAGAAAAACAAATACAAATACTAAGATTTTGAAATAAATAATTATTTAATATACACTCGTTTGTATAAGGAATAACAAATATCTATTACAACGAATAAAAACTTGTTTACTGATATGTATTTGTGTTCTATTGAAAACAACTAATACTTCTCCATGAACAACTCAACCTACAATAGTTCTTATATAGTTTTTTCCATGTCAGTGCTAGGCAATATGAAGTTCTTTCGAAGTATATCCACGTATTTCAAGTATGTCTGTGTTTACATATATTTCAATATATTATAAATAATTACATAAAATTAATCACACTTAGTGTGACAACGTAATCGATTTACAGTATTTATGAGAGAAGAAAAAATCTTAAAAAATTGAATTTCTTAGAATTATATTGTTCATATAACGTTACAAATTTGATGGTAAAAAGAAGATAGCTTGTTACATTTTATTTATTTCTTTAACACATTTTTAATTGAAAAATATTATCGACGTTTAGTATAACTTTCTTATTATTTTTTTAAAATATAATTAATTTAAAGTAGAATTAAATAAAATAAAATTTATAAAATTATATCTATAATATTTTATAAAATTCAATTTGATGATTTTTTTTAAAAAACAGGAACACTTCATTCAATTTATAATAGTTAAATTAAAATTATGTATATATTAAAATATTCAAATTAATGATTCAATCATAAAACGTAATATTTATTTCCAGTGTAAATTTATAAAATATTCATATATAATTATTAGAATTTGGAAATAATAATAATAATATAAATCAATATATGGTGTATGAATAACTATTTTTAAGGCAAAACTATTAATAGTTATGTATTCAGTATTTTTATTTTTTAATATATTTCCTTTAGATTTATATAATATCCATATTCGTTACTATAAAGATGAAAAATAGAAATAATTCAGAAAAAGTTACTTGTTTTGTAATAAATAGACATTTTAGCATTGATAGTCGTAGTAAAATGATAAAACAATTTAATGCACAATCGTTAAATCACGATTTTATTTTTCATTTTTAAAGATTTAATAGGAGAATTATAATAAAAAAATAGATTCGTTTTTTATAACAGAAATGATCAATAATTTAAGATTAAATTGAGAAACTACAAAAATAAATTGATGAAAGTTAAATTTTTCATAGAGGTATTCGAGTTTAGAATTTTCTTTATGTTATTATTTTCTAATCACCATCTTTCTTAATGAAGAAGTTTAAGTGTCAGATTAAATAGATAACATTTAATTATATAAGAGTTGTTTTATTTTGGAATTTCTATCATTTTATTGTTATTAATATTGGGCTATCCTATATGTAAATAAATGTTGTAATATTTTGTAATTGTGGAAAAAGGTGGCAGTATATACGCTCTTGAAATACGCATAGTTTTCTTAGTATTCGAATATTAATTATTCAGCGTAGCCGTTAATATAAAATATTAATTCTTGTCATGAAAGTGTCAAGATAACATATAAGGCATGTTAAGATAATTCTAGTATTTTTGTTCTAGAAATTATAGTCTTTGAAAGATAAGCCAATGACAAAGCATCCTAAGGAGTTTAATTACAAGCAGTTACATACACTAATAGAGCAAGAGCATGGTTTAAATTTGAAAGAATTATCCAAGTAGCTTCAATCAACTCATTCAATAGTCCATTGACATCTGTAAATGATTGGTAAAGTTTTCAAGTAGGATCAGTGGATTTCTACGAATTATCAAAACTTAATCTCGAGCAATAAATGGAAATCTGTATTTCTCATCTATGTACATGAAAAGGACCAATTGTTGAATCGAACACACCATTTTCGCAATCGAAGAGAATACTCTATCCAAAGAAGATTAAGTTGCCAATTTGGTAAGATATGGATAGAATTATCAACTATAAGCTGTTACTACTAGACAATCAATTATTCGTGAAAATATTGTATGGTGAATAAATAGACCAGATAAAGTAATCTCTGAACGAAAAAAGCTAACAATAGTCAATATAAAATGTCAATTTTTCACTATATTAACGTCAGCCTTCACACAGTACAAGAAATGCTTCAAAAACTGAGACGGTTTGAATAAGAAATTATAATTTACCACCGTATTCTCCTGACTTGGCATCATCCGATTATTATTTATTCCGAAGTTTTGAAAACCACATTAGTGGGAAATAGTTTAATAGATAGACAAATGACTGAAGGGAGTTTGATTTATTCTTTAGAACAAAATCAAGAGTTTTATTGTCAGGGTATTGAAAATTTAAGATTAAGATAGGAAAAAGTTGTTAATAATATTGGAAAAAATATTTGGGATTAAAATTAAATTTCATTTTTTTTAAATATTAAATTATTTATTGGATGAATTAATATTTTTCTGCTGGTAGTCAAAAAAGAGAACGGCTCTACTGAAGAAATATTTACCTATATTTGTCTCGTAAATTCAATACGAACATAAATAGGAATATAAATATAATTAAAATAGTTTGAAGTTAAATGTAGAAGATAATTATTACAAAAAAAGAGAGTATAATGTGGTATAGAATATTACATCATTATCAAAAAAGAAAAAAATATTTATAAAATTTAAATAGAGTTTAAAAAACATTTATCAATATTCAAAACAATAAAGTCAATGTCTTTAATATTGTTTAGGAAATTGAGAAAATGGGGAAAAAAATTTTTTGGTTGTGATTTTAAGATAAAAATATTTGGAAAATATAATATAAATTATAATCAAGGGCTAAATTGATATATACATTTTGAGTAAAAATGTTAAGCATTAGATTTGATTTGAATTTTGAATCTTACAAAAATTAAATTGAATAAATATTAGGTGTACCCATAAGTAATGTTTTTTAATACTGTACTGTTGTAAAATGAAGGTGATTTTGAAGTAAAATATTCTTCGAGTGAAATTTTGACACTGAAAAAACTATATTACTTAAGGGTATACCCGATATAAAATAGTTTAAAAATAACGTAATTAAATGATTAAGATAAAACTTTTTATAGACTATTTTTAATATTGAAATTAAAATTTACTTATTAAAATACTAAATAAAATCTATTGATAATTAATTAAGTCATAAGATATATAAACATTGTCCATTATATAAACATGAATATGATGTTACAGTACATCGATGTAAAGAAATTGAATAAATAAAATGTATTTAGAAATAATTAAATAAAAGTACATATTAATTTCATTAACTCTATGAATTTTAAATTACAAATTCTATATTTTATTAATTTTATAGCCAAGATATTTCTAAACATAAACGAGGAAATTACTATTGAAATTTATATCATTCTGAATTTACAATAAATAATTTAAAAGAGTAATTTATTGTGTCACAGTAGTATTACAATATTTTTATTAAAAAATTACCTCAGTTGATTTAAAATTCATGTAGAATTATTGAATATAAAATAATAAAGAAGAAAAAGAAAAAATATTTGTATTTTTTTAGTTGAAATTACTCTTTCATTATAACATTTTAATCCTAATATTGTAATTTCATTAGCGTTGAATAATTTTTTTATAAAAATATTATTACTTGTATAAACAAAATAATATGCAATTATTGTAATTTCAAATAAATAATATGCCAATTAAAACAATAAAGGAATTATCTAATTCTTTAAAAAGTATATTTCTTATTAAAGAGTTAAAAATTAAGAATATTTTGTATTAAAACAGATATTATTAAAAGGAAAATAAATAAATCGTAGATTTTTCTCAGAACAACATTGAAAAATCTAAGGTGTGGTTCAAAAAAACGAACACTCTATTAATTGTGTACTTACATAAAAATATATATTTGCTTTATTATGGAAAACAAATTCAATATTTACAAATCTATGAAAAGAAAAGAAAATAATCATTAAAATCACGTTAATAACAGGAGTATCTTTTATAAATAATACTGTTTACACAAAATACATGAATAATTATTATTCATTGTTGACTGAAAATTCGTTTTCTTTGAAAAAATATTTTAATAACTGAGATTCACTAATATGTTTAATGTTATTACAAAACGTCATCGAGCACTATTTACAGTTTTTAATAACAATCAAGTGCTTTACTAATAAACTTTCAAAACCATATTAATTTGACATTTTTGTCGTGTTTTTCAATTTTTGTTGACCTTCTAAATTGAGTACACATCTATTAAATACAGATTATTTGATATTTGTTTTAAATTATTTAATATTTTTTAGGAATCGTATGTAATATTTGATTATTATTAAGAACTGGTAATGAGTATTGATGTAATAATTTATGTTATTATGAATATTTGAAGTTTGATAAAAATATTCTACAAACACATTTTTGGATTTTAAAAATATTTTAAATAGATTCGTGTACGTTGAAATTAAAAAAAATCTTCAATAAATATAAACATTTTATATCAATGTGTGTAATTATTTAAAATTAACATTTTTATAACTTTTATTACTATGAAATTATTTTATTGTACGAGCTTAGGTATTTTAAATGTAAAAAATGTTTGTGTATAATAATATATAAAAAAATTCTACTTTTATTCAAATTTTAATTAAATATATTTGGTATTATACATATAATTGTTTGAAATACTAATTAATATTAAAATATTCCAATGTGATATTATATATATATATATATATATATATATATATATATATATATATATATATATATGTGTGTGTGTGTGTGTGTGTGTGTGTGTGTGTGTATTTATGTATCATAACTCAAATTACGACCAGCTATCTCTCCAAAGTTAATCAAATCCTTTTATTTACTTTTTAAATCAACTACCGTCTTTAAAATTCAAGAGAATCAAGAACATCCGACTTTTTCATCATCAAATATTCCTGTCGTTAAGATCACACACCATCTCACCCATTAACTATCACCAAGTCTATTCAACTCATCAGAAAATACTATTTGAATAATCGTTGAATTTGAGTATCACTCTCAAAAATTTACTATCTAAAATTCATGTATAAAAACATTTGTGTCTAGTAAATTAGTTGCTAAGTATTAAATTTTTAATTAATTTAGTCTGGGGGGATAGTTGAGTAACTAAATAATAGTCATGAGATTTTTATATTTTTTTCCCGATGAAGAACAAACAAATAATATATTCTAGTGTATAATATTTTAAGAAAATATATAAATTATCATGTATTCATTTTTTTATGATAGTAAACTTAATTATAGGATTAAAAATGTACTTATAATTTCTATATGAAATATTTTGCACCAATAAATTCATTTCATCTAAGTTTGGTATAATTTTTTAAAATTATTATAATGTTAGAATTGTAAAAAATAGTAAAAAGCCTCAAAATATGATTATTTTGAATTATACAACAAATAAAAATATGTTTGTCAAAAATATGTTTGGAAATTTTCTTTAGTGGTCTTAAAAATTTCTTTTTTTTCTCTCATTTCTTTAATTATTTATTAATGCATTCCTTTGGACTAAAGTTTTGATTATCATAATAAAAGAAGTTGTACTATTTTGAGATAAGCAAATTCAATATTGAATATTATTTACTCACAAATTGAAATATGTTAATAAAAAGTATTTAAGAAGGTATCTTTTATTTAATTTTAATATTGATCGTTTTTTTCTCACGTGTCTATAGATTTTTACAAAAATATTTTTGTTGTTATGTTTATTAATTTTTTAATTTAAGGATATAAATTACACTTTTATCGTAATATCAGAAAAAAATAATTACATTGCCTTAATTGTTAATATGTTTATTTGATCGTTTTTTCTCGAAAAAGTGTCTTCTAATGTAAAAGAATTTTTGAAAAACTCTACTAATGAACAAAAAGGTACAGTGGATTTTATTTGTATTAATGAATTTAAATATCCAACGTTTTTCCATTACACTTGAAAAATACATTCAATTATTATTTTTTAAAGACTATTTTCATTTAGCAAATTAAAACATGTATGCATTATTTGCTTATGACTCATTTTACAAAATTGTATACAACACATTCTATAAAATCTTTTGTGGTGTGTGTTCGCGTAGACCAGCTATGAACTCTTTACCGTTATATTTGCACTTTGTATATATATATATATATATATATATATATATATATATATATATATATATATATATAGTAATAAGTTTATCAAGAAATTAGATTATTTTTTAAAAAATAAAAATTATTTTAAATTAATAATTAGATGATAATGAATAAGAAAAAATAATTTTTAATGTTAAATTAATCACTAATATTTTTAAATATCAAATTTTTAATTAAGTTTCAAAATTTTTATAGCAAGTAATTTTTCTAATAAAAAATAGAGAAAATAAAAACAGAAAAAAGAGAATATAAAATAGAGATATTCATTGACTAATTTATTATTAATTATATTTTTCTTTAAATATTGAAAAACTAGAAATACGGTAATTATATTTAAAATAATTCACTATAAAAAAATAATAATTCATTTCAACCACAAATTATGACAAAATTACTAATCTAATTATAAATCATATACGACTTTAACGTAAACTTTGAGAAAATAAAGAAGGAAAATTCGAAAAAGAATTAAAAAAAATATAGTGAACTCACAACATAAATCAAAGAATTGTCATAGACATATAAATATTTGAATAGAGTCGTGAATATCACCGGTCGAAAATCCAAAACAATAATTCATTATAAAGACCACGATGTCGCAAACTCATAACATATAGGTGTGTTTGCTGTTTTTTTTATTTTTATTTCATTTTATTTTATTATATATCGGCGTAGATCTTGTACCTGCTAATCTGGTGAGGCAGTGTGAACTAACCTTCAAAGAATCTTCTGCTCGCAACGAACAGGACCGTAAATCATGAACAGGTTCTAGGACATTAAATACATAAAAAAACTAAAAGATTTTTACGATACCGAAAAGTTAATTTGTATGGATATTGTTATACGAAGATATTTTTGGCGCGTGCTACGAATATACTTTTTTTTCACTTCATTCTTTGAAAATGATTCGTGTACAGACAAGGGTTTAAAATTAATTTAATATTTTAAATATATTCTTTTTAAATGTACTTTTATTTGTTTGATTTAATTGATAATTACTAGATTTTGTGTTTTATAAAAAACAATATTATGTTTATTCTGTATTTTAAAATGTTAATACTGAATTATATTAAAAACGTATATTTATTATAACCAGATATATAATAAAATAATTTTATGTCTATTAGATAAACATATTTATTAATATATTTAATAATAAAATGAAAAATGTGCATAACCTTAATTGAAATATGTATTGTAATTACATATTTTTTGTAATAAATGTATTTAAAATATATAAATTTTATAATTATTTTCTAAATTTCCATTTAAAAAAATATATTACCTGGTAAATCAAGATTCATTGACATCTGAAAGTAAATAAAAAATTAAAATTAAAAATTTACATCCTTGTACTTATGTATCTATTGTATAGTTTTATTGTTTACTTAAATTCGATCACCCAAAAATAATAATTTCATTATTATTAATAATAACTTTAAATTTATTTTGTATTTTATTATCGTATTTAGTAATTTTTCCTCGAAAAATATTTTTTTTAATTATTTTTAAAAATTTTATGAAAAATCTAATATAAAAAGAGTAACATCAAAAATGGAGCTAAAACTTTAATTTAGTATTAAGGAGTCAGTAAATATAAATGAATAATGAATATAATCAGGTATAGCTGCATAAATATAAGTTTGAGTATTACAATATATAGCGGAAAACCAAAATGACACTGAAGGGTTAAGACACACATTTACTTGTTTACTATCATTTATTCTCCTTTACTCATATTTGGGTTATACTATATATTTGAGTTTACTTAGTATAAATGTACATAAATGCATGTTTGAGTATAAATATATTTTCATTTTTGATTCGAAAATGTTTAAATATAAAAATAAGAAAACATTTAATATCATTTTTTTTATATTACATAAATTTTTGTCAAAACATTTTTAACTAACGAATGAAATTTATAACGGAGAGTTAATGACTTTAATAATTGTTTTTGAAGTGTATATGTGATTTTGGATAGAATAAATACTGTTTTGATGAAATGGGTTTTGCTAGATTTTTTTTTAAATGAATACTAGAACATAATTCTAAAACCTTGTTAAGTATATTTTGAAAATAATTTGGACTAATTAGAAAAAATATGAAATTAACATGTCCGGATTTTTTGTTGAACAAGGTGTACAATTTTTAGTTTATAATAAGGATTATTATTAAGTTATGGATACATAAAAAACATCAACCTTCTTTATCTATTGTATGATAAAAATTCTCTCAAAATTGTTCAATTTAAGTGATCCAACATCTTTCTCTTCTATTCCACAAAGGCAAGTTATTTCATATTTTTATTTCATCTATCTATAAATCTCTTCTTGTATCTTTTTATATTTCTGAAGTTCCAATTAATAATTTTTAGCGAGTATTTTTTGATTTCTTGTTATATAATAAGCTAACTTTCATTTTAGATCTTCATTTTTATTTTAATGTCCGTAAATTTATTAGTCGTTATTCTTAATATGCATTTTTCCATGCTTCTTCATGTTATTTGGAGTCGCTGAATTATTTTCGAATTTATAAACTAAATATCACAACCATAAGTGAAAATTGGTTAATAAAGATTTTTTTCTACAAATATAGAAGAATATTCGAGTGTATGATATGAGTATTATATTTTCCTAAACATTACACTATCTCATTTTTATTATCTTGTTTACTTCTCTATATATGTTTCTTTTGTGTTAATAAGTTTTTAAATGTACATAGATTTTTTTTCGATTTTTTATTTCTTTTGGCACATATGTATATATATATATATATATATATATATATATATATTTGTACAAATACTGTATATTAAAAAAACATGTTTCAACATTTTTAGATATACTTAATCATATTAGATTATTATTATTTTACATTCACACGTACGTCTCAATTATACACTCACTCGTGTATTTCATACTAAATATACAATTATCATTATTATTATAATAAAGCAACCAATAATACTTTTTTGTGAATTCAACATATACAGCAATAATAATAGTAATTTTAAATCGATTTATTCTTCCGTAAACATTTCATACCACATAAAATTGTGCAATTTTCTTATTATATTTATAAATGAGCGACATATAAATGGTAATTATTTCTTAATTTTAACTAAACACACATAAACATATAATTATGAATTCAATTTCATTCCATTGTTCTTCTTAAATCAAAATTAAGATTTAAAATGTTTATCCGTAATGTTGGTGTAAAAGTATTAATTATTATTTTATTTTTTAATATTATAATAATATAAAAAAAATAAAAGTATGATCTTTTTTGATAAAATAACATTATTTAACTGATAGATTTTCAATAATGATTTTTGTAAAAACATGTTTTTTTATTAAATAATAAAAATTCAAAAATCTAAAAAAACTAGAACTCTAGTATTTGTATATTAAAATACTCTTTTGCAATAAGAATTACTATAATCTTTGAAGTAAATGACATCTTATCTTAAAAATTGATGATTAATAGATATTTAATTACTGATAGATTTTATATTACTAATAAATATAATTGATGTACAACATTCTCTATATTTTCACTTATTAAACTGATATGTTTATTATAAGAATTATTAAGTGCTATAAAATGAAAATAAGAAAATGATCATACCTTATTCTTGTCATAATTTTATTCAAATACTTTGACAACGTTTATAGTTTAATGTATATAATAAATAATCAGCATAATAAATAAATTCAAAGAAAAGTTCACTTAGATCAATTTCTTAGACTTGTATTTAATTTATATATATATATATATATATATATATATATATATATATATATATATATATATATTCGTACATATATGTTATTAAAATTGAATAAAAATCAATAGTTTTATATTATTATTATATAATTTGACCAAAATATTTTTATTTATTTTAGAAAATATTTTTCTGCACAAAAATATTTTCTTTAATAAACAAGTAGTTTTAATTTAATGAAATAATATTAAAATAATATATTATATTATTTTATAATGAGTTACAAATATCAATTGTAGTATATATCTCAAAAAAATATAAGTTATATATTAGGTTTTAAATTAATAAAAATTATAATTATTAATATTTATCCTTAAAATATTTATTATTTACTGTTGAATTTCTAAATTTAATTATATTATATTTTTTATTTTAACATAAAATTGAAATAAATACACACACACACACACACACACACACATATATATATATATATATATATATATATATATATACACGACTGTCGTTTGATAAGTATGGTAAATTTATTTGCTGTTTAATTTAATTACATTTTTCAATTTAGTTTTTCTTACTTTTTTACTATACTTATTAAATGACCTCGTATATATATATATATATATTACATAGGATTTTCCAACAAGCATTTCAGAAATTTAAATGGAAATAAAACAAAAAGTTATTTAATTAATTAGTTATTTATTAATTTTTATTTTTAAACATATTCGATGTCATTAATGATGGAAAACAGTTTCACTCATATGCAATCGTTTAGTCAATTTTTTAATCATTCTTTCACATAATTTTTCTCCAATTTCATGAATTACACATTTAATGTTTATTTTTAATGCTTCTTTTATTTGTGGTTTAACAGCATATATCAATGATTTTACATAACTCTACAAAAATAATCCAATAGAGTTAGATAACATGACCTTAGTGGCTAATTGATGGGTTTATTTCGTGAAATGATGGATTTATTAAATTTTTGTTTTAATAAGTATGTTAAAGTTTTTAAAATTTATAATTGTTATTGAAGTGTTAAACGTTTCATGATAATTTGACAAATTTTACTGAGTTGAAATATGAAAATAAGTTTTAAAAAAATCAAACATGGTTACCACCAGCTATTAAAGTTCTGACATTCTTATTAGAAAACCCTATATTAAGTTTTTTGGAGTGAGTGTAATTTATTATTTTTAATAATTTTCTAAATATATAACTACTTCGTATATATTCGTACGTGTAACTTAAAATTTTATAACGAAATATAAGATTCGTTTATATTTTTTTATATTTAACATTGTTTATTTTAATATAAATAGTAAAAGAATGTGTGATATCATAAAACTTTAAATAAATCCATCAGATAAAAAATTAAACATACCTAACTAGATTATAGTTTTATGAAAAATTTATCAAACTATTTTATTGAATTGTTTTTATATTTAATGTTATATAATTTATAAATTCTGTAAATTATAATGTTAAGTAATAATTTAACATTATATTTAATTTAATATATTTTTATGTAACTTAAAAAAGTATTAAAGAAAAATTATGAAGGTATAATTATTTCAAAAATAATAACATAACTCTTATATAGACATATAAGAATATTGTACTTTCTATGTACTGTTTTTTAGACCAATTAAATTTCGAGATGTTTAAAACTAAAATTAAAAAACAATAAAATTTGTCAATAATCTCATATTTAATTATAAACATACGAGTTGAAAATATTTAAAATAAATTCTAATTGTACTTCTAAAAATAATAGATTTTTATATTTATTTATATTCTTTTTACTGTATTTTTAAATACAAGTTTTAATTTGTTAATCTTATTTTTCCTAATAATACTCATTACATTAAAAAATAATTAAAATAATTCATCAAATTTTAACATGTTTTTATTATAAAATCTACTTGTTACTATTGAAACTATACAAGTATAGTGAATACGACTTTTTCGAAATGAACTCGATTTTCTCAATCACAACAACTTTCAATGGCTTTATCGATAAATGTACACCGAAGACCACTCGAAGATGTACGTGGTTACTTATAAAAAAGGTCGATTTTTTTCCATGTACGCACGAGACATGCATCGTACAATAATAATTTCTCATGGCATCGAAACGTATTATCGCCTCGTGTCAATGAGTAACGCGTTGTATTGACTACGACCTGTTATACACACTATTAGGCTTTCAACGTACTGCTAAACAAGTGTTATTCGCAACATACATAAACAACCTACACGTTGTAAGAGAATCGTAATTTAAAGTTCGCACAACACAAAGTAGTACAATAATCAAAATGTTAACTATATTTTCATAATTTTATTGAGATATTACCTATCAGGTTGTTTTCGATAATTATATACGTATGTACACACACATCTTTCGTGCATATAAATACATATATACATTCATACATACATACATATATACATACATACATACATACATACATATATATATATATATATATATATATATATATATATATATATATATATAATTACCTCACGTAGTAATCATTAGTGATTTCAAGTTTTCGTCTATGAGTTAAAATTTTATTTGACAAATTATTGGGTACTATAATTAGTTTAATGTTGATAATAAATGATTTCGATGACTAATATCAATAGTATCGCAATAATTTGTAATTATATATGTTTATTATTAACCTTTATAAATTTATCAATGAACTTTCTATAATTATAAAGTTCTTCAATAGAATAATTAAATATTTAACGATATTAAGTGAAATCGATTTGAAATTGATGTTTTTCGTCTGGTATATTTCATTTCTTCCACGAAGAAATATATTTATATTTTTCATATTTCATAAGATATTTCTATAATTTTGACTAAGATATTAAAAAAAAATTATTTTTTAAATTTTAAGACTTTTTTATCATTTCTTATATTTGGAAAGAAATTTATATATTTATTGAATTTTGTTGCAATTTTAGTATAGTAATAAATATTGTTAATAAATGTTTTTTGGACGAAAAATATTTTGATTTATATATTTGGTTGAAATTGGAATCGTTTCTATAAATTTATATTGGTTTGTATAATATAATGGTTTAAATTCTGTACACAAAAACATGTATTTAGAAAAGTATACGAAATATATTTTACTAATATTTATCATTTTCTTGATTGAGTAATAAATAATATGAAGAATATAAAAAATATTTTCACTATTTATTAATCGATGTAGCTAATTCATTTTTATATAAATGAATCACTCATTATAATAGGAAAAAAATTTATAAAAGTGATTGAATAATAATACATTTTTTACTTTACTCATTGATAAAAAAATTATATCGTCATTAGAGCAATGTATTGCGAAATTAAATTTTTACAGTACGAAGCAAATTTTATATAACCGTTGAAATGCATATTAGTAAATAAAGTGAATTAAAATTGACTATTGAAAACTATTATAAAATTTGTTTTTGTGATAAATTAATCTTTTTAAAATATTTTATTTATTAAACAAACTATAAATGGAATAAATGGTGGTAATTTATTGATGAAAAAAAGTAAGATGAATACAACGACAATTTATAGACCATTTTTTCTTTATTTTTTTAAGATAGTTGTAATATGTGAAATTATATTTATGCAATAAAACCTAATCCATTGGTGTACGGAAAAATTAGGTCCTTACCATTTACCTTAATTGGTCATTTAATAAAAACGTACATATATATATATATATATATATATATATATATAAATATATATATATATATATATATATATATATATATATATAAATTTGGGATTTTAATAGCTCATTAGTCTCCTGATTTATTCTTTTGTGACTATTTGTTCTAATAGAAAATAAAAGGTACATATTTAAATGACAATGCAATAATCCAATAAATTTACATTGTTTTTTTCGAGGTTCTTGGTACCTCGAATTCAGATAATTATTAAGAAATAGATTATGTAATTAAATTGAGAATTCATTTTAGTATTTCTTTAAAAATAAGAATTAGCATTTTGAAATATTTTGTAACTATTTTAAATAATTAATAATATATTTTTTTTAAAAAAATACAATAATTAATAATATTTTTGTGTAAATTAAATTTGCTTCCTATGGCACGTAAAAAATATACGTTATTATTTAAAGACAAGTTTTCTTCTTAAATCTATTAGAAAATGTTGGGACAAATAGTACAAATATGTATACACACATACATACATACATACACACATACACACATACACACATACACACGTGCACACGTACACACATACATACGTACATACATACCATACATACATACATACATACATACACATACACACATACACATACACACATACAAATACACACATACACATACATACATACATACATACATACATACATACACATACACATACACACACACAGACACACACATATATATATATATATATATATATATATATATATATATATATAACATATTTTTATTGGAAAGTGAAATTGTAATTAATTAAAAAAGTTAGAATAAAATTAAAATTCTATGTAAATCAATTAATATTTGTTTAAATATACTATTTTATATGACAACTTCAGTGCTATAATATTTCTAAAGTTTTTTCGCATATATAAATTAATTAAAATTTATTTTAAAAATTTTAATCGCATGTTTTAATCAATATTTATAATCCCTTTAATTTTTTTAAAAAAAATTGTTAATAATTGCATAAAATATTATGGTTTATTCTAATTTATACTTTTTATATTATGTTTTACTATATTTTATAAAATCTTTTATATACAGTTATATACAAATAACATTTTTTATATTTGTTTAATTGTTCTGTTTAAAAAGTATAAATTATGATAATTTAGGATATGCTGTAAATGAATATATTTAATTTTAAAAGTACCGTGTATATATATATATATATATATATACACTCGTATATATTGTAAATATGGTCATTCAAATGTGACGCCTAGATTTGCGTTTTATTAAAAAGAAACAAAGAAACTATACATATGTTTCCCTGTACACGACCTTATACACATGTTTCATTTTAATAAAACACAAATCTAGGTGTCACATTTGGCAGACATATATTTATATATATATATATATATATATATATATATATATATATATATATATATATATATATATATATATATAATTTTCAAATAAAGATTGAGTTATTTGAAAAAAGAGAATGATTCAAAAAATGTTAAAAACTTCGAGTTTTAACCGATGCTGTTTTTTCTCATTTCGTTTTTTATTTTTTGTATCAAAAAAAGAAGACGTTCATTGATTTATCGGTTCTGTCGCTATGTGCATTTGTATAATTGTGGAAGCAGCGTTATGTGGAATATTGCAACCGGTAGTGTAGTAGGCCGTTTGCAAGACTCAGGTTTGCGTGTAATGTGAACACGACACACTTGATCGCGCCTCGTCGAACAATAATTAATGACTGTCGGGTCGTTCGCGTTGACACGAACATAGTCGAGAGCGGTCGAACGACGTGCGCGCCTCTATGCGGTGGCGCTTTTTAACCACCACCGATGTATTCTGATGTTCGCAGGCGATAAACGTGTCACAAGTACATGCGCTCACCTATCACCTACGTCTTTTCATATTTTATTTATTTATTTTTATGTTACACCCTTTGCACTGTTTTCTAACTAGTATTACTTGTAGAGTATTTTCACAAATATGTTAATTAAATAATTAAATATGTACATTCTGTTCTTTGGCAAATTTTTAAAATAATTCTTCTACATGTATTCTTTATGTATAAATAATGTAACAAATTTAATACGTTCAATTTATGCATGGTTCGAGAAAAACATGTCTGTAAATATTTAATATCCAGAAAATGTTATTAATTTTAATTAAAAAACAGGTGAGTATCTAATATTTAAAAATATAAACTACTATTATTTAAGTTGTTAAATTTGATAATTTTAATTATATTTTTTAATAAAAAATAAAAAACTTTTTTATAAATAGTTTTTATATTCTTTTCCAACATTTCAAATTGACATGTACTTTGTATTTATAAAATAGCAATTTGAAAAATATTAACTGAAAATTATTAATTTTATATCAATATTTTATATTCAATTACAACATATAAAAATAAAGATTTTTAGGACAGTATAAACTAATTACAATTTTAAATAACTTTTATTTCTATTTTGATTTCTTTTTTTAAATAATTTTAATAAAGTTTATAGATACATAAATCTTGTATATATATATATCACATCACATCATAAAGCTCATATCAATCCACTACTGGACGAGAGCCTCAATGAATGTTAACCATTCACTGGTATTTGGTCATATTCACCACGCTGACCAGGCGGATTGGTGAAGATTTTTTTATTCGGGGTTTACTCCCTTCTCCACAGTTATTTTTATACAAGATGAGGTTGTCGGCCTTCATACTCAACCCTCGAAAATGAGGGACTCTCCGACTGGGATTCGAACGCAATCTCCCGCATGACACGCGGTGATGCAAACCACTGTGCTACCCAGTCGGTTATATATATATATATATATATATATTTATATATATATATATATATATATAATTATGACATTTATTTTCAAAGATCTAAAATAAGTATCTATTAGAATTCATATTTTTCTATATAAAGAAGAAAATATTAATTTATCTTTTTTTAATTTTTTTTTATTCTAATATATAATATAATTTATGTTATTTTTTAAATTAAGTATGGCGTATTTTTTACTTGATCTTTTATTTAATATTTTATAATTATAATCAGTATTAAAGTTTGTACATTTTAAAAAAAAAACCTTTTGAATTTACTTTGAAATTTAAATTATAACTTATATTATAACTTATTTTGTGAACAGTTCTGTTTAGTTCTATATATATATATATATATATATATATATATATATATATATATATATATATATTTATACACAATGTTCAATCCATTGAAAAACTAAGAATTGAACACACATATGTGAAAAACGTTTAAAAACATTTACAGAAATGCTACATTCTAAGTACAAGTACACGAAGAAACAGGAAAGATTAAAATTATGAAAGAATTGAGATAAGGCGATGTAATATTGCCTTGTCTCACTAAAGATTTTTCTAATGGCGCTAGAAGAAAAATTTAAGGCACTAAAATGTAAATCTGATGCAATAAAAGAATGAATAAGATACTTAGTTACCTACGGTTTGCTGACAGTATTATAGTTTTGTTAGGATTTCCAGAGGAACGTCAGAAAAAGGTTAGAAGAATTAAACTAAGACAACAAATTGGTCTTATGATGAATTTTAACAAGGATAAAAATGCATAATAAATTTACAGATTAGAAGAAAGTCGAATTAAAAGAAGTTAGAACTATTTTCGTTTAAAATAGTTTATTAACAAAACAGGAACATTTATGACATAAATAGGAAAACAAAAAGGTATAAATTTCGTAGAACTTTTAAAGAAATGATTATATAATTAGTTCTAATCAATATATTTTGTCTGTTTTCATTTATAACAGTGAAAAATGTTTTTAAATTCTATTTAAGAACTACAGATAACACAAAAAATATGTAAAAATTAATATTGGAAATTTTATGTGGCGTAAAAAAGAGAAACAAGTGGATTAGAAATAAAATTAAAGTTACGTTATAATAAAAATAAACTATTAAAAAAATGGACCGATTATATAGCAAAAAGGAAAATTATAAATGGAAATTAAAAAAAATATATTGGTAATCCAGAAATATAAAAGGCGTAGGAAAAAGCTTATGAATAGATGAGAAAGAGACATGAAAAAATGTTGATGTGGAAAAGAAAAGAAAAATATTAGATTGTTGAAAATTTTTTTTGGAAAAGGCCTTCATTAAGTAATAGAAATAAAGGTACTAATGATATATATATATATATATATATATATATATATATATATATATATATATATATATATATATATATATATATAAATTATATATATATATATATATATATATATATATATAGGTAATTATGTAAAAATAAAAATCTAATCTATAATTACAAATATGCAAAAAGTAATTATGTTAAATTACATTTTTAGGAAATATAATGTAATCAAGTATTATTAAAAAAATATTTGAAAGCCATAATATTGTAATTATTATTCTAATTTTAAAATTATATTAATCATATACAAATAAGTGCTTTTATTAACGTAATATAAAATAAATAATAAAATGAAATTATATATTTATTTAAATGGAAAAAAAATATTTAGTAAGATTTTTCAAATCTGTCGATTTCTTAAAAACGAGTAATAATTTTTGAAAATGAACTGTTTTGTCTAAAAAATTTATTTCTTCGAACAAATATTACTTTTATTAAAAATCACAAAAAGTATAAAAAATATTTTGAGCCATAAGGACGAAATTGTAGTAGAAAATTCTTATTAAATTTTATCAGTTACATTAATAGAATGTGAGTGTACAATAATTAAAATTTATATTGAATAAAAATTAACTAATAAGTAAAAGTATTGAAATATAAAACTGTTGTTTAATTTATTCTAATCACTGCCTTCTGTTAATTTTTCGTATATATTTCAAATTATTAATTCACATCTAAAAAACTGACCATACTCAGTTTTAAACTGTCATTGCTTAAATTCGATATGAAATCTTATTTACTCAGAACTAGTTATTCGATATTTTGATAATTTACAGGACTTTCATTTAAGGAATGTTTGGAATTTTCATGAAGACTTCAACAATAATTTACTATATGATACTCTGACTTTTAGAATTTAATACATTTTGTATCACATTTCAGAAATGTTGTTCAATGTCTACATGCAATATTTAATATAATAATATAATCGTTTGCATAAAGCAGATGCGGTCTTGAATCGCGACAATAAATAATTATCTTGCGTAAGTAAAGAAAAAGTGCACTCACATTTTCTCCCACTATTTCATACGTCACCACTTATACGTATATATCTTGACAGTGGTGTGCTGTTGTGAGATATCCTCGACATAGTGTCGTCTGTACTTAGTCTCCCACCTGCTGAATGTTCTGTGTACCTGTATTGCAGTATCTAAGCCTGTTGCGGCCATGTTTATTGTCAGGCACTGTGATGAGTGTCCACTAGCCGCGGCCACCCAGTGAGCTACAGTCCGACCACTGCAAGAAGAGATTCTAATTTCTAATAAAGTTGATAAAACACGTTTACCGTATAGAAACTTGCAAGCATTCGCAAAAATATTATTTTATACAAGGACATAAATAAATTTGATCGTAAATATCAATAAATGCATGATATCCACTTTTAAACATACATGTGTATATATATATATATATATATATATATATATATGTATATATATATTTAAAAAAATAAAGACAAATAAGTTATGAATAATTAATAAAATAATTAAAAACATTTAAATAAATCTCTATATTATTTGACTTCCAATATATTATTTTATAATTTTTATTAATATGAAAACATTTTTAATATAAATCAAGTTTACAAGTTTTCTTGTAAATAACTATAAAATTTTATTATTGTTTTATGTAAAAGTTTAAAACTTACTTTTGTTTATTTAGAAGAACTTTATATGTTATAACTTTATTACAGAAATAAATTAAAAAAACATATCAATATATATGAAACATATCAATAAATATGAAAGATATAATAATCGCTACCATAAAAACTAAAACATTTTTTTTAAATTGTCATTAATTTAGAAAGAATATTTTTATAATTTGGCTAAAAATAATTAAAAATTAATATAAATATTTTAAATGAACTGATTAGAAAAAGTTTAAGTAAGTGAAAAGTAATATACATATATAAAAATGAATGTATAATTTAATGAAATGAGGTTTAAAATGAAGATGAATAATATTAAAAATTATGTAATATTCAAAAACTTATACTTAAATTTAGTAAATATATGTAATATATATACACTGACGCGAAAAGGTATTTGTCATATGGGTAACAAAAGCAATTTATTGATATAATTCAATAAAGTCGTTAAGTTGAAAAAAAAATTGTTTTTTGTATTTTTTCTAATGAATATTATATTTATTATCAATTAAATAAAAAAAATGTTTGCATTTAATGACTTTATTAAATTATATCAATAAATTGCTTATGTTACGCATATGACGAATACTTTTTCACGTCAGTGTGTATATGTATATATATATATATATATATATATATATATATATATATATATATATATATATATATATATACACATATGAAAAAATAAAAATAAAATTCAAAATACCTAATCTTTCCTGTTTTACTAAAAATGTAATTCATTTAAACCCAGAAAAATTTATAAAAAATACCTAATAATTAGAAAAAGCAACCTAAAAAATGATTTTAGGATAAATCACAGCAAAATAAGACTAATGTACAATATGATTGTATTAGAAGAAATAAAAATAGAAGTTAAAAACTAACTACATTTAAAATAACTTTTTAATTAACACTGAGAAACACTTATATAGAGTTTTCCAATAAGAATGTCAGAATTTTGACAGATGATGGTAGCCATGTTTGTTTTTTTAAAGTCATTTTGATAATTCAACTCAGTATAGTTAGGCAAATTGCCATGGAACGTTTAATACTTCAACAACGCTTAGAAATGTTAAAAACTTCAATAGTCTTATTGAAATAAAAGTTTAATGAGCCCATTATTTCACAAAATGGACCCATTAATTGGACACCAAGATCATGTGATCTAACTCCATTTGATTATTTTCTGTGGGGTTATGTAAAGTGATTGGTTTATGTTGATAAACCACAAACAACAGAAGTATTAAAAAGAAACATTGAACGTGTATTCATGAAATTGGACCATAATTACGCAAAAGAGTGATTGAAAATTAGACTAAAGGAATATACTATGTCAAGTGAAGTTGTGATGGTCATATGAATGAAATTGTGTTCCATCATTAATACCATAGAATATGTTTAAAAATAAAATAAAAAAATAACTAATTATTTAAATACTTTTTGTTTTATTTCCATTTAAACTTCTGAAGCACTTATTGGAAAACTATATAGATGAAGTAAGCAGGAGAAGAAAAATGAAATGGTGTTAATTTAAAAGAAATGTTCTCATGATGAATTTGCATGTTCTTCTATGTTTTAAGAAAAAAGTTTTAGTTTTTGAATCATACTATTCTTATTTATAGTAGTGAAATATGTGACTTAAATTTTAGATTAATTTAATGATAATAAAGAACACAAAGAAGTAAAGAAAGATGTATGTTAGGAATAACACGTAGAGGTTAGAAGAAAGAGAAGTGAATTTGAAAGAAAACAAAAGTTACGGATGTTAAAATGAGTATAAAAAGATTTGAATGGAAACTAGACGGTCATATAGCACAAAAAAACAGTAATGGGCAATACAAGTTATTGATTGAGAATCAAGAAATATAAAAAGGCTTCATTAAAATTAATGTTAATAAGAAATTTTATCTCAAGATGACCTCTAAATAAAAAAGGTTGTAATGTATAAAAAATAATATAGCAGCCTTGAAAAAAATTTCATAGGATTGACATATATAGATCTGAGATTTTATTTGAACAATAATGTAGTTTTTTTGTTGAATGAATGAATGGTTTTAATACAATAGTGAGAAATGTTACTCTAGTTAATAAGTCTATTAAATTATAATACTCATGTCGTTATATATATATATATATATATATATATATATATATATATATATATATATATATATATATATATAAAGAGAATTAAATAGATAAATAAATATTTATATAAAATGATTGCATGTAAATGTTGAAATTAGATAATTGAAAATAAATTTGATAAAATGAATCTAAATAGAAATAAAATCCATGTCGCATGGGCATGTGAAATAGCAATTAGACTCATCTCGTATGTAATTTAAATGTCGACTACTGCGAAAATCAGCATCGTTGTCAACGCCCAATTGATATTCTCAGTTTGCCTGTAACTTAGATCTGATAATGGTGTCGAGGTTTAAATGTTCGATAGACATGCAATTATTGCAATTTATTACTTTGTGTACGTAAATGAAATGTGCATCTATTGAATTGATCTTAATAATTGATTATATAAATTAATTTAGAGTTTCCTTTTTTTAAGGGAAAATATAATGTTAATTTATTAATTATAATTGATACGAATTTGACTGTTATTATTTTTGGAAATTCATTAATTACATTAGATCTTTAGAGATGTATAGAAACTGAAAATGCATATTAGTTTAATAAGCGAAGAATTCTATGGATTATCTTTATAAATTTTGTACTAATATTATTTAATAGCAAAAATCAAGAAAAATAAAGATAATGGTGCTATTTTTTAGATGAGAATATAATTTGTATTAATTTTTATTCATATGTAATTAGCAAAAATAATGAAAAATATTTTTTTTAATAAAATCTATTTCAATTTAAAACAATACAATAATTGATATATATATATATATATATATATATATATATATAAATTTTAAAAAAATCTATTACAAAAATGGAATATACGAGTATTATATCCATTTCATAAGTTAAAGAGTAATAAAATAATCTAAGGTATAAAAATATTTTATAATAGTATTTCCATTTATAATATATAAAGATATATATATATATATATATATATATATATATATATATATATATATATATATATGCAAATATGTAAAATGTTCTAAAAAGTAATGATCGAGAACGTTATTTTAATTTAAAAATTAGTAATATAATAAACGAAAATATATCATTTCATTTTATGTGTATTTTTGAGGTTGAATTTAATAACAGTCAAATATTTTATAAGTATAATAAAATAGTTAATTAAGTATCGACATCATAAGACAAAATTGAAGGAAAAGCTATTAAGTGATATTTGTTAAAAATAATTGAATCGTTTATGCGAAATTAGTTGCTATCAGAGAACGATTAAACTTCAGAAATTGGATCTTTATTTAATATTAATAATAATATGTATATATATATATATATATATATATATATATATATATATGTATGTGTGTGTGTGTATGTGTATAGTTTTTAATTAATGACAAATTATACATATTTGATTAATAAACACTTAAATTAATAATAAATTTGTTCAATTAAATAAATATCTATAATTTCATATTTTATAGTACTATCATCTATAAATGGTATTGATAAAATTTCATTAAATTGCAATTAACATAATTTTACATGTTTTTTAATAGCTTAGTAATTGAATAAACAACATTTTAATGGAATGAAATATCATATTTATTGAATACCAATAAAATCATTAATTATTTTATGTATTACTCAATATATAATGGTATTTGATTTCATTAGAATATATATAATATATATATATATATATATATATATATATATATATATATATATATGTATATATAAGGTCATCCAAATGTGTCGCCTAGATATGTTTATTAAAAAGAAACAATACACATGTTTCCCTATACATCACCCTATACACATGTCTCTTTTTTAATAAAACACAAATCTAGGAATCACATTTAGATGACAATATATATATATATATATATATATATATATATATATATATATATATATATTATATATATATATAATTATGTGTGTGTGTGTGTATAACGTGTTACGTATATCACGAACAGATAGAGAGAGTACTGAATGGGGCAGAAAGAAAAGAAAAGTTATGGATGTTATTGCAAAAGTATGAAGTTTGAAATAGAAATGGGCTGTTCATATATGTACAATAGTACGAAGAGAGAATCACTGTTGGAAAAGAGAAATTGTTGATTGGGAACCTAGAAATATAAAAAGGTTCAAGAAAAAATTCATAGATATATGGTAAAAAGATATAAGAAAATTCGTTGGAATTAATAGGAAAAGAAAGGTATTGGATTAAAGGAAGTGAAAAAGTTTGGGAAAAGTTTTCATTTGACAATGGATAGAGAAAGACTGTTTCTGCTGTTGCTGATATATATATATATATATATATATATATATATATATATATATATATATATATATATATATATATAATCGAGTATGCATGTTTTTATAAACTTTAAAATTATTTTTTAACCGTTATGTTACTACCCGAAATTTTTCACATTGATTACTACCCGGGTACACGTGTACCCCATTACAAAATTTCATTATTACGGCCCTAAATTCGTATATCTGGCGGTGTCTATTATATAAATATGGTAGATTTGTGATGCGGAAAACTTCTATCCTCTCACTGATCAAATTTATACTGGACAATCAGTATCTGGTAGAGAAAAAATTTTTAGGAATATTACCATGGATAATTTTTTTACAACTCTCCCGTTAGCCCGACATTTTATTATCATGGAAGTTGACAGTTGTTGGGACATTGAAATACAATAAAAATATATTCCTGCAGAAATGACAAAGACAAAATCTCGAAAAATAAATTCTTTATTATTTGGCTATAACGACAACGTGACAATATGTTCAAATATACCAAAAAAAAAATAAAACCGTCATAGTTTTGTCATCGATGTATCACGACAACGCAATGGGACTTTCCACACTAGTCAACATGCATACAGTATTCACGGCCACATGCATACAGTTAATATACAGTGAATTCACCACTCGTCTCACACGCTCTTACCTGAAAACTAATTTTTTTAGGTAGGGGAGTTTGGTAATAAGAGGGTGTGAGACAAGCGGTAATGGGCGTGAATACTGTATGCATGCTGACTAGTGTGGAAAGGCCCAATGACTGGATCCAAAAATAAACCCAACAATCCATTTTTATAACAAAACAAAATCTGATATTATGGACAAATAAGTAGAACGCTATAATGTGAGAAGGCGTACTAACAGGTGACCACTAGCATTGTTCTTAATATCGTTGATATTGCAGCTCTTGCAGCATATGTTATTTATTTCAAAAATAACTGTGTGCTCAAGAAAAAGATAAATCAGTGCCAAGTATTTTTGAGACAATTAGGAGAAGAGCTTTGTCTTCCAATCATTCAAGACCGTTTCCTCAATGTATAAATTACAAGAAACTTATATACAAAATTAGCGATCGAGAGCATGCTAATGAAGTCAATCTCTTGCATACAAACTACATCTACTTCTGCATCGATTGCTTCTACATCTACTACTAGTCTAGCTCAACGTGATATACGTGGTCATAAAATCGTTGTTGGTTCTTGCTGCATTTGTCATGCAGCACCGCATAAACGGAGAAGAAAGAATCGCAAATCATGTGTACAATGCCAGAAAGCTATTTATGATGAACATTCTTCGAAGTATTCAGTTTGTAAAAATTGTCCATCACCTTCCGAAAAATGACATTTTTCGGCTTATTTTTTTTTAAGATACAATAAAGTCCTATAATTAAAACGTAGTATTTACTTATTTTTTTTATTTATTTAATTTATTCCTGTCTTTTACAAAATACCTATGGGTATACGTGTACCCGGGTAGTAATTAGAGGGGTGTATCAGTTAAATGTCATTTGAATTAATATCTTTTTAATAAAAAAAATTATAAATACCTAAATCTTCTCGAAATTTCCCAAATAATGGGGATCTGACTGGGCAAAACGATCCTTCCCATAGAAATTTATTGGCTTCAACGCAAAGTCGAAAATGGGTACATGTGTACCCGGGTAGTAACATAACGGTTAAAACAGGGTCGTTACTTTTTGTTAAAAAATACTTTTGAAATTTTCAAAGTTATAAGAGATAAAAAATTAGATTATTCAAAATTTATATATATATATATATATATATATACACGTATAAACAATTTTGTGTATATGTTATGTGTGATTGTATATAAACATTTATATGTGTATGTATGATGTACATAGAAATGATTGCATATTCAAATATGAACTGCTAAGAAACATAAAATTCAAATCGGAAATTCACAACAGTTTCAATTTGAAACCAATAGTGTGTGTCTAAATATTACAATATACACATGTATATATATATATATATAAATATATATATATATATATATATATATATATATATATATATCTGCAAATACGTATACACATAAATATTGTTATGAGTTGTTTATGTATAACAACAGTTTACAGTATATAATAAAAGTGAATAATCAGGAATGCAGCATCAAAGCATCGACTTACTTATGCGCGCCAGTGGTGGTTCCGCGAACTAATCTTGAGACGCCGTCATCGAAGCCTCTGACGAGAACTAAACCGAGTAATTGACAACATAATTTTGTTAACCAGAAAATGTAGCGGAACGTTGGCTACAAAAGCATGGCTAAATAGCACATGGGAAGCGAACTCACGCATCATTTCGCAACGTATATCTGTTAAGTAATATGTATGAGCATTTCGAGAATGCATACGTGTATATATATAAATATATATATATATAAATATATATATATATATATATATATATATATATATATGTATGTACATAAATAGGCTTGAGATACACATAAAATAATTTTAATTAGGTTCTACATTATTAGAAAACAATATTTTAAATGTTTGTTATTATTAAATTAAATACCTTTTCTGTTTTAAAATTAAAACAGTAAGTCATATTATAATACAAGTACTTACATTTCCTCATTAAATAATTATATTACTATTTTATGTATGAAAGACATATTTTTTTACTTATTAACTTTATGTCCTAAAAAATGTATATGATATGATTACTGATTTTAAAGGAAATACTATTGAAAACAAAAATAAAACTTATTGATTTCGAAGTTGTTTTAATTGAATAGTAGCATGCGAAGTATAAGTATATAATTTTTCCAATAATTTCAATAGAGAATTTTTATATATCTATATCAAATTTTTAATTATATCTTATATTTCTGACTATATAATAACTTATTTTCATCTTTTTCTGCAAATGAAAAGATTTTTAGCGATTCAAAAAATAAATATTTATGATTAGATTAAGATAACGGGAACAAGTTCAGGTCAAAATGTGGGCGCTAAAATTCTTAGAAAAAAAATTTCAATATAAAAATTTCTAGTCGTGATTGTATAGGGTCATCGAAATGCGATGCCTAATTTATATTTTATTATTAAGAAAAAAAGAAACTATACACATGTTTTCCTATACATTACCATATACACATGTTTCTTTTTAATAAAATATAAATCTAAGCATTACATTTGGATGACCATATATTAGAAATTAATTAAAAATATACGAATATTAAACATCTATACAATTAAAAATATGTATAAAATACTATTTTTTATTGATACATGATGAATCATTTGATTTATTTTTATCAAATTATAGTCTTATTAAAAGAAATTTTTAATAAAAATGTTTAGGAATAATTTTGAAATTAATTTATATTTAACATAAAAAAATAATATAATAGTTTGAGATACTAATAAATATTAGTCAATATTATTAATTAGTATGGTTTGAGTCCTATAGATTGACAAGTAAAATATAATTAGTTTTTTTTTTTTGAAGATTTGTCAAAATCTGAACACAAGTCTACATATCTAAATAAAAGAAATATAGTTGAATAAAAGTATATATAGATATTAATTTTTCTTAAATTGTACTTAAATTAATATTAAGTTTTATATACGAGTAGTTAAATACGTTTAATAAACCAAATATTTTGTAATTTTTATTAAATATATAATTAACAGTGGAATATAAAAAAAATAATCAATTATTTTACCGGTTTTTCTTTATCTTATCTTTATAAATTCAGTAATACCTCGCATAATCCGGCTTCGATTAGTCCGGTTTCACTATAGTCGGGTTTGAAATTTTCAAAAAAAAAATTTTACTTGAAAAAATCCTACTAAAAAGTTTTTCTTGAAAAAATCCCAAAAAATTAATACATAAAATTATTTTTATACACAAATTTTCAAGTTTTCCCCTTTATTATGAAAACATAATAAAAAAGAAAACCGAAATCGTATATGCACATTATGCGCATCGCATGCGCAGTTCTAGTTTTGTGGTTTTTTTCTTTTTCTATTAGTTTTCGATTCGCAACTCTTGAGTAAAGTCGATTTTTTGATAATTAAATTTTAATAACTCATTTTAAAATGAATTTAAAATGTATTTAAAATGAATTATAAACCCCTGATTTTGTTTTGTTGATACATATACACACTTGAATATATTACTATCGTTTTATTTACTGAAAAACAGGAAAAAAAAATTGTTTGGAACCAATTAACGTTTTTGTTAATGTTTCGATTAATTCGGTTTCAAATAGTCCGGCTAATCAGTGGAACCGATTAGCCTGATTATGCGAGGTATTCCTGTATATGTATATTAAAAAAAGATTTCCTCTAACAGTTTTGAAGTAGAATATACAATTATTTTGTATAAACTCAATTCTATAAATTAAAATATTTAATAAGTAGATTAAATAAACATCTAAAATTAATATTATTAACTTCAAATTCTAAATTTATATTTAATATTTTAAAATTAGTTTCCATTTCATTTTGGTTCATTCGTTTCAGATTTGAATTATATTTTATTCTAATATTTTTCTGTAAAAACTCGACTTTAAATAATTTTGTACATATTTTTTGTATTTATTTCATATGAAAATATTCAAAATAACATACATCAAAGTTTTAATTAAATATTTCAAAAATGATTTAAGTGTTTATTATGGTCATAAAATAATAATATATTTAATATAATAATATTTAGAATAACTCATGTATTTGTTTATTATATATAGGGTCATCCAAATGTGACGCCTAGATTTGTGTTTTATTAAAAAGAAACATGGGTATAGAGTGATGATAGGGAAATATGTATATAGTTTTTTGTTTCTTTTTAATAAATCATAAATTTAGGCATCACATTTGAATGACTTTTTATATATCTATCTATCTATCTATCTATCTATCTATATATATATATATATATATATATATATATATATATATATACACAAACAAACATATATATATATATATATATATATATATATAAATATATATATATATATAATATATATATATATATATATATATATATATATATATATATATATATATATAATGATATTTGTAATTTACATAATGTCAAGTTCAAATAATGTAAAACAAAAATGAAATTTACAAGGTTCCAATCTGTACAATATGCCACTGTCAAAATCCGATTTAAAGACCTTCCCAACACTAGTTACTTATGGAATTTGACCGTTTCATAGTTTCGAAAATAAAGAAGAACGAAAGCAAATGTCAACAGCAGTAATCCCATCATGAAAGTATTTGTGGTAAATTTGCATGCCAAAAATTATGAATGCTGTGAATTTATAGCCTCATTTAAAGGAGTATATGCAAGGAGGCCATGGAATAATCTGACTTTTTGTTATACAGATTATGTGCGGTGGACCACATTGTGCAAACAGCTTCCAAGTATTGGGGGATTATCAGCGGGGGGGAGGTCATAAATTATGACAAATTAGGGTCGACC
>CP092089.1:18607625-18612625 GCA_029203775.1 Neoneuromus ignobilis | reverse complement strand
GAAATTTGATAATAAATAACTTATTTTTTAAAAAAATATTAGATACTTTATTATCAATATTACATTTAAAAGACATTAGCTGCTAATATTTTTGATATATATTGAAAAAAATATTTTTAAATTTCTCTCTCTCACTTCCTCTTTATATATATATATATATATATATATATATATATATATATATATATATATAATTGCTATTTTCTAAAATATAAAAGAATTAATAAATGATTTATTTGTACCCATTGACGTTTATTATATAATACATAGTGTATAGACAATATAACGAACCGTTAGTATAGAGAAAAATTCAAATCTATGTGACTATATGATTTTCATTTCATAAAGCAATATTCTGATTTATAAGTCACTTGCTATTAACAGCAATAAATGAATGTTGATTTAAATAATTCAAACAGGCTTTTTCATATTTAATTTCTTATAAGTTTTTTTTTTGTTATTCTAAATAAAGTATTAAAAAGATAACTATTTAGCAATGAAGATAAATTAAAAGGGTTTTTTGTAGTTTCATTAATTTTAAAAATTAATAAATAATTTTTAGTATTCTTGAAATATTTATTCAAAAAAGTATAATAGTTTTTTCTGATAATTATCTTTTATTCATATGAAGAAACTTAAAATGTTCAAACACATATATTTAATTATTATTTATGATTAAAATTATAGTATATTTACATAAAAAAACTTTTCACTAATTATTACAGTTATCTTAAATGCCTACAAAAGTGATATTTTTATTTTAGTATTGTTTGGATAATTTGAGAATTATTTTTAGGATAATTTTGTTTAAAAACGATGATATTAAATATAAAATTAATTTATGTTTATCATTATTAGAAATTAAATACGATGAATAAAAACAATTATATAACTATTATATTTGCTTTCTTTTTACTTTGATAAATTGCGGAAAGGCGTTCAAAAATGTTTTTTATTTTATAAGCATACATTAAATATTTGAGACTAATTATTTAATACTTTTTTTCATATAACATTTTATTAATTTCACTTGACATAATAACACAACTGTTCATTGTAATTTTATTGGAAATAAAATTAACGTAAGTTGAATTAAAAAATTAAAAAAATGTCTTTATTGATTGAAGACTAAATAGATTTTCAATAGAATTTCAAAATCGAAAAATGAAACTTTAACGAAATAGTACATTTCAAGTATCGATGTAATTGAAGCAACTGTCGTTTTATATGACAATAATTTACTACAAGAGGTTATTAAAAATTAAATCTTCAATAAGAATAACATATGGATAAGATTTAATATGTACCAGTACAATTAATACAGTTAAACTAATTATTCATTAATCAAATATCTTTATAAGTATTATCTCGAGATTAATTCTTTTCAAATGACATATCAAAAATGTATATACAGATATTTTACTAAACACTTTAGAAATATCTATTATGTGATCTAATAATAAAAGTATATATTCCCATATATTTTATTTTGTATACAATTAGACGTTATAAAGAAAATTTTAAAAGTTATCGTTTGACTTTTTCCAAATGATCTAAAAATTAATGATAAATATCTCAAAATCTCGATACACATCTCAAACATACACATAATAGTATATAGAACATTCAAAAGAAAAAAATAATCTTGCATCTGGATCACTTTCGAACATATGAACCATGATCCAATGACGTCATATTGCATACGAAGATGTTCGAATTGTCATGGATGACATTGACAGAGCGGAGACAGTTAGGTGACAACAAAAATACGATTCTTGCGCCCCCCTGTTGAGCCATTCTAACCGACAACAAGCGAGGCTATTTAGATCGGCTCAGCTACTGTGGCTAACGGTTAAGCACTGTTTGTTCTTTGACTAACACTCTGTGTGCATCTATTTAACGGTAGCTCTAAACATCATTTATCTGTCTTAAGGGGGTCTTGATGATGGCATACCAGGATACTGGAATGAAATCATTTTCGTCCCATGACGTAGATTAAAGAATGTGCGTTGTGAATTGAACACTAGACTTTTTAATAAGTTTATTTAACGTTACTTTCGTGTCATAAATGTATAGTAGTCGATATGTTGGGAAAAAATATGCCATATTATATAAAGTTATAAGATTAGTATTTAAAAATAACAGTTTTTCTTTATAAAAACATATTTTTTTTCAACATTGTCTTCAATTAATAATAACAAATTAAAAGTAATTTGTTTGTGACTTCTTGTTCACTCATTTTATAAAAAAAGTATTACAAAAAAACTATTGAAAGTATATTATATAAAATATTAAGAATTATAATAGGAGAGATATTTTTGAAATAAAAATTATGTTCAAAAATATTATTGATAGAAATAAATTAGATGAAAGTATTTATCGTGCAAATTATTTGATAAAATTCTCCAAGAAAATTAATTGTGCACAAAATCATTATATGAATTAGTCTAAAGTTGATAAAACGTAATCACGGTTTCAAAAACATGAAAAAAATAAATAAATTTGGATTCGCTTGGAAGTCATAGAAATTGAAATAGATTTTTTCATTATAGGCAATATTTGAAATTTAGAAAAATCTAGATTCAATGAAGTATTTGGTAATATGAAAATAAAAAGTAATATGAAAATGATATAAAAAGGTATTTGTATAATAACAAATTGTTTTCCTACACACACACGCGCGCATATATCTACATATATATATATATATATATATATATATATATATATAATGTTTTTTAAGCATGATAGAACTTTGAATTGAATCCCTATCAAGAGTTCTATCTAACCTCAAAAAACACATTTTATTTATATACAAGAGTGTGTATGTATATATAAAGGTATGATAAATGTGTTTTTATATGTTAGATATAACTTTCGATAAATATTCAATTTAAAATTCTATTACCCTTAAAAACACCCTTTATCTCTCTTTCTCTATCCCCCCTCTCCTACTTTCCTCTTTCTCACTATATATATATATATATATATATATATATATATATATATATATATATCCTTTCATTCATTTCTGCATGAAAAAATTGAAGGAAAGCAAAAACGTGGAAGATTTAAGAAAAGATGGCTAGCAGAATAAAGAAAGTTGTAAGGATTATGCAGGTTGGAAGGTGGTGGGAAAAAGAATTACGTAAAAAAGGATGGGAAAAATTTTAAAGACAGCTAAAGCTTACATCTGTAGAGGTAAGGAAAAAAGAAAATATGTAGATACATGTACAAACATACATACATACATACATATATATATATAGATATATATATATATATATATATATATATATATATATATATATATACACTCTTCAAAAGGAATTTGAGAAATATTTTTAAAAAGCGTTTCCTTATTTTTTTAATGATCAGCCTTTTACATTAATTTATTTACCTTAATTATTTAGAGTTTTATAAATTATTGATATCTTAATATTTATATATTTTTTAAATAGTTCCATTAAAAATAAAAAAAATAATTTTATTAAAATAATATTGTTACTGATTTTTGTAGATAGCAGCTAAATGACAGGAAACTATCATGAATGAAACTTATAGGGGTACAACTAGGTTCCGTATTGTAGTCCCAAAATTATCTTAGATAATTTCTTTCAATCTGTCATTATTTAGAGCAGTTGTGGATCTTTTGCGTGGATCATTTTCAAGACTATTGCCAGTTTGATATTTCTGAAACCATTTTCGTATTGTTCGTTAATTAACAATTACTTAATTGAAAGTTAAATTGATGTTTCTCTCTGATTCATACAAAAGAAGAATTCGCTTTTGCACCGCAAACAACATATTTTCGAGGGTCAACAAAAAGTAAAGTAAGAAATTATTGTTATAAGTAATGACACAAAATACATAGTAATAAAGTACAAGATATGAAAAGAAAAGATTAGGTTATTATGCTAAGTATATTTTACTATAAAAGGGGGACAGTGAAAGTTTGAACGAAAGTTTTGATGTGAAACAGGATTGCAGGAAAATTTTCAAAACCTGCTTTTGAAATGGGTTAACAAAGAAACCATTTTTTAAAATACCAAATGAATACTAACAGCACTGTGATTGAAATAACTTTTATAGTAAACAATAATAAAACAGGATTAAAACTATAAAAAATCCTCTTGTACTTGTGCAAAAATAAATAGCCAGAAATAAGCTATTTGATGTAATACAAACTAATAATTAAATAAAATTAGTTTAATAATATATTTCTATCAATAATTTTGAATGTATATAATAATAAAGCGTATGAAAAAATTATAATTTATTTTTGATATTTAAATATAAAATTTCAGTAATATATATTTTGAAGCACCTAATAACGCTATTATATTAATAAATATTATTATTAGTAAACATTTTTTTATTATTTCATATAGTAATTTAGAATAATTATTAAATTATTGAAATGTTCATAAATGTTTTTAGTGTAATGTGTAATATATATATATATATTAGGTTGGCAAGTATCTCCCTTCCGCTTTTTTTTTTGTACATAGCTGCGAAATTCAAAAGACCAGAAGGCGGAAGGGAGATATTTGCCAACCATATATATATATATATATATATATATATATATATATATATTCTTTTTAAATCATTTACAGAACTGACAACTACATTCAAAAAATTATAATGACTACCTTTTCAAAATTTTATTTAATATATATATATATATATATATATATGTGAATGCGTATAAAAACATCCATTTATATTCCATTGCTGGCAAATTATACCGTTTAAAATTAATTACGAACAATTCGTGGCACATGTGAAAATCTGTCATCTTTGAATAATTCTTCATGTCAAGTATATTACATATAAAATTTTTGATGCACTCGAATGCTGGCACCATGTGGGCAATGAGTTTGTTGAATAAAATCAAATCGATTTTAAATAAATCGTTCTTATAATATACATAATGGTGATGTGTTGCTGAAAATATTTCTTGAATATTTAATCTGTCGAGATTATTCTATATTTGA
>CP092089.1:18587625-18592625 GCA_029203775.1 Neoneuromus ignobilis | reverse complement strand
ACGAGTATATTTTATAGTTTTGTTTTATTGAAAATAATCAGAAAAAGAAATTTAACTCGTTAGTTTTATTTAAAATTTAATGTATAATTGAATAGAGTAGAAAATTATTTTATATATACATACACACACATTACATGTATATACACAAATATATGCATAATTTATAAACTTACATACACATAAATATAAAAAAACAATTAAAACATGGAATCATAATTACACATATTTGTTAAAATATAATTAGTTATTTGTTATAGGAAAGAAAACATTTTATATAAATCATATAAAAATTTTGAATAAAAAACTTATTGAATTTTAAAACATTTTCCATTTTATAAAAAAACATTATTTTATGATAATACATCGAATTATATAGGGCTGGGTATTTAGTACAAATAATTCATGTGTGTGCGTATATTTATGCGTACATTATAATATTTTTATTTTAAATATTTGATAGAAAAAACGCAAGCGGCTTGAATTATCACAGACTTCGAGTCGAACATACAATATGTAATTTATCAGCTTCTAATCTTACATGATTCTACAATGCATCGTACATACACATACGTACACTAAACGTACATAGCGTTCTTACAGGTTCGTTGAACTTATCGCGGGTGCGGGTGTCATCTCGAGGCGCATCTTTGCCCTCCGGTGCCACAACTGGACACTACCTGTCGGCCATTAGATGTTTATCTATTAATACATACATACATATATGCACACTTATATACAATCACATGAATACACATTCATACAAATCCAATAGACGACATATATATATATATATATATACACACTCATATATTCGCTGAAATTCCTATATTTAGATGTAGTCGAGCGATGAAAAACGTATATAAGTCTGAAATAATTACGTAAAACATGTGGTTTATTACTAAAAATAGATAGGAAAGAATGTCGGTTGACTAATATTTTATTCATATAAAATATTTAGCAAAAAAGATATATATTTTTTATATAAGAAAACGTCAAAATAATAATAATTATATCTATTTTCAAAAAATAAACAGCGTATTTTTTAAATTAATTTAAAAATAAAGATTCATCCAAATGTGACGCCTAGATTTGTGTTTTATTAAAAGAAACTATACACATATTTCCTTATATACTACCCTATACACGTGTTTTTTTTTCAATAAAACACAAATCTAGTTGTCACATTTGTATCATAACATATTTAAATTTACAATATATTTGAAATAAATATATTTATTTTTTTAAAAAAAAACAATATTTATTGAAATTGAATAAATAACTTTCCTTAGTAATAAACAAATATTTAAAGTGTTAATTATGAAATACAAATTTAAAAAATATTATCCATGTGTTTGTATAGAAATTTAATTGAAAATTGATTTTTTCTCGAATTTCATTAATACAAATTGTCATTTCAATATATTTCTATGAGACAATATTTTTATATTTATAGACGATATTTTAAATAAAAAATAGATGACTCATTATATCATTATCAATGTTGAATCGTTATATAACTAAAAAATATTTTTAGTTGAAAGAAGATAAAAGTCACTATAAACAATTCGTAATTATAAATTTAATATATTGAGAGTTTTTTTGATTTTTGGATGATTTTTATATGTGGTTACACTTGTCATGAATCAAAATAACTTCAGAGTTTTATAATCATTTTGTTATTTTAAGTAATTTGCCAAAACTTGTTTGAAGTTTCAAAAAATGCATTTATTTTCTTCCTTAATATTTAAAATCAATGAGAATACTTTATCTATCAGACATACATTTTTATTTAATAAAGAAATTTACGTCTAACGTATATATATATATATATATATATATATATATATAACTATATATATATATATATATATATATATATATATATATATATATATATATTAATTTAATAAGATAGAATTCTTTGATAAGAAGGAGGTAATAAAATTTGTGCATCGATGTAACAAATATCTTAATTTTGAAAGTGATTATATGGAAAAATACTTGAAAACATGTTTAATTTAATGATAATAAATTTTAAGTTTTCTATTGATTTAAGGCCCATAGGCAATTACTTTCTAAATGTACCTCGTATACTTACTTTTACATAATATTTACAATATACTATTTGTTATTAAATTACCATTTGTAAAAAAATCACATTACACAAATTAATCATTCATATTATCATCACAGTTGTTTTAAAAAAATATTTAATACGCTGCATATGTAATTTTATTCTAATATAGCTCTCTAACGATGGTGGCGTGACAATTGAAATGTGCATCAGCGAATAAAGTGAACAATAAGTGATTATTGATTTTTTTTTAAATGTAGTTAAAATATACAATCAATTTTTGTTTAAATAAATATTTTTAATGGGGATTTAAAAATGAATTTTATAAATTTTTGTTTATATCTGAAACTTTTAACTGAATACATTAACAATATATTCAAAATATGATGTTGAAAATATTTAATAATTGATTAACTCTTTCTGAATTTTTTGAAACACTCTTCTTTAAAGTACACACATACACACATACACATATACATATATATATATATATATATATAAGTAACCCCCGTATAACACGGCACTTCTATAACACGGATTTGCTTTAACACGGTTTTAGAATTGGGGAAAATCCTCATACAAAACGGCAACCTAGAATATGGTTTCACTCTAACACGGCTTGAGAATTAAATAAATCTCTTAACAACGCTTAAAGTTTTTAAGAACAAAATTCGAAATTAGGGAAATTCCCGTACAATACGAGACGAAATAAGAGCTTTTAAGTACACAAGATATATCAATGGAAATTTTTCATTTAAGCGTGTATGTCGTATCAGATTTGCCTGTAGAATTTTGAAATTTATTATAATTTGAAATCCATTTTGTTCGTAGAGTATTAAGAACATTTTAAAACTTTGTGTTTTTCTTTTTACTACATTATACATAGATTAAAATTTTCGGGTGCGTATTATTCAACCTTTTTTAGAAATGGTAATTATGTTTTTCATTTTTGTGAATTAATTTGTAGCCCTGAACTATGTCTGGCGGAAATAAAAAAATATCTTTACAAAGACATTTCATCTTGGTAGAACAAAAATTACAGATTTTACTCCCAGCTAAAAGCAATCTAAAATAACAGATTTTTTGCGAAAAGTAGAGCATAGAACTCAAAATAATGCTGAAAAAAGTTCAGAGGATGAGGATATCTTGTCAAAAAGAAAACGCCCTCGGTTAATGGTGGTGTTTATTAGTGATGACGAAGAAAACATTATTTAATAAATAATATGTAATATACTTTTGATGAAAATTGCTTTAATAAATATATTTCTCCAAATTATGAAAATATAAGAATATGTTTTTATAATTTTTGGAACCTAACTCCATTTTTTGCATTAGTTCTATATTTCGTATAACACGGATTCGCATAACACGGCATTTTTTGGAACGTAACAACCGTGTTATACGAGGGTCACCTGTATGTATGTATGTATGTATGTATATATATATATATATATGTGTATATATATATATATATATATATATATATGTATATATAAGAATAATAGAATTTAATTCAGTCTGTGTTTTTTAAGGATTTTACATAGGACTTTCCGTCACTAATTCTATTTTGTGCTATCTTCGAATAGTACGAAGATATTCTAGTAATTATTTTTATATATACTACTTAAATATAAAATAAAACTTAAATTGTCTATTTCAAAGAATATTAGAAATAGTAAAGTTAAGGTTAGATATGAAATAAATGATTATAAATATTTTCATAAAAATGTAAGAAAATAATTTTATTTACTTTGTTTTTATTTGGAAGTTTTATATCTTTCGGAATATTTTTAATGATATTAGAGACGTTAACCATTCTTTTATCTATAAAATATTATTAAAAAATAAATTGTGAAATTATTAAATATTTGTAATAAATAATATAGTAGACAGTTTTAAATATTAAAATCACAAACATATTTATTCAAGCATACTTTTATAATAAACTTTCTTAAGACAAGTAACATTCATCAAAAGTATTTAAAAAATTGTGAATAATTATATATCACATGTACTATATTCACACACATATACATAAAACATTATCGTTTTATTAAATAAAGTTAGAAAAATAATTATTTTATTAAAATTAGTTAATTACTTATATTGTTTTCAGTTTAGAATTAAAACACAGTATATTGGAATAAATATCTATATTGAAACCATACACATTTGATATTGGCTAGTGTGTGTTATGTATGTAACTAAAGAGCAACGGTCGGAGAATATTCAGTATTGATGCAGAAATGAGTTGAACAGGCTTGTGTCACAATTGATCTTTTGTAAGTGATAATTGAGATATTGCACATTGTGTATAAACCAGCTAAGCTGAGATCATGTTACAGCTTAGTTGGATTTATTATAAGATAATAATCGTAAATTTTCATTATTTAGCAACAACAGGTTTATAATACTGATATAAACAGTACTATAAATGTTTATTTTCAATTTATTTTTTTAATATACTTGAAAAATTAATTTTTACACTTTTTTAGAATTTAATAAAATAGATAATTTTAAATGAATGAAAATAAAATAAAATTTAAAATAAAAAATAATTTTATTTTAGTGATTACGATAGTATAAACTGATATCTTTTTAATCCAATTTTATCATGTACTCTAATAAAAAATAATAAGTAGACTTTAACACTAGACAGAATTTTATAAAATTTCACGTATGAAATAATACTGTAAATGGGTAATAAGTCAGTTAGATTTTTCATTAATCATATAATGTAAGTATATGAGTTATATACACATACATATTTTTACGTGTATATTTGCGTGTATGAATATAAGTACATGGTCTATTGAAAAATATATTTAAAATCTGACATGTTTAGCTAATGATGATGTTCTTCTGACACCTGTCGTATATTTGGCGTGTCAAATTTTGGCGCCATGCTGTGATCCACTCACATGAA